>NW_018921815.1:790824-908192 GCF_002207925.1 Prunus avium
GGGGGGGGGGGAGATGTTGAGTCTCAGCTTGCATATAGGATAGGAGGGGGTCAATATTTGCAAGGATCCCACATCGATAAAATAACAATAAGAGACCAGAGGACGAGCTATAAATAAGGACTAAGGAGCAACTTGTCGACATACTTACCTGGACGGGGTCGATGGGTGATCAGGAAGACTCATGGCCTAAGTTGGTGACCTCCATTGCACTTAGGAGGGGTGCTAGCTTAAGGTCTCCCCAAGTGGGAGAGCCTACGTCATAATTTATTGCAATGGGGGCTTGCGTTCGCGCAGCCCCTGCTCAAAAATAATCCAAGCTTTTTCAGACTTCTTTCAATTGATTAAATAGATTATTTTCTTCCGATGTGCCTTGATTTTTTAAATTTTCACAACCTTGGAGTTGTATGTGAATTTGATAATTTTCAATTTTATTTTGGTTGAATTCTATGGAATTTGAAGGTTTCATGAATTATGATCTGAAGTCTGCTTTGATTATACAAGCAATAGATAAGCAGAGAGAGAGCACAGCAACTATGAATTCTGGAGAAAACAGACAGCAACTAAGAAATCTGGTTTGAAGATTTATGGTCTTAAGAAAAATTTACACCATAAAAGCCAAACCTTCATGTGTGGTGTTCGAACCATGCGTTTGCCAAAAAAGAAAGGAAAACTTAAGAGATTTATTATATATTGAGTCAAAGAATATTACCTCTGCTTGATCGATACTCAGACTCAGTGCCAGAGCAATAAGAAACATGGAGCAGTGCCCATGTATTTTGGAACATAGGAAACCACGGTAATTTTAACTCGGTTGTCCCACATCGAAGAACACGAAAAACAAATGGCATGCGCGTACTATAAAGGAGGAAGAGGTGGTGCCTTTAAAACATACTTACCTGGACGGGGTCAATGGGCGATCAAGAAGGCTCATGGCCTAGGTTGGTGGCCTCCATTGCACTTAGGAGGGGTGCCTGCCTATGGTCTCCTCACTGTAGGAGAGCCAACGTCATAATTTGTTGCCGTGGGGGCCTGCGTTCGCGCGGCCCCTGTCAATTCTATAGACAAACATTCCAAGTTCTCAACGTAAAAGCCCATTAGCAAATTATTTAAAATATAGAGTCTAAACTTGCATTTGTTTCTGCTGTTATATTTACTTCGTCTCTTTTTTCCGATTTATTTTTGCTGCTGCTGCTCATGAATCCCATAAACTAATTGCTGCTGTTAAGGCAAATTATTGAGGTTAAATGCGTTTATGATGTCAGACTTGGTAGAGCGGAGAGAAAGCTTCTGATGTGCTGCAATTAAATCACACTCAGAAAATCATTCATTGTGAAATTCAATCGAGTTTCATCAGCAGCTGTATTTGTCAATTATATTGTAGCTGCGCACCTAAACCTACAAAACCCTTATTTATGAGACTATTTTTTTTTAGGACATTTTCTATTTAGAGGGGCGATAATATCCTAAACTTACATACACAATACGGAAGCTAGGATCTAAACCCAAAACCTTGCCTTGGAGAGCAATTGCTCCAAACTACTACACTAGTGGGTCTTTGTTGATATATGAGACTCTATGACCAGTTTCCTTTCTTATTTCCTTTATTATTTTGTGTTGGACTTTGGAGGAGAAAACATGCAACTTTTCACCGCTAAGGTTTTACTTTTCGTATATGCTTCTTAATATTTTACTTATAACCCTGACGCTCAATATTTCAAAAGGGTAAAAAGAGTCGAGTGTTTCTCTGGATTAATTAAGTTTGTCAAATCGTATGTGTTTCTGACACTTTTTTCCAACATTTTAGATAGTAGCTTCAAGTACCACATCGGAAATGCACAAGAAGTGGAAAGCGAGACTAGTGTATTAAAAAGGAACAAGGGGCACTTTGAAACATACTTACCTGGACGAGGTCTATGGGCGATCAAGAAGGCTCATGGCTTGGGTTGGTGACCTTCATTGCACTTAGGAGGGGTGCCCGCCTATGGTCTCCTCAACGGAGGAGAGCCAACGTCATAATTTGTTGTAGTGGGGGCTGCGTTCGCGCGGCCCCTGCCTCAATTCAGTATCAACTTTCAGCTGCTGGCTAGCAAAACAGGCTCATCTCTCATTTTACCTTTTTGTCTAGTATGATATATCCATTCAGAATTGATTCTAAATCAGCATGTTTTCCCATCCATTACTTTGCTTCCTCAAGTTGATTTTACTTTTGTCGGTTAGTTTAGTATAAATTCGAAGTCCAATAAATATTAATTTATCCCTTCAATTCTGCAGCGACATGCAAAAATAATTTTTAGTAAAATTCATCTGGACCTTCTCTGTTAACCATCCATAAATTGCTTCATTGATACCAATCCTTGCATAATATTTAAGATAAAATGCTGCTAATTTTCTTAAAACACATCATACCAACTTGAATAATCTCACAAGGATGTAAAGGTTCTTGAATTAGTAAGCCATACAAACTGTTTTTAAATTCTATTACAAACAGAAAAGGCAGCAAATTATTCTTCATAGCATTTATTGAGACTCATGTCAAGAAGCAAAAGCAGTCAAAGCGAAAACACGGTGCAGCTTGATAATCATACTCTCTGCCTCGCAAATCATAAAATTTGTACAGTTCCTTTCGAAGCTACAGAACATCTCAGGGCTCAAAAACCATATTCTCAGCCTCCCGCTTTACAGATTCGAACAACACAGAGGATAGATAACGCTCTCCAAAGCTGGGGAAGACCACCTGTACGCATTTAGAAATGAAAAGGTGATCCAGTCAATCTTAAGGGAACATACCATTCCTGTCAGTTTGTGCAAACTATGCAGGAAACATGCTTAAACAACAAGCTCAGTGGTCCAATATGTTGTTGAAAACCTACTGCAGTTAATAATATGACTTACAACAATGAGCTTTCCAGTATTTTCTGGCCTCTTTGCAATTTCAATCGCAGCAGCAGCAGCAGCACCGGATGATATCCCCACCTGCAATACATGTTAATCGTAAATCAAAATAGAAAAGATGGAACAATGGAAGCAACCACAGGAAACCAGAATACCGAAGATTGTAAAATTCATGACAGAATTCAATAGCATGCTAAAAGAACCAAGAGAAGTTCTTGTTCAAACAGTTCATTCACAATTGTGGACTTACCAGCAAACCTTCTTTCAATGCAAGCTGCTTAGCAGTTTCTATAGCTTCTTCACTTGATATCTGCAAAAGCCATAGAAAGATTGGTTTAGCTCTCAAAATATAAACTTGCAGCTTGGAAGGAAAGTTTTCAATTTCACAAAATTAATGAAAAAAGTGGCACTGCATATAACTTATCGATATCATCATGAGCATACTCATATAAGTCTTGCGATGAAATTAAAAGCTCAAACAATGATATTTCCTAGACAGATTAATAAAGAAAATAATCAAAGCCCCCACCAAAAAAAATAAAATAATGGTAGTAAGACTTCAAAAATATCAATCATTACAATTAATAACCACAAGTCTTCAGTGGAAAATAATGCCAAGTACAAGTTTTAGTGCTTACTTGAATAACTTCGTCAATCAAGTTGACATCTAAAACTCCAGGGATGAAGCCAGCACCAATTCCTTGAATCTTGTGAGGGCCTGAGATATAGAGAAGTACACAGATCATCAAATTTAGAAAAGGAGCATATGAGAAGATGTTGCAAAAATTCTCTAGCGAACATTTTGTACTCAATATCATCTGCCGACGCTAGACTAGTCTGAATCTAGGATTGTCATTTAACACTAATTTTCTAGCACGTGGGTATCTAGGTGACTTTTCTTTTGAAATTCTTAAGGGACAGTTACAGGTCCACTTTACAGACATTTAACTTGGGCCCGAAAAATGAAGTTTATTGAACTCTAAATAATGAGGCTGCAGCCCAGATCAAAAGGGCCAACACCCATGTGTTCGTGACAAGCGGGTTATCATGACTCACCGGGTTTCCCTCCAGACAAAACAGCACTTTCAACTGGTTCTACACCATATAGCTAAACATAAAAAGCAAGGGGCAAGTCAGCATTATGAGAAATAATGATAAAGGGATTATAAAAAAATTGAATAATTATTATCCTCTAAATTATAATATGCAAAGAGACGGCCAACCTTGATGTTTGGGTTTTGCTCTTTGAGGTACTTCCCAGCACCTGTTATTGTACCTCCTGTTCCTATCCCAGAAACAAAGGCATCGGCTTTACCACCAGAGCCTTCCCAGATTTCTGGTCCAGTAGTTTCATAGTGTACCTGAACAGACCAGAAATATCTTTCCAGCAGTCTATCCAGACAGCAAGTTATATTAACAAAAAAAACATGACATAAAATTTTCACCTTTGGGTTGGCATGGTTTTCAAATTGCTGCAGCATATATGCATTAGGTGTCTTTGCCACAATCTCTTCTGCCTTCTGAACAGCCCCTTTCATGCCTCTGGCTGGATCTGTGAGGACAAGCTCAGCCCCAAATCCTAGAAGAATGGTTCGTCTTTCGAGACTCATTGAAGCAGGCATGGTGATTATTAGTTTGTAACCCTTAGCAGCTGCCATAAATGCCAATCCTATGCCAGTATTGCCACTCGTAGGTTCAATCAGGACACTCTATAACATGAAACAAGAAAAAATTGTCATATCAAAAGTTTCTCTTTTACCTCATTAATTACACAAACAGAACCAGAACACTATTAGACCGTGAAAAAGTAAAGAAAAATACCTAACATTTTAATTTTTTACATTACACATGCAGAGGGAACATCACAAATAAAACTTGAAAGAAGAAATTGCAAATGATTGACTGATATCTAAACCAAGTTGGGGATTGAATGGCAGAAATCATAGCAGATAATAACAGACATTTCTATTTGAGTTTCAAAGACAGGCGCCACTTGGATTCAGAAAACCTATTTCACTTGTCTAGATAAGGAAGACATGAATACTAACCTCACCCGGCTTAATGAGACCTTTCTCCTCAGCATCTTTAATCATACTGTATCCGATCCTACAATGAACAAATCATCATTCTAAGTTTTCAACTGATTGCATGGAACTGGGCCATGGAAATTTCTCTTGGAGACCCACTTCGGAATTGACTTCAGCTTACATATAAGTCCAACTTCACAACAATAACACTGAACAAAGCAGTCTCATGAAAAAAATCCCAATCAAACAACAGCAGTGTGTGCAACTGATAAATATTCCAATCAGAATTAGCTAACCTGTCTTTGACACTAGAGCAGGGTTCCATCATCTCCAGCTTAGCAGCAATTTTTGCTACGCAGCCATCTACAACATGGTTGAGATACACCAATGGTGTTTTACCAATTAACTGTATAACAATCACAATGAATAAACACATTCAATCAGCAAAATATCATATAATATTCAGACACCCAAAAGGTTAAACATTATGAAACTAAATGGGGTACAACTTACTTCAGTGACATCCTTTGCAATCCCAGACTTCTCCTCCCCCATCTTTATCAGTCAACTGTTAAGAAAATGAAGAGTATCAGCAATAATCAATACGTAAAATTCTAAATAAGTCAGCTTTCAAAGAACAACTAAAACAAATACCAAGATTTTTATTTATTTTTAATTAAAAAAAGTAAAAAAAAGAAGAAAAGAAGTAACTATTGTGTGTGACTTTGAACTTTATAAACACTTTAAAAACTGAGTTGATCTTCTTCTGTTTTTGTTTTTCCTTTCTGGAGACAAGAGCAAGTGAGCAATAGGAGATTTAACACTTCAAAGTATTAGTTTAATTTCTTTCCTCCGTTTTGTCAGCAGCCAAACAGCATATGACTTCACATCAGCAACCATCTCAATAACCAATTCCATATCCAGGATCATGATACAACAATCAGATGAAAAAGAAAATTGCATATTTTAGAGCTTGTGACTTCACATCAGCAACCATCTCAGTAACCAATCCCATATCCACGATCATGACACATCAATCAAATGAAAAAGGAAACTGCATGTTTCGAGAATCTAAAGATTTTTCCTTTTAAAAAACAAGAAATTGATTGGAAAAAAAAATCCAAACATATTAAATCATGAAAGAAGAACAAGAAAGTATGAAGTGAATCAAACCTGCTTGAGACTCCTGGCAATGCAAAGAGCTGAAAGAAATATAAGACTGAAACGAAATGAAAGAGAGTTTTGGAAGCTTACCACCAGCTTGACTTGGAAGTTGAGACTTTAAGGATGGCCAGGATCTGAGCTCAGAGCTGAAGGAACACAAATGACAAAAGTGAGAGAGTTGCGGAGATTTAAAGAAATTTCAGCTGGCTTTACGTCTTTGGAGCCTTTTTTATTTTTCCGTATTATCATTGTCATCCGCTGGCTTCTTCTTCAAAAATAAAAAACAACGGCATATTAAATATTTTCCTTTGTTTTTCTTTTTTTTTTGTCTGAACCATGAGGTGGTCCTGGATGGGCCCCAACTATGGATGACACCTTAAGCCTTAACCACAACCCAGACTAATCCCCACTCACACCAGGTCGGCCCGTAAGGGGTAAAGTGTTGGCCAAAGTGGTGACTCCGTACGAGAGCAGGGATCGAACCCCTAACCTCTCTTAAGGAATGAGAGTGCCGAACCACTCACACCAACCACCTTGGTTCCTTTGTTTTTATTTTTATTTGTCTATGAACTGTTTTTTATTTTTTACAAGTTACAACTTAATATTGTTATCGTGGTTTTTATTATAATTGATCCTAGCCTCTCCGCACGCGCTTCCGTACCTGTGAGAGACTTTATTTTAAAATTTTAAAATTTTATTTTAGAATTAAAAAAGATAATGAATAGTTGTTTTCCATAAAAATAAGATCAATTATCCTATTTTTCTTTTAATTTTAATCTTTTTAAATATGAAAAAGTATGAATTTACCATATTATCTTCATTTAATTAATAATTTCAATTCTTAATGTTTGCATTAACCAGGGCATTTTATGGTATTTTGAATGTTTCACCATTCTCTGTCTTTTGCTTTATATATAGAGACTAGCCTCTCCGCACGCGCTTCCGCGCCTGCGAAAGGCTTTTTTTAAAAAAAATTAAAATTTGTTTTAGAAATAAAAAGGATAATGGGTAGTTGTGTTCCATAAAAATAGGTCCTTATCTTATTTTTCTTTTAATTTTAATTTTTTTAAATATGAAAAAGTGTGAATTTACCATATTATCCTCATTGAATTAATAATTTCAATTCTTAATGTTTGCATTAACCAAGGGCATTTTATGGTATTTTGAATGTTTCACCATTCTCTGCCTTTTGCTTTATATATATAGATTAAGAAAGGGAAATCAAAATAAATTATAAATATTCTTACTTTTATGGTGCCAATAACAATTATTCATCAATTTATTTATTTATTTATATTCTGTAGAAGCACTTGATCATGTGCATCATGAACAGCCTCTATTGGTTCTATTTTTAAAATAAAAAATGGGGAATAAATTAGGGGAGCTAATTTCTCCACTCCCATTTTCTTCACTTATACTCCCTTTTGCTTTTTAATACTTTTTAATCAATTTTGTTCTTTCTCTTTCCTATTTTATCCTTATCCTACATAATTTCTTTTTTACTTCACTTTTATATTTTTTTTTTCTTTATACTTAATTTTCTAACTTACACTCCATTTTCAGTATTAAAGGGAAAAAAACCTTAATTTCTTACTCGATTAAATGAAGAAAAATATACTAAAAATGGAGTTCAAGTTGGAAAATTAAGTATAAAGAAAAAGAATTAATATAAAAGTGAAGTAAAACTAGGGTAAGGGTATAATAGGAAAGGGAAGGAATATAATTGATTAAAAAGTATTAAAAAGTAAAAGAGAGTGTAAGTGGAGAAAAAGGAAGTGGGGAAATCATATCCCCAAATTAGCATACTAGACATAATGATACTAGTCATAAAATAATATCATACTAGACATAATGATATTTTTTTTGGTCTGGTAGACATAATGATTTAGTTTTATCCTTTGAGCATGATTTTATTGCATTATGCTTCCCGTTCCCCAATGTGAGGGGTACTTTTATTATTCTCTCTTTTTATTTATATAAAAGATATTATACTTTAAATTAATTTAAAATATATAAAGGGGAATTCTAACTCGAGTGCGGAGTAGAGTGAGGAATACATTCGTTTTGACCAACTTGACTAAGCCTATATCTACATCCATTTACCTTTAAAAAAATAATAATAATATTAACACTTCTTAATTTGTTGTATTGCACGAAAGGTATGTTGGCAGATTTGCCACAATGGTGAATAAGTCGGGATAGAACTTTGGAATTATTATTAACCAAAAAAAAAAAACTTTTCGTAATTATTTATTATTGATAATTACGGTATGCGGAATATCACATTTGAATATTTCAACAATGGATGGAGACATATTATAGCGTCTGGTTCAACGATCAAAGGCTCAAATAAGATGTAGCAATAAATTTTAAAAAAACTTGACCAAAAGAAAAAAAAAAAAAATTTAAAAAATACTTCGACAGACAAAAATAATAATATAAAAATATTGAACCAGTCGAGAATGAGTTTGATAGTTACAATAATGCTATGCAATAATTCATCCATTATTGGAAGAGGTATATTTTTGCTCACCACTTTAACTCAATGTGTATTCTCACCATTATTCTCAACACTTGATACGTATCCCTTGACATAACTATAGTTAACTATTTACTTTGTATTTATACAATCATGGTTATGTTAATAGATACGTGTCAAATATTGAGAAGGATGATGATGATACACCTTAAGTTAAAGTGATAAACAAAAATAATCCCTTATTAGATGTGGCAATTTGACATATGAAACCATGGGGCTGCTATTTTCAAGGATCAAATTTTGCAATCTTTTTGGGGCTGCTTACCCTTAATTTGAGTCTTGATTTTGATGTTGTTTAACTGGATATGGGTTCTTTTTTTATAAAGAAAATTGGATATGTTTCTACGCGTTTTGTAACATTCACTGTTTGATATTTTCTGGGCTTAGCTCTGATTTATGCGGCCATTTTTTCGACCCAAAATAAAATAACATAAACTCATATTCATTTGTTGGTTCCTAATAAGGTTTATTTTTTATATAATTGATAGCCCAAATGAATCTTTATTTGATAAAAAAAAATCTAATTTATGAAGAGAAAGAATCGAATTTGAGCGCAACACACAAACTCACTGTCCTAACCAACTAAGATAGTCTAAATGAATCTAATTTATGAAAATGGAGATTTAAATTTATGTGCAACATCATAAAATCTTATAGTTACGAATTAGTAAGGGCTTGGATGACTTCCTCAAGGTCATCAGCCGAAACTACTGATGCTTACTCATATGCTGGCCGGTTTAGTTAAATCCAATTTTACACAAATTCAATGTTTTAGCCGACTGATCTAACCACGTATGTGATTTACCTTATTAATTGAAGGATCTACCCCATTAATTTATAAATTTTCAAATAAATTTTTTGTTTGCTCAAGATTAATAAATCGTCCTTATCCACTTCGCTTTTTTTTTATTTATAATTTTTTTTTATCTGTCGCAGTTCTCATCCATTTTTCAAGGCGCGACAATCTGCAATTGTTTTAATTAATTTTTATTTATTTATTTTGGGTCGAGAAATAATAGACGTAGGAAATCCCAGGCTCTGCCCAGTGCCAACACGAGCAAAGTACAACACCTCATTTCAGCAAAAAGAAATAAGTACAACTATCCTCAGCATCCAAACACTCCCTAATTCGGCACCTCTTGCCTCTTGGGTATCGGCCTCACGGTAAGGGCATTTTCGTCACAATACTATTTTCCATATTAGCCACCAGAAAGTTCCGTACAAGCAGATCTCCAATGACCTTCTCTCTCTCTTTCTTTCTGTGTTCAAATTATTAACTCGTTGAGTCCCGTCCGATCTCCGACCTCGCCAAAACGACACCGAGTTCATGGGCGTTCCTGCGTTTTACCGCTGGCTAGCGGATCGGTACCCACTGTCCATCGCCGACGTGGTGGAGGAACAGCCTAGGGAGGGCCCCAATGGCGTGCCTCTACCGATCGACGTTTCCAGACCAAACCCTAATGGCTATGAGTTCGACAACATGTACCTCGACATGAACGGCATTATACATCCCTGTTTTCATCCCGATGGCAAGGTTTTCCTCTCTTTTTCCCTCGATAATTTCCATTATTTTTATTTCTTTCTATATATTTTCTTGTTAACGGTTGATTTTGGTGCTATCAGAGATAGAATTTAGGTGCATGTCTTGTTAATGGGAATATGTTGTTCAAAATCATTGGTTTAGTGATGCTAGCTTTGCTTCTAAATTACTTCAACAATTTCCACATTTTTTTCCAGTCTGAGAGAATTTAGTTAATTGTTGGTATGTTTATGTTTGATGATTGAAATGATTAAGTTTTGGTAATCTTAGAGATAACCTTTAGTCCTTAGTTATGATTATTTGGATTTGTGAATGATAGAAAATGTACATGGTATGCTAACCTAAGCTCATTAATAACGCATATAAATGTATATGTATTTATGTGGCTTGATAATGCTTGAATTTAATTCCCTTTTCTTGTGGGAAATATCAGATTCTGTTGTTTAAACTCATATGTTGACTTAAATATTAAGTTGGACGAAGTTGGATAAAAGTTATCGTTTTATGTTCTTTAATTTACCTCTCGATGATGAAATGCCTTTGCTTGAAGTTGTGGCCTCAGGACATGTTTTGTTTGTTTTGTTTGTGCAGCCAGCCCCTGCTACCTATCATGATGTATTCAGTTCAATATTTGATTACATTGACCATCTCTTCTCATTGGTTCGCCCAAGAAAGCTTCTTTTTATGGCAATCGGTAAGGTTTATCTTAGATCTGTTAAGTGTCATCTATAATAACTTTCTTTGCTCTAAATTCAGTACTTCATATATTTCTAATCCTCCAGACGGGGTTGCTCCAAGAGCTAAAATGAATCAGCAACGTTCTCGACGTTTCAGAGCTGCAAAAGATGCGGCTGAGGCGGTAAGTAATGTGGCTGAGGCAGTAATATAAGTAATGTGGCTGAGGCGGTAATATCTTACTTACCGCGCATAATTGGTTCATATTCAGTGAGCCAGTGAACTTATTGTTGTCTTTTAAAAAATTATGCTCTTTTAGGAAGTCGAAGAGGAAAGACTGAAGAAAGAATTTGAGATGGAGGGGATGTATTTGATTCCTAAAGAGAAACCTGAAACATCAGATTCAAATGTTATTACTCCGGGCACTCAATTTATGGCAGTGCTTTCGGTGGCACTTCAATATTTCATACAAAGTAGGTTAAACCACAACCCTGATTGGCGATCTACAAAGGTTGGTTTGACATTTTTGTCTGAAGTAATTTTTAATTGCCTCCCTTAGTCCCTTCAAGATCGGATTATTCTTTACCTACGGAGTAATCCATTCTCTATATTTTTACCATGTACTTCTGGTTTTCAGGGTACTTTGTCTCTCTAAATTTATTTATGGGGCTGCATTGGGTGATTATTTGAAGGTTATTCTGTCTGATTCAAATGTTCCCGGCGAGGGAGAGCACAAAATAATGTCATACATCCGATCGCAGCGCAACCTTCCTGGTTTTGATCCGAACACTCGGCATTGTCTCTATGGTTTGGTAAGTGTTTATTTAAGCCTTTTGCAATTCCTACGTTTTCTGTTGTCATTATTCTTTCGTGTTGCATGTCATATGTTCTTTGAAAGGGATGATTTTTGTATGCCTTTGTTGCGTTACTTAGTTGTTTAGTTCTTAAGTAAGCATTTGGATTGTCATATTCAGGATGCAGATCTAATTATGCTGGCTTTAGCTACACATGAGGTTCACTTCTCAATATTAAGAGAGGTCAGTTCTTTTCTTCAGAACATTCTTAAGTTTAAATTGTTTATTGCAAGCAGTTGATCTTATAGATTATTTACTACGATTGTACAGGTGATTACTCTTCCAGGTCAACAAGAAAAATGTTTTCTTTGTGGGCAAGTTGGTCATCTGGCAGCTGAGTGTCGTGGTAAATTTGATGATTATGGAAATGTAGTAGATGAAACCCCAATTCACAAGAAGAAATATCAGGTTGGAGAAGTGGCATCCTGCCTCTTGTTGATACCATTTCTGAATTCCTCTCATATCAATTTCATATTATTTCTAAGCTGACATTTTGGTTGTGCAGTTCCTCAACATATGGGTATTGCGCGAATACTTGCAATATGAGCTGGAGATTCCTAACCCTCCTTTTCAGATTAACTTTGAAAGGATAGTGGATGATTTTGTGTTTATGTGTTTTTTTGTTGGCAATGATTTTCTTCCACATATGCCGACATTGGAGATAAGGGAGGTATGTTATTGTGGCAGGCAGGCTGTTGCTTTAATCTTCTGAAGTTATCCATTTCTAGGGTTTTTGAAACTAATATTATTGTGGTTTCATCCTTGTTTTTTACAACTAAAATGTTTAAGGTTTGTTAGCTTTTACTTTATCAAACCGTAAGATTTGTTGCACTGGTCCTTTTGTTTGGTTTTCACTTTGCTTTCTTCTTTTGATGAAATTGTAAACTTTTTACTGTCTCAGGGCGCTATTAATTTATTGATGCATATTTATAGAAGGGAGTTTACTGCTATGGGTGGTTATCTTACTGATGCGGGTGAGGTAAATCACTCTCGTTTACATGTCTGTTCAACTTGTACCTCATTGCTTTTGCCATAAATGCTTTCTGAAGAGTCAATCGCAATTTTCATTCTATGATGTTTGTAATGCGTGTTATGCATTTATGTTTTCTGAAGAGTCGATCACAATTTTCATTCTTATCAAAAAAATTCTATGATGTTTGTAATGGGTGTTGTGCATTTATGTTGTTTCTCTTGGTTTTTATATTTGTAAGTATCAAATACATGAATATTAATAGCAAGAGAGAAGATCTAAAATGCACCCATGGATGGAGATTAAATGAATGTCATTGCTGTCATTGCCACAATAATGATATTGGGATCATCTCTATTGTAATGTAGGAGACTGGTGCGACTAACTGCTTATTATTGATCTAATGCATTAGCTCACTATAATAATACCTCAACTCCAGTGAGTGCAAGGCCCTTTTTAATTGTGGATGACTGCAGTTTTCAGTTGGATATAATGTGCCTGATATTGAGACACAATTATAAAAGGAATAACTATAAGGAGTAGAACCTGATTATTACTATTAGCCATAGAGTCTTTTTTTTTGGTTGGTTCTATGTAAAATATCTAATTTAAGATATCTCTGCCACTCCATCTCTCTTAAAAAATGTGTATGTTTATTCTGTTATTACATTTATTTGTTTAAATTTGTTTCTATGTGGGACTTGCTTATAACGTAGTAATCTTTGCAATTTATTATAGCGAAAAGCACTTTTCCCCTTTTATTAGTATTGTTTTTGTTGTCCAAAAGCTCCTGCTTTCAATTTTGAAGTTCTACGATTGGCGATTGCAGGGTAGTTTATTTAGTCAATATTGGAACTATCTATTTCAGTGGATGTAGTTACGTATTTAAGTTTTTATCACAGGTATTGTTAGACAGAGTAGAACATTTTATTCAATCTGTTGCTGTTTTTGAACGCCAAATCTTTCAAAAGCGGGTTCGAATTCAGCAGGTATTCCACATCTTCTGACTTAACATGTATTATCAGTTCTTTTGTTTCTCAGTCTTCTGGAGCATCATATGAAACACATGGATTTCAATTTAAGCATGATAAATAATTTATTCTTTTCACTGGGAAGTTGCTGCTTTCGTCCATTAGTTTGCATACTCCATTTATTTTTTGTCGGCACCTTTTAGTGAAGACTGATATTCTAGCGTACTTTTCATTTGGTGATTATTTGACTATAATGGAATTCCAGTGGTCTATTATTTGGTTAAAAAAATTGAAAACTTTTCTATGAGATGTATACTATGATGGTCATGTCCAGCAGGAGATAATTTATAGGTATATGCTCTTGTTGCATGGGCATTAGGTCTATCCATAGGATACTCACTTTGCTGAGTAGAGAAAATGGATATGATGACATATCATAGATATTTAGTGACCGTTTTGTTGTGTCTGGGCTTCATTTGGATCCCTTTGACAGAAATGTTAGGCCACTCATGCTCAGTACTACTAATTTCCCTGCATGATATGTGAACCAAAGGCTTTTAGGCCCTTGTTTATCCAACCAGATTTTAACACATCAAACTTAATTTTTATTTGGGGGGTTATATTGTGGGATTATAGGTTACTGCATCTTTGCTGCTGCTGGTATCTAGAAGTAGTTTACTCCTTCAATCAATGATAAACAAGCATGAATTTTTCTTTATGCTGATGATGTTTATATTGCAGGCTATAGAGAATAATGAAGAGATGAGAAATAGATCTAGAAGAGAATCTTCTGCAGAGCTACCGGCTCCAGTGGTTGACAAGGTCTGTGATTGAACTGCAACTATGTGATTAAATTTTTGTATAACACAGTGATAAAGAACTTAGCCTTTTTCGTGCCAGCTATATATGTTAACTCATTTCACTGTGACGTCATGAAGTGACTGCGAAAGCTTTTTACAAACTCGACAGAATAGTTAGTTCTCTTTGGACAACTAAGACTTTTTAGTGTCCCTTCTCTTCCCATGGAAAATTTTCAAAACCAAAAGATTCACTCTCTCAAGCACCCTTTAAGCATATTAATGGCCTCAATTTACCGTGTCTTTTAGAGAGGTTGTACATCTTCCCATTGTGAAGGAGAGGTCTTGGGCTCAACTCATAAAGGAGTTCGTAGTTGAACCCCAAAGGGTTGCTGAGAACCCTTGTGTAGCACAGCCTTTAAGGAACTTGTCAGTTTTAACCTACCGTCAGCAATTCTTGAAATGTTTAGTAAGTAAGTTTTAGTTTTAATGTGTATTTCAGTTTTTCTTCAGATTTAGCTATGATGTCTTTCCTGAAAGCTAGTATTGTCTCTAGCGGTTTTTCTTTATATGAATTTTAGCAGAGGGCGAATTTGGTAAGATTTGGTTTTTTCATTGCTTTAGGATATGCTTTGGTTTGTTTGAAATTTTCATTAACCATTTGTACGGGCAGTCCCTGATTGATGGAAGTCCTGTAATTTGGGCAGGTGAAGTAGTGTAATTAGAGGATCTATGGTGTTGATATTTCTGAATACGTTGAGAACTGATTTTTATTTTGTTTCTCAGGTTAAATTGGGGGAGCCTGGATATACAGAGAGGTACTATGCTGAGAAATTTCAAGTAACAAAGCCCGAGGAGATTGATAAAGTTAAAAAGGACTTAGTATGTTCCCTCACGCGAGCCATTTCTGTTCATATTATTTTGGTAGTGAATATGGTTGTATATTGACTCAGTTACATTGTTGAGGCTGTTCCAAATCAAAAGCTTTTCATCTTATTTTGGCTGTTTCTGCCTAGTTCGATGATACAAGTATTAAATTACTCCATGCTAAAATGTGTACATTTCTTTGCAGGTTTTAAAATATGTAGAAGGCTTATGTTGGGTCTGCCGATATTACTACCAAGGGGTCTGCTCATGGCAATGGTTAGTTCGACTTGCTTGGAAAATGTTTTGGTTCCTTTTATCTACTTTGTCTCATCTCATTGCTGAGATACGATATTGTATATTTGTGTATATATATATATTCTTGAATCCTGCTGTTAGGATGATTTCCACCTATCCCTTAAGGATGTCCCACTAAAAAAGCTAAATCTCCTATGCTTATCCGAATGGGTAATTGAACAACATACGGCAGACATGTTACATGTACTCTCTGTTTTGTGAGTAACAGGATACTGCACCTCTGCCTTATGATCCAAATTAGCTCAGGCCAGACAGAGTGAAGGACTTTGACTCAAGTTACCCTTTTAGTGGGACCAGTTGAGCAATTGGGACTGTTCAACCTGATCAATGTACCATTCAACCATTGGTTCATTATGGATCCTGGTATTATGTTATGATTTTCAAATACGGATAGTTTTAGGTAACCTTGGTATTTTGACCTGGAGGCCAAAGGACAGGTCCTTTCGCCTGTTGAATGTCATAAAACTATGGTATCTTTCCTTTTGTTATAAAACAATAGGTAAATGCTATCGAACCACTAAGTTGTTGGACCATTATGGTGTTGAACTTGAACATGGATCCTATACTTTAAACCATATCTGTCTAAGTTAGTTTACATAAGGTATCTGTTGGTATGCTATAATGATCTGGAGGTCTGACTGCTCTACCTGAAAGTTGGATGGCGAACTGATGAGCGAACTCGTTGACTGGGTTGGTGCCCAGTTCATTTTCAATAACTGTGCTTGTATCTGTTTGTTTCAGGTACTACCCATATCATTATGCCCCTTTTGCTTCTGATCTAAAAGATTTAGATGAATTAGAAATAACGTTTTTCTTGGGAGAGCCATTTAAACCCTTTGATCAGCTCATGGGAACCTTACCGGCTGCAAGGTCTCTCTCTCTCTCTCTCTGTGTGGCTTTAAATTCATTCGAAAAACTTTTCATTATGTATAAGAAGAAAATATTTCTTATTATTCATGCTAGATGTAGTAATGGTAAACTTGGTGTTCCCATGTTACAGCTCTAGTGCTCTTCCGGAAAAATACAGAAATTTGATGACTGATCAATCATCACCAATCTATGATTTCTATCCTTCTGGTAAACTTGATTAGTTGTACATTAGTTGTACAAATCATTATATCTTATGAAGTTATATCCTTTTCAATAATTTTTTTTCAAATATCTCACTCCAGATTTTGAGGTTGACATGAATGGCAAGCGCTTTGCATGGCAGGTACGTTCTTGTGTAGTACTGTATATTTTTTTTCATTCGTCGAACTTCTTTTTTCTTTGGGGGTAAACTAATTGTAATTGTATCACTTTATGTGTGTGTTTGGAAGTCAGGGTGTTGCCAAATTGCCATTCATTGATGAGAAGAAATTGCTTGCCCAGACAAGGAGGCTTGAAAGCACTTTAACGGTCTGGAACATCTTGTATTTGTACTCCTAATATTTTTTGCTTTCGTTATACATGATGTTCACATGTTTGATTGAAAGCTTTAAACCCCTTACAAGGCTTTAGTATACCAATTGTTTAAAGAAAGCTTTAAGCTTTTGGGAAATTATAGTGGTTTGCAAGAGTTGTATTTAATTTAAGAGCACAATCATGGTTTTTTGGGGAAAAATATACCACTATGTAAACTGAATTCTCTGGTTCTGAGAATAAAATGATATATCATGCCAATCTCTTCGAGCTCTGGACAAAAAGTTTTGAAATTATTGGCTATATTTTTTGTTAGAAATGGCTTATATGGTGGGCTGGGGAAGTTGTTGATCTTTGGGATAATGGATTCCATTTGGGTCAGATTAGAGGAGTTAAAGATCTTGTGTGGTGGGCTGCGATGAGCCTATTACTTATCTTACCATTGGACTGCAATAACTAAGATGAAGTGGCCTTCCATTTCTACATTTTGAGTGCTTATACTCTATCTGTTATATGCAGGAGGAAGAGCAGGCTCGGAATAGTGTGATGCTTGATTTGCTTTATGTCTATCCTTCTCATCCTTTGGCGGCTCAAATTAATTTGTACTACCAACATTATTATCAGTCACCCCCTCATGAAAGATTTGCATGGGCGATAAACCCAATTGCTAGGTTGGTTAATTTGGCAGCTGTTTATGTGGACTTGTGGTCTAATTGTCATTGTTGAAACTCACCGGAGTTATTACCATTGCTTTGTGTTTACCTTTTCAGTGGTGGAATGAATGGATACCTTTGGTTATCCGAGAGAAATGGTGTTCGATACGTAATCCCTTCCCCTGTTCGTGGTTATCCGAACATTGATTATAACCAAGTCTTGTAAGTAGAGCCCCTACTGTTGTCGTCTGAGTATTTAAAGAGGATAGTGTTTCATAGTGGGCAGTTTTTATATGCAGAAATGTTACCTATCTTAATCCTGTAGCTCATAAACACATCCCAGAACCTCCCCAGGGTGTGGTCATGCCCAAAAAGGTATGTGATTCTCTTTAAAATTCTTTCTCAAGTCTTACAGAGTTTTTATTCATTACTACATGGCATGGTGTGTGTGGTATGCTTCCTGTTAGAGTTTGGGACATATCAGGTTCCTGTGGTTGGTCTTTTGTTGCTTCACTTTTTGTATAAATGAAGAGTATTATGTTTTTGTGGTCATTGTGAATCTTCTAATGTGACAATGTCTAGAAGATATTGCTATAACTTAGCTTGTCATTTCTTTCAATGTCAAAGAACATAACAGCTATACATGAGTTGGGCTTTTCTTAAAATCACTCCCTGTGTTGATTTATCTTGAAACCGCTCCCTTCAAATGTTTTCAAGAAGGGATAATTTTATGTTTTTGTAGATGCTAAGACGGTTGGGAAATATGCTTCACTTGTCTGTGCCTCCTTTCTTTTTGTTCTATTATTTTTTATATTACCGTAAATCTTTGGGTATGAATATGATTGAAATTTTCTTTTAATTGTCTTCAGGTTGTAAAACCTATGGACATCAAACCAGCCCCTGCATTATGGCATGAAGACAATGGTCGACGCCAGCAAGGCAGAGAGAGGTAAATATTCTAACTTTGATGTGGCAAAATTCTTATTGTCTTTCTTTTTCAGGTTTTAGCTTACAAGATTTTAAATCAGGAATACCCGAGAATCTTAATCTTATAATTGTAACCCTGGACTCTGGATAGTGGTTTCTAATTGTGGTGCGTTTGTTTTAACAGGCCACAAGTACCTGGAGCAATTGCTGGACCTATGTTGGGAGAAGCAGCTCATCGACTTGTCAAGAACACACTTAATATTAGATCTAATAATTCAGCTTCGGGATTTTGGGACCAACAACCGCTACGTAATTTTCCAGGAAACTATCCAGTCAATAGACCAAGACCAGCTGGGCCCTCTGGGTATGAAAGGGGCTTCCGTGAAGAAGCAAAGTATGGAAACTCCTTCACTCCTCAGGGCATCATGGCTAGGCCTAGATTTCCCTCCTCAAATGGTATGCAGGGTGACAGACAGAGTTTTAGAGCTCAAGAAAGAGTCCAATATCAAGAACAGAGTTTTAGGACACAAGAAAGAGTACAATATCAAGAACAGTACCATAGCTTGAGAACTGGGATGTCTAGTTTAACAATGGAAGAAAGTGTGAGAACCAGATCTCCTGCTGGGCAACCAGGGATGCCAAATTCAGGGTACTCCACAAACCCACAACACCAGTTTGCGCAGGGTGCTCTTCCTTCGCCGCCTCCCAAGTGGATTAACAAAGAATCAACTGCAAACGGTGGGTTATATAATAGGCAACAGGAAACTGGATTTGGCGGAGCATATGAGCAGCAGCCAGTCAAGAAGGTGTATCAGGTTAAGACTCGTGCTCCCCAGGATATGTCGGATGCTGGAGACCAGACTGGGAGTGATTCATCTGGATTTGTGTGATGTTGCCTGGTTCTTTGTAAGAGGTGCCCCCACACAGAATACTAAACTTATCTTACCTTGTGGCCAAGGGGAGGGCACTAAGACTAGCTTCGTGAGTGTATATGTAGCACATGGCAACAAGAGGTTGACGCTGTGGTTTGTTGCTAAAGTGATTCGGCTTGCCTGATTTGCGCAGCCAGTAGCACGGGAACCACAAAAGGATGGTTTGTTACATTAATACGGTTGAGATTTCTGCAGAAACTCTCAACAGATTGTACTAACTGGCTATGGCGGTGCATATATCATTAACTATTTGTTGGGTAGTTTGTAAAATATGCGTACATAGTTGCGGTCTGTTGTTATAGTTTCATAGGAAGAATTTGAGAAGGCGCTTACCCAATCAGAAATAGGGTTGATATGTTCATTAGGATGTAGGGGATTATGTCATCCAAAAGGAATTTGTTTCTTTTCCCTTCAGGAATATACGCTGTATCTATTAGTGTTTTCCTTTTGCACCTGGATTTTTATTTTAAATTATGATCTGATATCACAACAGGGTTTTCTTTTTATTTATTTATTTTCCAGAATCTTAACAGGGTTAGTTAAATGGAATGGGATTTGGTGCTCTGCTCGTGTATTTATGTTTTCGTTTTCTTCACTTTCTCAAAAGATTACTCATGCGATGTGTATAAGATATAAGCCATTTGAAAGTAATAGAAAATGATGATCAAGGTATATCAAATTAACAACCCTGTTTTGGACATTGTTCAAATAAAATTGAATGAGATTTGTTGATTGTTCAAACTCAATGCATTTTCATAAGCACCAAGACACTGAAGAACAATATGTTTCCCCCAAAAAGTCAAGCTTTGACATTATACAAATGTAAAAGAGGTTCTTTTCACATCACAATGTTTGAAATGCTATGTCCATGGGACGGAACCTATGCCACAATTCAATACACAAACCTTCTCAGAAACAAAAGATACTATACCTCTCTGGTTACTCAAGTGACTTGAATTATTATATTTTCACATATAAAAGAAAAAGGGCTCATATCATACCTCCCTCCCATTCATTATTGCAGAAAATAGCCAGACAAGAAAAGCACAAAGAAAAGGAACAAGCCCCCAAATATGAGCACAGCCTTCTGGCCAGAAGTGAGTGCATTTCCACCAAGCCCAAACTGCTGGTTCTGAGCAAACCCAGCTATCTCCACACTCTTACTCACAAAGAAGCTCTGTGCAGCCCCACATGTTGGGCACCTCCAATCCTCAGGTAACTTATCAAATTGCAATCCTGGTGGGATTGGATATGATGGGTCTCCCACTGCCTCATCATATTTGTACCCACAAGACCTGCATTCGTATATCCCTGTATTCAAAACTGCAAACTTCTCTTCAAGCCTGCGCTTATCAAATGTTGTTTCTGCTGCTTCTTCTTGTTCTGGCTCTGGCTCTATATAGGAGGTGGGAGGAGGAGAAGCAGGCTCATCTGATGTTGGTTTATCTTCTTTAGAGACATCAATAGAGTTTGTAGTCAAATTGTTTGGTTTATGGAGCTTGTGAGTAAGTGAGAGTGATATGCTTGGGATCTTGGGAAGGAGAGTTGGGTTTGTGAATTGGGTTTTGGGTTTTGGATGAGAATGTTGGGAAAAAGAGGTTGAGAGGTGGAAAGAGAAGGTGGGTCTTGTTGTTGCACAAGCCATGAATGGTGATAGTGGAGATGGATGTGACTTAGTGCCTCTTTGTTATTCAAAGAAGCACAAAGTGTACAGAGAAAATGGTTTAATGGGAAAGTTGTTGTTTTTCAAGTTATGTGCGTGCATCTGGGTGGAGGAGAAAGCTCACAAAGGGATCCATTGAAGGGCATATGCTTGCTTTGAAACAGAGAGTTGGATAAGGTGGGGAAGGTGTGAGATTGTAAGTGGATTCAAGAAAATGGGCCGGGTTTTGGGTTTCAGTCCAACTATCTAAAAACCCAAACACCCAAATACCCAAAACCCAACAAAACAAACGAGTAACAATAAAGTTGTCACCATCGAGGTTTCAGGATTCGAAAGTCGATCGGGCAAAACTTATATACATACTAAACTCGACATTACGAGTGGATTTCGTTAATAAACATATAAAGATACACATAGTCAGAGGGACGTAATGATCCTTACCCGCAAATGCATGTCTTTCAATAAATAAAAGTTTAACTAATGCAAAAACTAAAACTAGACAATGTAATCTAGGATCACACTTAAATAATTGATATTAAAATCTTGATCATCATTGACTCTCAACTCTTTCAACTTGAGACTCAACAATGGGAGATTTAGGAAGATTTTGCCAAGAAGATAAATCAAACATCTCAACAAAAATAAACCAATTCTCATAATAGCATCCATGCATTTAATCAAACATCTCAACAATACCAACATCAAATCAAACATTTCAACAAAATTTCAAAAATCAAAGTCCTAATTAATTTTAACAAAATCCCCAAATTTTAATTCATTCCTAATTAAACCCTAAAATACTCAATTTCAACATAAAGATGCATAAGATAATTAAAAAGGAGAGAATGAGAAGATTAATTGTTGCTAGCAAGAGGAGAAGTTGATGTCTATATGTCAAGAGAAGTAGAGGAGAAGTTGCTATAGAAAGGAGGAGAAGTTGCTGTAGACAAGACAAGAGGAGAGAAGCTGCCCGTTCAATAATTTTTTAGGAAAAATTTGAGCTGGGTAGCTTAACTTAGAAACGCCCCTGCCACCGACCAAGAAGGAACTTGTAACTCAACTGGTTAAGAGCACTTATCCTTACACGTAAGGTCCTGTGTTCGAATTGTTTAGACAGTTGAATAAATCACAAAATTAATACATGTCTAAATTATTCTAGGAATTGTTATTTAGTTTAACAATTACTATATCAAATCAAGAACAACAAATTTGTCTATCCTATTCAACCCAAAAGAATTTTACAAACTATATAAATTGAAAACAATTTTTACTCAACTCCCTTGGACCGCAATTCATCCAAAGCTGCCTTAACCTGATGCTGCACCAAATCCAACCTTTTAGAGTATGCCTCCAACTCCAAAATCTGCTGCTTCCTCCACTTCTCATCCGCCACCTCAACCCCACTTCCAAATTTACTTAAACTCAGAGGTAATGGATTCATAGCCAGCCCCCCAATTATCAACCCTGGTATATCATTCTTCATATTATCATCCACATTATTATTATTATTAATATTCAACAACGACGTCGTTCCATTATCATTCAAAACATCACAAGCCTTATTGTTCTCATCATACGTTGTTGTTAGCCTAGAATGCGACCACGTGTGTCTCATCTGTGGCCGTTCATGATCTGCAACGCTGCTGCTACCCACGTTGTCCTCCTCCTTTTTCACCTTAACATTGTTGCAAATACTAACGTACTTAGAAATTGGCGCATAATCTTCATGCGAATCTACGACGTTCCAAATCTTGTCGGAAAGTTCAAAAACGACCTTGTCGTGCGGGTTTTTGAAGCGGAACTCTTTGCCAGTCGAGTTCATGTCGTTCATTTTGTTTACGACGTTGTGGTACTTCTTCTTCAATCTCCTCAGCTTCTCGACCATTTGGGCCCTGTTACATTCCAGCTTTAACTTGGGCTTAACCTCTTCGTAAAACGACGCCGTGTCCTTCACGGTGGTTCTAATTTGTCCCCTGCTGTAGTAGTCGTCAAGCAAACTCCGCAGCAACTCCAGCTCGTCCTCCTTGCTCCACACCCTTTTACGACGCCGTTTCTTGTTTTCCTCTGGTGCTTCGGACGTCAATGCTGGCTCATATGTGCGATCAATGCGTCGTCGTTTTGCGCTGGGTTCGGATACTGTAAAGGTGTAGTCGGAGGTGGAGTTGGAGTTTTGATCCTCCTCCTGCGGTTCGTATGAGACGTCGTCGTTTTCATGATCATCAATATTGTCATTTTGTGATTTTGGGTTGTTGTCGGGGACATCATTAATTCCTCCTAAATCTTCAACGTCGTTGTTGTCGGATTCATACTCTGAGGAAGAAGAAGAAGAAGAAGAAGAAGATAGGATCCAACTAAGCAATGGCGGCCATGCCATTATTTTTATTTTTTTATAAATTAAAAGAGACGAGACCCTGCAGAGAGCAGACCAAACCAGAGAGAAGTTGTTCCGGATGTTCTCCTTGAGTGGCTTGGTCTGCGTCTGAGAGAAATTGCAGTTTCGGTTTTGGAGTTTGTACATTTTAGGTTAAGCTAGATAATTATTAATTAGTTCATAATTAATGATTAAGAAGAATTTGTTGATAAGAATAGCGTAATTAGAAATGATAGTAACGTTATAGAGGAATGGATGGTGAATGGAGGAACAATAATGGTGGCCACTATCCGATAATGGCTCATGTCCCCTGCCTTGCATGCCCATTACCTAATTTTTTACGTGAGGATTGTATTCACCTCCCAAAACAAGTACCGCTCTCAACAAACTTTTAGTTTAATTTTGTCAATAATTATCGTTGATGTGATTAGAAAATTCTAGATAAACAATTTCATTTTTTTTTTGTAATCATGTATCTTGTATATGATCTCATCAGTGCAGGCAAAAATTCGTTTATATTTCTACCAACTAAGATATTGTACAGTTGTAGTGACACATAACACGTACGGTTTATGACATCATCCATTTAAATTTATTCGATATTTGTGTTAGTAGTTGAATATAGTCACTTGCTCAATCAATTATACCACCCAGCTCTCAACATAATGCTGCGGCCATACAATTTGGACCAAGTCATATACACTACGCTTGTTCATGATCTGAATTTGGTAGGTGCATGCTCGAAACATGTAGTGAACAAGCTCATATCATAGGGTTTAGATGATCAAATAGGTGACTTGACTTGCAATATTTTTTGTTTTGTTTTTTTCCTGAAAGAAGCTGATCCAATGAAGATGATTGTAAAACAATTCCAGAAGCCATTTCCCATGAAGTTGCATTGCTTGCAGCCCAACCCATTTTATTCATTTTCCTTTTAAATAGGAGTTGCCTCTTGTTTGTGTTGAGACGGTACACTCTGACTTTAGTCATATAGTTAATTTCAAATTTCTTTTCTTTCATAGCTAATTTTTTTTTTTTGGAGGAGCTTTCTTATTGAGAAGGGAAATGTTTTATTAAATTCACACATACTACAATATGTTAGAACTCGAACCCATAATTTTGCTTGAACGAGTAAATACTCTAAATTACTATACTAGTGGATCTTTTACAAACTAATGCGTTAATTTGTTTTGATGGTTAGGGGTGTTCAAAATCGGTGGATTTAATAAAATTTTGATTTATTTTGATGACTTAGCGGATTTGGTTTGGATCCGTAAATTCAAAAACTGAAATAATTGGATACGACGACGGATTTGCCAATATTTAGGAATTGATTAGTTGGAAGTGGCGTGGGTGTGTGGGTCCATATAAGTTGGGTCCTCCTCTCTCTCTCTCCCACGACACCAAACCAAAACCAAACCAAAGAAAGCACCACCACCAAGTCAGGTCCACCCTTTCATTTCATCAACACTCCAACACGCAACGCATAAAAATAAGGCTAACCAAAACCTCGTGAACCAACCCAACTCCAACCCCACTTGCCTCCGTCCTTCCCTCTCTCTCGGCCTAACCCCAACTACTTCTCTCTCTCTCTCTCTTCCTGTTCTTCTTTTTCCACCAAAACACTTTGCTTACCTCACCCCCCCCAATTTTTACCAAAATTCCCATTCTAGCTGAGGAATGGCCCCCGACCAAGACGACGCCGTTCTGCCCGAAGGGGACCTCTCCTCCTCCTCCCAAGACGACGAGG
Organism: Prunus avium; assembly: GCF_002207925.1. The sequence goes on from NW_018921815.1 coordinate 816,133, forward strand.
AAGAAGACGACGTCGTCGACGACGACGAGGAAGAAGATGACGTCGACGATGACGACGACGTCCTAAATGATGATGTCATCAACTCTGCCTCCCCTTCCACCTCTTCCGCCGGTGCCACCGACTCTCTCCCCGTCGCCATCGCCACTCCCACCGTCACCGTTGCCCTGCCCGCTCGGGAACCCCCTCCCTTAGCTCTGGCCACTACGACCTCCACCGCAACTACCGTAATCGCCAACGACGCCGTATTGTCCTCCGATCCCAAACGACACGCCGTTCTGTCCCCCCAGCCCGAAGAGAAGAAGCCGGCGGCCCTCGACGACTCTCGGAGACTCTTCCAGAGGCTGTGGACCGACGAGGATGAGATCGAGCTCTTGCAAGGCTTCCTCGACTACACGACGATGCGAGGCAACAAAGGCTCGCACCACGGCCAAAACGACACCGCCTTGTTCTACGACCAGATCAAGTCCAAGCTCCAGCTTGACTTCAACAAGAACCAGCTCGTCGAGAAGCTCCGGAGGCTGAAGAAAAAGTACCGGAACGTCCTCAACAAAATCGCCAGCGGCAAAGAAGTTAGCTTCAAGAGCCCTCACGATCAAGCCACGTTCGAGATCTCCCGCAAGCTCTGGAGCAATATCGGCCGTATCGGCCCCGACGATAACGCCTTGGACGATGAAGATCCGAGCCCTAACCCTAACAATCCCAATTTCAACAATTATGAGATTAAGAACGAGGAGGCTGCTGGTTTAGCCGGCGATAAGAAGTCCACGCCGAGATCGCGCAAGCGCTCGCGAACGCAGCTTAGAGCCGAAGAAAAACCGCCACCGTCCCGTGGAGGTTTCGTTGAGCCATCGCCTGTAATTAAAGATAATAACAACAGCATTAATAACAGTAACCATGGTGGTGGTGGTGGTGGTAATAGTTGCAGCAATTGTAATGTTCACGGGTTGATTGAGGAGACGGTGAAGAGTTGTTTGTCTCCATTGTTCAAGGAGTTGCTGAGTAGTGCAATGGGCGGCGGGTCAGCTAGAGGGTTCGGAGGGTTGTCATTGAATCCTATTCCATTGAGCTTCGGCGGGCCGTCCATGAATTTGAATTTTGGTGGTGGTGAAGGGGCAGATGAGAAGTGGAGGAAGCAGCAGATTTTGGAGTTGGAGGTGTACTCCAAGCGATTGGAGTTGGTTCAAAATCAGATAAAAGTTGCATTGGAGGAGTTACGATCCAGCCGAGGCTGATGAATCCATGTGGGCTTCAGATTGAAGGTTGGCATTGCTAGTAAGTTGTGGGACTTTCCTCGAATCTTGAATTTTTTGTTCATATAAATTTGCGTGGTCTCTGATCAAATGGTTGATGGTGCAGCTGGTGTTCGCATTTTCGAATTTTCGTCTTTGTTGGTTTCATAGAACAGTTGTTGAATAATTATTTTCTGATGATTGTTTAGTCTTTTGATAGTTTTGTTCATATGCTTTAGACATGTGTAGATAATTGATGAAATAATTTATAGATGAGAAAATTTTCGTTTCCTTACTGTATCTTGATGTAGATGATATGTTTTTTGACAAAAAATTGATCAAGTCAGGCACTTTATTTATTGCGTTTGATTGTAATCATGTGTTAAAAATCTGGAGATTTCATTTACGGGATTGCAGGTAGAAGGAATTTAGAAATCACCGTATGTTCTAAAGGCCTGAACTTCTTCTTGGTCATGATATGCCCTCCCATTTACCCTTCTAATCTAGAGCTGTTTTTATTTTTGTGAGTTGATCATTTAGATTTTTCCTAGCTTATGGAAAGCTGATGAATATTCATTTCATACCTACTTGGGCTAAGCCACTAGATATTGGTGTATTATCAGTTTTGACATGTTTGATGTTGGAGTTTTATTTTATTTCATGTTTAAGGTTTTTATTTGTTCCTTTCTTTTTCAAGACCTTGAAAGCTATGATATGTAAGTAAGACAGCGAGTCATACACTTGAGACAAGATCTGTCTTCAAACTTGCACATAGTTATTATTTAATTTAGGATTTTACTTTACTAGCTATGGTTATCTTTAGAACTACACGTGTGTACAGGCAGGCATATGCATATATACTTGTGTTAGTTACGTAGAGTAAATTCATAAAAGACGTGTACGTAATGTATATAGCTGTAGCTAGACATGAACTAGCTTTATCTATGTATCTTGATTTATTTTATGTGTGTTTAGACGAAATTGTGTATTTCAAAGGATTTTCTTTGATGTTTGAAATTCGTTCAAAGCTGAGACAGATCTCATACACTGAGTCACCATGAATTGAATTCTTATTTTATGCCACCCTGAGTCTAAGACTTTGGCCTTAACCAGTTATATTTATATGTGGATTGTTAGTCTTGGAATCTCTTAAAATGTTGGGGTTTTGGTTTAAGTCCTCAGTAATCTGACCAATTTCTTTTGGAGATTTGAATGTGGTGTTGATATTCAATGCAGTGGTATAGTAGTTGCCATTTTGTGATGGTTAGTTGAGGAGTGTATTAGATGCATCCGGGGTTAGAGATCGGCTATATTTTACTCCTGCAAAAATACTAAAAGTTGGGCCATATTATTGCTGTATCTGCTGAACTTTTCCCACCTGGATGTTCCATAGGGTGTTCGAAATGTGAGACTAAATCGTTAATTTCGGTTCTAAAGGGCCCATAAGTTGGGCCAATAGTGTTAAAAGAGGCCCAGAAGTTTGCTCCAAAAGTGAAACAGCCCCCGGGTTTCAGCCCATTAACGTGAGAGCATAAAAGACAAAGTAAGCCCACTGAATCACCCACAAATGACAAAGTAAGCCCACTATAGGCTCATAAACGACAACATAGGCCCAATGAAACGCCATTAAACGACAAAATAAGCACCCCAGAGGCCCAAAAATCGATAAAATAGGCCCAATGGAATCCCATAACCGACGATATGGGCCCAATGAAGTCTCACAAACGACAAAATAGGCCCAATAGAGTCCCATAAACGACAAAATAGGCCCAATGAAGGCCACATAAAGACAAAATAGGCCCAATGACGGCCACATCAAGACAAAATAGGCCCAATGAAGTCCCCATAAACGACAAAAAAGCCCACCGAAAAGACAGTAAAGGACAAAACAGGCCCAGTGGAGTCACATAAAGGACACAATAGGCCCAATACAGTCCCGTAAACGACAAAATAGGCCCAATGATGGACAATAAACGACAAAATAGGCCCAATAGATAGCCCACCAAAGATATAACAAACGACAAATTAGGCCCAACAGAATTACAATAAACGACAAAACAGGCCCAAAAAAGGCCATAAACGACAAAAATAGGTCCAGTGAAAAGACAATAACCGACAAAATAGGCCCAATGAACATAAACCACAAAATAGGCCCATTCAAGGATCCCTAAAAGAGGGGATAAGCCCATCAAAAGGAAACTAAACGACACAATAGGCCCAGTGATGAAACAAAAACTACAAAACAGGCCCAATGATGGCCAATAAACGACAAAATAGGCCCAATAGACAGCCCACCAAAAATTAACAAACGACAAATTAGGCCCAACAAAATTACAATAACCGACAAAACAGGCCAAGCCAATAACCGACAAAACAGGCCCAAAGAAGGCGATAAACGACAAAAATAGGCCCAGTGAAAAGACAATAACTGACAAAATAGGCCCAATGAACATAAACGACAAAATAGGCCCATTCAAGGATCCCTAAAAGACGGGATAAGCCCATCAAAAGGAAACTAAACAACACAATAGGCCCAATGATGAACCAAAAACTACAAAACAGGCCCAGTGATGGCCAATAAACGACAAAATAGCCCCGCTGAAGGGTCCATAAACGACATGTACACACTATATCCTGGATATTGGGCCTTTTCCTTTACATTGGGCTAAACTTACAAGGTATTAGGCTTATGTCCAGGACATTGGGCTGCACTTATATCTACCCAGTTATGGGGCCCACACTATTTAAGTTCTGGAAATTTGGCCTTTATTGGGACCCAAATTTAAAGGGCCTCAGTTCTCAATCATTGGCCCAAAACTATATGTGATGCGCAGTAAAATGTGACAGAGAGTAAATGCGCGCAGTATGTACTAAATTTTGCATTAGTTGGAGAAACATGTATTATTTATTTTTCTACAAAATACAAAGTTGCTCATCTACATTTGGTTTTTTCTATACACCAACTACATTTTGTATTCATATAAGAGAATTATTGATTTTACTAAAAATCCTTCTGAATTTTTGAAATGTAATGACTAGAAGAGCTAATGATAATAATGGTCCACACAAAAGAGCTGCACAGCTCAATACCATCATACTTACATGCATCATTAACCAATGGGATTGATGCATTTCAGTTAAAAGACCCAAAGTAGCAAAACCTCGAGGAAAAATAGCACTTGGCACGGTTATTGCGCTTAAAATAAACCATCCAGAGGGGAGATTCTTGCTTTGTCGGTGCTCGGTGGTCCAAAGACCCTCCCAAAATCACAGTTAACCCATCAGGGCTCTGCAACAAAAATCATACTTTATATTTGCTTAGTTATTGCGAAATCATTGGCCCCAAACTTGACCAGAGAGAGCTTCAAACTGCAACAACATAACATTGACCGAAAAACATACCATTAATTAATTCACTGTTAATATGAGGAAGAATGAAACAAAAGAGGAAGAAGATCTCCACAGTAAATTTTAATGATTTAAAAATCCCCAGGAAATAATCACGGCGAGGAAGGCAAACAAACAAACACTATGTGAGAGAGAGACATGCTGCTGTCTGTATTACACATTTTTAAAGAGATTCATGAATAAATAACAATTCAAACCCTAAACCTAATATAATTACAAAGAAACTCTTCCGCTTGAAAACAGAAAACAATGTTAAAAAAGAAAACCCTAGCAGTACCTCTTCTTCTTCTAACCAAAATTTCTCATGTATTGTTTTTCATGTTCCATCAACAAAACAGTCCATCAAAAGTTCAATTGAAACCACAGATTCTAAAGTCCAAGTCAAAAACATGAACAAAATTGAAATTTCTCCTATTCAAATATCATGGAATTAGCTAGGTTCAAATTACTGAAAAACTTCAGATCCAATTTATAAAAAGTCAACATATGCCTCCACTGTAAAATTGGGGCTTAACATTTTCTTTTTGTCCAAACAAACATGAAAAGAAATCTTGCCACAAACTGAACGCAGAGAGAGAGAGAGTGAGTGACTATCTTTCTTCCATTATTTCACGCAAGTATAAATAAAGAAAGCAACAACTATAAATACTAATACACATTAAGAGAAAAATCGAGTATCGACTGCCTCATCCGCCATAAACCTCGAACTCAATTAGGGTTTGAGGTCAATAATTTTCGAATCAGATTCTAAGGAATAAGATGGAATGCTTACCTTCTCCGGTGCGGCATGGCTCCGTAAGCTTTAGTTGGGTTAAACGTTTGGAAACCGGGCTGTGATTAAGCTGAATATTTTCAATCTGGGCCAAGAAGCCATTCTAGGATCCTTTCTTCTAGGGTCAAGGTGGTTATTGGGCCGAAGGTTGTCAAACTGCGCTGGGTGGGGTTGGACAAAATTTCAGGAAGGCCGTTAACGTTGCAAGGTCTTGCGGTCTGGTCTGGGTCACTTTCACACATTCACGAAAGCTCACGAGATTTCACAGAAGCACTCGTTGCCACTTTCACTACAGCTTGACCAGAGCTTCAAACTGCAACAACATTGAGCAAAAAAACACACACTTAATTCACTGTTAATAGGAGGAAGAATGAAATGAAAGGGGTAGAAGATCTCCACAGTAAATTTTATTGATTGCAGAAGCTTACAAAATTCTAGTAGTACCTCTTCTTCTTCTAACCGAAATTTCTCACGTATTGTTTTTCATGTCCCATAAACAAAATTGCCCATCAAAAGTTCAATTGAAACCACAGTTTGTAAAGTCCAAGTCAATACATGAACGAAATTGAAATTTCTCCAAATCAAATATCATGGAAATAGCTAGGTTTAAATTAGTAAAAAATTTAAGATCCAAATTATAAAATTGGGGCTTTAACGTTTTCTTTTTATCGGAACAGACATGAAAAGAAATCATGCCACGAACTGAACAGAGAGAGAGACTATCTTTCTTCCATTATTTCTCGCAAAAAAAAATAAAGAAAGCAACAAGGAATAGAAATACTAATACATCCAAGTCAATACATGAACGAAATTGAAATTTCTCCAAATCAAATATCATGGAAATAGCTGGGTTTAAATTAGTAAAAAATTTAAGATCCAAATTATAAAATTGGGGCTTTAACGTTTTCTTTTTATCCGAACAGACATGAAAAGAAATCATGCCACGAACTGAACAGAGAGAGAGACTATCTTTCTTCCATTATTTCTCGCAAAAAAAAATAAAGAAAGCAACAAGGAATAGAAATACTAATACACATTAAGAGAAAAATCAAGTATCCATTGCCTCATTCGCCATAAAACCTCGAACTCAATTAGGGTTTGAGATCAATCATTTTCGAATCAGATTCTAAGGAATAAGATGGCATGTTTACCTTCTCCGGCGCCGCATGGCTCTGTTGTCGAGTGTCGTCCACTTCATCGTCGAAGCAGGGACGCGATCTCGCCTCCTCTCTCTGCGCCTCTCTCTCTCGAACCGCACTTTGCTTCTCTGAACTTAGATAAACAATGAAAGGGCTCTCTCTCTCTCTAAAAATTCTTGTAGAGAAGGCCCGTTGTCTTATTTGGGTTTGCTGGGCAACTATTTTATGGGCACTTTTGGGCTTTGGTGAATGAGTTTCACCGACCCAAAATAATTATAAAAAAAACAGAACATTCTCGAACATTCTAGAGATATACGATCGTCGTTTTGAGCTTCCAACTTTTTGGTCCAAAGAAATTCCCAACCATGTTTAATTCTATCTCATTATGTTTATTTAAAGCTAAACAAGCTGACCCACCACAAGCCAAAAGCGTTAAATTATTGGACTATAATATCCAATATATATGTTTTTTTTATATAAAGGTGGAGGAGAATCGAAACTGGGACGTCGGATGTAAGGATAAATGCTCTTAACTACTTAAGCTACAAGCCTCTTGCATAGTACCCATTAATTTGAACAATGTGCAATGTAAAATTTCTTATAAAACAAGCTCCAAATTTCAATTTCTCAATATGCAACAGCTGACTGTATAATGAAAAGTCATTATTGAGGAAACCACCAAATTTTCTTTTCCTGAATTTTTTAAATGTCTTGTAATAACAGAATTGAGTCTTCAATCAGTTATGGTGGAATTTTCACCATTAAGGGAATCATGAAAATCAATACATGGGAAATTTCGCCTTTGTTTTCTCAAATACTTGTTCAGCAATAACAGCACCGTTACCATCAGCTTTCTTGATCTCCAAGTGAGCCTTTTGATAATATGCAGTGCCCCTTAGTGCATCCGCAATGAAATCATCAAACCCAATTGCTATCGCTGCTTCGGCTTTAGCTCCATAAACCAACCTCTGTTCAGAAAGGGCACGACAAATTATGGAAACATAATAGCAATGTGATCCACTCATTACTATGCAGAAGCTAAAAGGTTTGAAAATTGGACCTTTAGTCTTGAAAGATGGATAGCACCAAAGCACATTGGGCATGGCTCACAAGATGCATATATTTCGCAGTCTGCGAGCTCTATCTGATTGAGCTTCTTACAGGCCTGTGGAAATTTTTTATCTCGAGCATGAAATCCGTAAAGCATTTGGAGGCACAAGATAGAAAGCATGACAGAAATTCAATATCAAATAAAGAACAGGGGGGTAACTAAAACTAGTAGAAACTGAAAACAATGGGATATGATTTCGGAAACATATTCGCTAAGATCTATATACATACTCATCATGCTTACAACTCTACAATGACCATACGGAACATAAAACCTTTTTGTGTGTGTGTGTGTGTGTATAATCAGTTTTTCTGTTACAGTAACATTGTCCCTCTCGACATCAACTGCTGAAGGGCAAGTGCTATCAGGTGAAAACATTAGGCATCAGAATTCACTTAAGTGAGCAGAAAAAAACAGTACCAATAAGATGGTATTTACACGAAACTTTCAAGCTCACTTTATTATAAAGACTAAACAAAAATGACATTAAGTCTTCCCTAAACCAATATGCATGAGTATGTCTATGTGTACACACGCTGGGAAGGATCTAACCATTTTGGCATTATTACCACCATGTTTTCAGTAAGCAAAACCACCATCATGAGGCAATGTAGTAATTTAATAGTCGAACCTCTCTTATGGCAGTAACCTCTGCATGGGCAGTCGGATCAGTGTTTTTCAAAACCATGTTGTGACAGCTGACAACTATTTCATCATTACGAACAACAACTGCGCCAAATGGCCCTCCATCTCCACATTCAACTCCCTTATAAGCTTCTCCAACTGCTTCTGTTAAGAATTTGTGGTCTCTATCCTGTACAACTGGTTGAAAAATAAAATGAAAAGCAAAGCATGATAATTATGAAGACCATATCTGATGATTTTGCAAAGTACCGCCTTTTCTGACAAGGCAAATAAGTAAATATATTACTTCTTTAGCTAGATGTTACAAATTGAATATCAACAAAATAATATAAATAGGGGCATAAAAACTCTATTGCTCATCTATACAAACCATATATTTAAGTTCTTCCCAAAAAAAAAAACAGCTGATAGCAAGACTAGCCCAACTGCCTAAAGTGTATTATTGACTGTTTATATACTATAGTAATCTTCATTGCACATTGGGGAAGGGAAATGGTAACGAGACAAAAGACAAATTTGGTGTTACCTTGATGATGAGCAGCAAATGCAGAAGCCACGGAAATGGTTCCATCGTTCGCTTCCACCACTACCAAATGGAGGAGGGCTAACTATGATTAAGCAAAGCACCCAAAGTTCCCATATGCATATAACAAATACCAACATTTCACACCACACTTTGAAATTTCCTATTAATATACAATAGAAGTGCAATGAATTATATTATATGCACTCGCAATAACAATGTAAAGGAAATAACATTTTATCCAATCAAGGCTCCAACCAAGTTTATGCTTCCAATTTATACACAGTTATCCTAGAATTTCCATGAAAAGGAAAAGAAAAAAAACAATATATGGGTGAACACAAGAAAGAAAATTTCATAAATCAAACAAATTAGGAGTGAATGCAGACAAATTCTAAATGAAAGCATAAGATAATCTTGTAAAAGTACAACTGAAGAGAGATTCACACGTCTTCAAAGGAAATGGAGAACGGTAATTCATGGTTGCTCCAATTCACATTGCAGTCAAGGGCACAAAACGATCCCTACTTCAAGACTAAATGTCTTGCCATCACTACTGGATATGATAAAAGACATGTATCTACAAGATTTTGCGAAGAAAATGCAAATTTTCGACATTTTTAATCAATTTGCTTCAAAGCAGCTACATGATCGATTAAGTTGTGCGTAAGGGATGGTTGGTGGAGCATTAGAATTCTACAAATTGGAATATGGGATCTCAAATCTAGGGATTTAAATCAATGTTAGTAGTTAAATAGCTTGAATTCAGTGTTTGCAACACATCCAAGTTACTTTTCTACTTTCTTGAGCTAAAATCAAGGCAAGTCCTAGTAAAAAACACTTACAAGTTGCAAGGGGCACCAGAATATAAAATATTATAATTTTCATGGAAATGGTGATACAAACAAATCTGGACTTACCCAGAAACAAATATGAGAATCAGAACAGGAAACGCACCCAGCCTTAGAAACAAAAATTCAGTCCAAAGTCGCAGACAGTAAATGAGCAAAACCATGGCACAAGCGCATACTCAATTCACACACACACACACACACAATTTTTTTTCTTGCAGTAAATGGGAAATATATGCATGATCTGATAATAATAGCCAAGAAAGTAAACGAACAGAAAAGAAGAGCAAAAGAGTATAAAAATATAAATGGGGTGAAAGACACAAACCATTAGCATCCGCCATGACGGGAATTGGAGATGTACGAAAGAAGAGAGAAAGATCGAAAGAATGAGGAACTGAATTGGGATAGTCAAGAAATGGGGTGTGAGGAGGATAAAATCTAGAGAAATGGGAAACGTGAAAGGAAGAAAGAAAGCGCGATGAGAATTGAGATGACCTGGTCCACCAATTATTTTTATATGTATTTATTTTTACATATAATAGTAATTTAATTTTTTGGACAAAAATAATAATAGCTGTTGGTAAAGAGCGAGAAGGAAAGAGACCGGAGATAACGGAAAAAGAGTATGAGAAAAAATAGAGAGACAAAGACACGACATGTCGAAGTGTGAATGCGAGTACATAAAGGGAATCTTGTTAGTCTACTTTCGTTGACTTTCAATTTGGTTTTGGGCCTGGTTTGGTTCCCTTTCGGCCCTTTGGGTTTTTGAATGAATTGCTTCTAAAGACCAATTGCAAATTCAAATTGGGTGGGTTTCTAATTTATGTGATTGGGTTGGACGCTACTTTAATTACGAAAGTTTTCCAAAACTGACGAGGAAAATAGGAAACCCCTACTCCACTCACTCTCCTATAAATATATTAAACGGTGGCTTTTCCTTTCTCATAGAATTATCATTACAATGAGGAAAGGAGGAGCAAAGAGGAAGGTTAGACAGATGGAAATAGAGGCCAGCCAGAAGCCTGCAGACACTCAGTCATTGCGAAAGCGGGTCAAGGCAGTCGAGCCCGAGCCCAGCCCCAAACCTGAGTCCCCAGAGGAGACCCGAAAACTGGAAGAGCTATGGAAGGCTGCGTTTCCTGTTGGGACAGGTTGGGACAAAATGGAGGCTGTGCACAACAAATTCAAGTGGGATTTCACCAGTCTGGAACAAGCATTGGAAGAGGGAGGAAAGCTCCATCAAGAGATTATCGGCAAAGATAGCAACAAAGTGTATCTATTCGGCACAATCGAATGCCATATCCAGAGAAGCTCTGAAGAAGAAATTACAGTCCCTATGGTGGTGGCCATTGTATCGCCTTTCCAGCCTGCCTATGAACTGAGCATCAAACCATTTGATAGCCAAGGAAATGGGGAAGAAACCAGAGTTCCAATGAAACAGTTGCACATGGATTGGGTTCCGTACATTCCTCCGGACAAGAAGAGAGACGCCCAAGAAACTGAGAGAGTGATGAAATCTGCTCGAGTATTTGTGTTGGGGCAGTACTCATAGTAGGGCTAGGGCTGCTTTGAAATCCTTGAAGGAAGAAGGTTCCATGAAACTGAAATCTGCTCGAGTATTTGTGTTGGGGCAGTACTCATAGTAGGGCTAGGGCTGCTTTGAAATCCTTGAAGGAAGAAGGTTCCATGAAACTTCAACACTACATGCCTTACTTGGATCACAAGGAAGAAGAGGATCATTGGTGCTGGGTAGAGCGCGAGATAGATGGAGTTGCCGAGACCATCATAGATGAGTTAAAAGACGATAACGAGTTATCTCCAGTTATGAAGGCTGGCTTGAAGGAATATGTCCTGGACAAACTATATGGAGCAAAGAGAAAGCATCAACGGGAATTTAGACAAGCCATGCGAAAAAGTACTAATGTTCATGCAGCTCCAGAGGCAGAGGAGGAGGGTTTTGAAAATATGAGGATTTATAAGTTCTACCCCATGCAATCTCCAGAAACTCCTGACATATCAAAGGCTAAATATAAATTCATCAATAAGTATTGCGGCAAGGCTCATGAGGTCCTGTGAACAAGTTTAAAAATCCAAAACCTAATTCGACTTGGTTGCTCAAACTATCTGTTGAATTAGATTAGTTATTCAATGTGTAAAGTCTAATAACTAGTGAACTTGAATTTTTAATCAAAGAGCTTTTTATAATACCCGATTAAATAGATGTTTATAAATAAGATTAAGGAAGCATCTGCACTTTGGCAATCATCCCGTGGAAACGTCACATTCAATCGCTACGCTAGTATTGGCAAGAATCACAACTAAATGATGGAAGTCAATAAATAATCTGAAATCTGTTGCTACTCAATATTCTAAATTTGTCCATTTCAGAATACTGAAATTTTGCAAGAACAAAAAGAGAAAAAAAAAACAAACAAACAAACAAACTAAACAGCCGCTGGCTCTATAAAACCCACAATGGCACTAAAAGAAGCTTCATTTCAAACGCACCTAAAGGCAAAACATATTTAAGGAAAGCCCATTGCTGCTATGGGCTGTAAAAATCAGCATCAAAACTACTGAGATCATTTCTTCTTTCCAGCCTTGGCAGCATCTGAAGCCTTGGTCTGCGCCAAAGGAACCAAATAATTGTAACCAAAGTACTGAAATCAAACTATAATTACGCAAGCAAATAATATAAGCAACTCTCTTACCTTCTTTACTCCTCTGATCTTCTTGGCTCTGTTCTTCCTTTCCTTCAACTGCTTTCTTGACTTCTCTATCTTAGTATCAAGTCCATTCTGCCATATAAAAAACATTTTCAGTGGTATGAATACACTAACAAACTATGAAAACGATCAAGCGATGGAAATAAAAGGGTCGGAGATTATTGCCAATAATAAGAAAAATAAATCTAATCTTGCTCGCCAAGCTTAGTTTAGCAAAACAATAGATATAAGTATTAACTCATGCTCAACTACTACCACATGCCAAAAAAATACAAAAAAAAACTAATAAACACAAAGGACCAACTCACAATCTGTGATCGGCTTTATAGAATTATAATACATGTAAATCCTTAAAATCCAATTAAACGAGATTATCTGACTGCAAATAACCGATCATCAAGCAATGTTCTGAGAAAGACTATTTATTTAGGGAAAATAAATAAACTAAAATTGATAATACTTTAAATTGGATGAACGGCAGAAACTAAAACAAAAAGGCATCTCATAGTATAAACAATCAACATCTCTACAGTTCTTACTAACTTGGCTTAAGTTAATTCAGCATAGGAGTTACTCAGGTGATAATCACAATCACTTCAGCAGGGCTAGCTACAGTTCTAGCAGTGGGAATTTCCTAGTGTTAAACTAAAACATAAAAAGAAAAAAAAGGAAAACCTTAGATGAACTTATTATTTAACTCTGGACTTACCCTGATCAACCTGTACTTTGGCTCGTACTTCTTTGCGTTTTCGACAGAATCATAAATCAATCCAAATCCAGTAGATTTACCACCACCAAAGTGAGCCCGGAACTTGAAAACAAAGATTGAATTCGGGTCCTTAACCTCATAGAGTCTAGCTAGCTTCTCCTTCAGCTCAGCCTTCACAAGACCGAAAAACCAATACATTTTATTACTGAGCAAGTGCATAATTCACATTATTGCTCTTTTTTATGAGACAAAAATTCAAATAACAAATATATAGTCGATAAAGTTCAAACAATATTGAAAGCAATTATGTAAAAGCTGAAATTTGAAAAGAAAAACAACAATACCTTGGAAACATTTGGCCTGCCTGGATGAAGAACATCAATGACCTACGGGGAACAAAAGTAACAGAGGCACTACAATTAAACCCGTAAGAAGATTAACGAGGGAAAGCTGACAACACCAACATCCCATAAATCATTTTCAACGCGCTTTTCGACTAAACCCTCTCAAATCCAACATAAAAAGAAGTTCAGAAAACCAAGAGAATAACACTAAAATAGAGCAATGGCACGTAAAAATAAACATGAAATCCAAAACCGCATTGAAACACCAAAGACTAAAACTATTTAGGTTTAGGTTGTATACCAAAGAAAGAAAGAAAGAAAGTAGGGAGGTACTCACGAATTGCTTGCGAGAGAGAAGCCTGTTGGTCATGAACTTCCTGGTACGGATGGTGACTGCCTTGTCCGCCATGGTTGGTTTTGATAGGCTTAGCCTAGGAATGGAAGATACCTAACCAGAGGGCAATGAGGCGGAAATGCAGAAGCAGCAGCTGAGGCAGAGAGGGTAAGGGAGAAAGAAAAGTTTGCTTTTATTGGATTAGGGTTTTGAAGGAGGACGAAAGCTTTGGGTCGCTTTTGGTTTGGGCCAAAATATGTTCAAATCTTTGTGGACTAGGCCCAAATTCCCTGATTAATTCGGGTCAATGACTCAGTGGAAGTCACGTGCCCAGCACGTCTATCTTCATGAGTTCTTGAGAAAAGAGACGACGAAGATGAGGCTGAGATTGAACGAATCAAAGGGACGAGACGACAGCTGCTTAGCCAGCGGCCACAACAACTTCCCAATTTGATTTGATTTCTCAAAACAAAGCACACATCGTCCACACCTTCACATTCCTTCAATTCCAAAACACTCGAAGCAAATATTCATGGCAACTGCTTCGCTGCTCCAACCCAACCCATTGAAATGGAAGCATAGCAGCTGCCCATTTCTCTTGCCTCCTCTTCGTCCTCTGCCCACCAAGCCAATCAAATTCAGCTCAACCTTCGACGTTGAACAAGCTTCCTGTAATTTCAAGGTCAAATGCTTCAAGCACTCAACCGACTCAAAACCAGACCTTGATCACACTCAGTCTCTGTCCCCTGTTATCAAAGATAACCCAGCAAACCCGCTTGAGCTTATCACCAGTAAACTATTAAATGCTCTCAAGGCGTTGAGAAAGCCGGCAATGGCTGCCGTTTTATTGGGTCTGTTATTGATGTCCGACCCGAATTCGGCATTGGCCGCCTCGGGAGGGCGGGTCGGGGGGAGCTCGTTCTCGTCGCGGTCGTCTTCTTCGTCGTCGTCGTCGAGGAGCTACTCGGTGCCGAGGACTTCAAGTTCAAGACCCGATTTTTCGTACTCCGCGCCTTACTACGCGCCTTCGCCGTTCGGGTTCAGTGGGGGTGGTGGGGTTTACGTTGGGCCAGCATTTGGGTTCGGAGTGGGTGCCGGGTCGAGTTTCTTTCTGATCTTGACGGGTTTCGCTGCGTTTGTTTTGGTTTCGGGGTTCCTCTCGGATCGGTCCGAGGGTAGTGTGCTTACTGCTACCGAGAAAACAAGTGTTCTCAAGCTTCAGGTATGGCTGAATTCTCATTCTTTAATTTGTTGACGCATTTTTATACATATTTGAGTGATTGAATGCTTATAAATTTTAATTGTCACAAGGCAATGATTTTTTTCAGAATGCTTTCTTAATATTGATAATATCAGTGCTGCTGCCATGTAGTTTGAAATTCCGAAACTCATTTTCTTGTAAAATTAGAGCTTTTCATACATATGACCCAATCAATTGTTTGTTGACTTGTTGTCCCTGCTTGGCATTCAATCTAGTTTCTATTGCAAATAGATTTCCTTCAATTAGCTTGTGGATGGGTTGGTTGTAGAACTAATATTTTTGTGCTGTAGCAGCAAAAGGTGGAGCTTTTTTCTTTTTGTGGTGGCACTTGTTAAAGAAGGGTTGATTGTTTGATATTTTATGTTCTTGTTCCACTAGCCTTATATTTTAGAAATGTGATATGAACTTTGTTGACTCTTCTGTTGGATTTCAATCTGATAGTTTCACCATCATTTTATCCCGTTCTCTAAGGTTGGTTTGTTAGGCATGGGGCGAGCACTTCAAAGGGATCTTAATCGGATTGCTGAAACTGCAGATACTTCTACCTCTGAGGGTTTGGGATATGTTTTGACAGGTGAACACACAGAGACACATACTGCAACTGAGGTTTTAGGACTGGGTTTTATACCGTATACAAAATACCCTGCTACTGTTTTGTATCTTTTATTTTGTTTCTTTTAGGTATTCTGATGCAATTTTTACTACACATTTCTTTGCAGAGACAACACTAGCTTTGCTTCGGCATCCTGATTATTGCATCTCAGGTTATTCATCTGTAAGTTCAATATCATCCTCTGGATGATTTGGTTAATCTACGCAGGTGAACGATTGCAGTTTAGTGCATCAGTGTTGTTGCTTACCATTATCAGACATGGTAGAAAGCCTAAAATCAGATAATAATAATTCAAGAGAATTCCTCTCTCTTAAAACAATTGTACTAACAACTTATGAGATAATATATGGCACTGACAACTACTCATCAAAAATCCAAACAGCACATGCTAACATTTTAAAGATCAAAACCGTTGCTGCTCTTAGATTTCTGGTGCACATGTTTGGTTGTATCAACATGAACTATAACTTCTGGCATACTTGTAGGTTGCTCAAAAGCGAGGCATAGAGGATGCAGAGAAACGCTTTAATCAGCTTTCTATTGAAGAAAGGGGTAAATTTGACGAAGAGACACTTGTCAATGTGAACAACATAAAAAGGCAAAGCTCATCAAGCCAGAGAGCTAATGGATTCCGCAACGAATATATAGTGGTAAGATAGAGTTGGGATGGCTTATGATAATACACATTCCCAATTTTTATTCATTTACCGAAGTACAAACCTATGTTGTTCATTTACAGGTTACATTTCAAATGTTCTAGAAAAATCAGTGTTTTCAAATGTAAGCATTGTGTTATAGAGTTTAGCACTCTTTGGTCAATTATGATAAGGAAAGCCTTCTTGCCATGCTTTAGAAACAGTGGGCTGCCTAATTTAACTGGCCTAATTTGCAGAGGAGTTATAAACATTTCTTGACCTCATCTTTGTAGTCTTTCCATTTTGGTACTATTGATGACTTATACTGTGTTAATGTAAGAAGTGATTGTCATGACTCTATTATAATTCTGACATGGTTTAGTTTCTCTTCTCTTCTAGTCTTTGAGGAATGAGATAGAATTTCGTAATTGAGTTGGCTAGTTTCAGGATTGTTTTAGGGAATAGAAATGTTTGTATCAATCTGTTTTCTGACCAGATTTTGATCAGATAACGATTTTGGTGGCTGCTGAAGGAGTGCATAAGTTGCCCGCCATCAATGGTAGTGGTGACTTGAAGGAAGCGTTGCAAAAGCTTGGATCCATTCCCTCAAACAAAATATTAGTAAGAGAAAAATGTCTACTTTGACGTGGAAGTTGTAAGTTTCTCTTTTTCTATTTGTGCTTGATACATATAATTTTGTTCTTTTTCCTGCAGGCAGTAGAGGTGTTGTGGACTCCTCAGAATGAAACTGACACTCTGTCGGAGCGGGAACTACTTGAAGATTACCCGCTTCTGAGGCCTTTATGAGAGAACATTCCGGCCACTCTGCATTATGCTGCAAGAGGTATGAACCGGACTGCATATTGGATGAACGTCCACTTAACTAGGGTATGTCTATGGTGTACAGAAATACTGAATATCTAAGAAATTGTGTTTTTTGTATTATACAACTTTTATACAGAGGTTTCTATATTTAGTACAGAGGTTTCTATATTTAGTACAGAGTTTCCTCGCATAAACTACAATCATCCGTGTAATAGAGATGTACTGCAGCAAATTTAATACAACAAAAACTACAGTTAGACTACATACATAGCTGGCCAGATATAATAATTAGCAAGTTTCTTATAGTAATGAATACTAGTTGACTCTTAAACGTAGAGGCTCTAATCTTTTGGTTTGACCTGATATCTTTTGCTCCTGATTTCCACTCTCCTTTTGTCCACTTACACTCCTTTGTAATGGTAATTACAAAAGTATTAAAAAACAAAAGAGAGTGTAAAGTGGACAAAAGAGCAGCTCCCTTTTTTTTCTTTGGAAGGAGAAGGTTAGGAATAGATTAGTAAGTAAATCGAGCAACAATAGTTCCTTGTAATGGTGTGGCTCGGTTACTAGTTACATCTGGTTAGGATTATGACAAGGACATATCGAGGTTTGAACTGAGCTTCAAAACTAGTCGTATCAGTTATTGTGGAGTTTGCCTAACATTCCTTAAGAATGGATGACTTTCGGCAGAGAAGTTTCAACTCTCTAGCTTTTTAGCCGCAAAATTTTATCATTGTTTTTTCAATGGGCTGAGGTCCTCAAGAGATAAATTGACATTAGACACAGACTGGGTTGGAGGTTGGGTCCAATCAAGTTGGGCAAAGTTACCAAGTGGTCCAACTCCAATAATATTATAGTTTATAATCCCCTTCATTCATGAATCCGTTGAGTCAATGATAATGGTGTCTTATGCCAACCCGGAAAGTGGAAGTCATATTCTGAAATCTACCACAGAGAGTTACATTTACAGGAACATGATGCAGCAATTTACTCACGGACGTTTGATAATCATTTCAATTTTCATTTTTAGTTTTCATTTTTTGTGCCAGTGCATAGAGGAAAATGAGAGTGAGAATGGGAGTGAGTATGAGATTGAGAGAGAGGATGAAAGAGGAGGATGGGGGGAGGTGTAACAAAAGTGAAAACAATTTCAAATAGATTTTAGTTTTTAGTTTTTGTTTTCACTTTTGTCACTCCTCCCTCTCATCTTCCCTCTAAATCTCATCTCCACTCTCATTCTCGCTTTCATTTTCTCTCTTATTCCTCTATACTTTAACACAAAAAATAAAAACTAAAATTAAAATAGTTATCAAACGCACCCTCAGAAAGTGGAATATTTACTTACCACTTTCAAGTTTCAACCAAGATCTGCAACTTGTCAAATGGAATACACATTTTTGAAATCACACATTTCTGGTATGAGATATTGGAAATAAGAATATATTCCACTTTCCCAAAAGCTCCAAATTGCTTTTTGTGGGTCTGCAATCCCATTTATAAGAGAGCTCGCAATAAACGTTTCAAAAGACCAAGAGTAAGAAGGCTGGCTGGCTACGAAATTTCTTTATGACAATATTTGAGTGAAAACCTTGTGTTCCTCTCATGCTTTTTTAATTCAAAATGGGAATATTTCAGCAGGTAGCTCCATCCCACCAACACTTTTTTGGTGAAAACTATTTATTAAAATAAGGTAGTTAAAAAATACATTTTTCAGGACTTAAAAAGTTCCCACCTTGCAGATTTTAATAAGGGAACCCGCCTCTTTGCACTCAAGTTTGAAACCCTCCTCGTAAATTAAATTAAATTTATTTATTTTCGACTATCACTTCTATTAAAAATAAAAATTCCCACTTTCGCAAAGCAAACTCAACATCAACTCAGCCAAGTTTACATCATGGCATTATTTAAGTGAGAAAGGTGGTAAGCATGCAACCCTTCCAATCATTCAAAAGAGGCTCTCTTAACCCTTCATCACTTTCAAGTATTCAACTCTCCTCCACTACACTTTGATGAATCATAGTCACAGTCACGCATTTGATTGCTGGGCTGGGCACCCAAAGAGATGAACAAGAAGAAGAAAAACAAAATATCTCATTGATTTGTTTATGAGGAATGGGCAATGGGTCGCATGCACGTGGCTTTCGTTGTCTAAGAACTATCAAGTATATTTATTATCCATATCTGGCCAGAAAGTCGATTTGGATTTTATCCCTTATTTGGTGTCAAATTATCAGAAAGTTGCGCATATTTTTTGTCATCATTATCTGGTTTTAAAACTTAAAAAAGTCGTGAGAGTGATTCGTGCTGCCTAAATAATCTGATTTTTTTCCAAAGTTTTTACTTATTTTTTTATAAGATCATCCAATCCCCCTACATTACTAATTAATTTATTATGTAAGGTAACCCAAAGTGCTTTTTGTTTTTCTTGATTCTGATGTATATCGAAGACTTCACGCACGCATCCACGATCTATATTGGTGTGGATTTTCCAATAAAGTTACAATTTTTAAAACCATTTGAGTTGGTCTGAATTCAACACCCCAAGCCAGCATGCAATAGCAATATATATAAATAAACAAAAGACTAGTTGGCTTGGCGTCCACTTTGCTACCCACTTTTACAAACCAAGAAAGAAAAGAAAAGAAAAGGAGAAAAAAGAAATGATGTTCTCTCTGGTTCGAGTTTTGACCCTGCAAATTAAAGCGCACTTCCACAAAGAGTACAACTTGGGTACAAGTTTTTGGCACAAGATGAAGATATGGTTTGATAGCCTAGTGGCTTTACAGCAGGATGGTTCCGGCCAGTAGTGCAATCACACGAGGGGTAACTTTTCTACATATCATTGCATTATTAACCGAGAATAGCAAAACAGTGCTCATCTAAGGTCAGCAGTTGATGTGTAATATTAAGGACTTGACTAGAATCTTTATAGGCCTCAAAACTTGCATTTTCCCCTCGTATATATAATTACGCATGATTACTAAATACATTACACATCATCCCAGTTTCCCGGAGAGCCACATCCCATTGGAGGGATGGTTCCGGTCAATAGTGCAATCACACGAGGGGTAACTTTTCTACGTATCATTGCATTATTGACCGAGAATAGCAAAACAGTGCTCATCTAAGGTCAGCAGTTAATGTGTAATATTAAGGACTTGACTAGAATCTTTATAGGCCTCAAAACTTGCATTTTCCCCTCGTATATATAATTACGCATGATTACTAAATACATTACACATCATCCCAGTTTCCCGGAGAGCCACATCCCATTGGAGAAAAAGGGATGACCTTGGTAACCATACAAAGATAGAGCTTATGCAAGTGTATTGAACTTGTCTAACAGAATACATTTTGTGCCTGGGAAGTTTATACATCAACTGCATCAACTGGGAGAGAAACTGTCCTGCGAAGAGACTGAGGAAGCAATGATCCTGTGCAGAAACTCTTGGCAGTGACCTCATCCTCAGCATTAGGAGACTCCATCGCCTCGCAGCTCTTATTGAGATTAGCATGGAAATTGGGACTTAAATTTCTTTGATCATAAGCACAAGATTTTGAGAGCATCACATTGTTGAGTCCTTGTAATGTGCTTGATACCAAAGATGACAAGACCCCATTAGCTAATTCGTGTTCTTTACTTCCATTATCTGAAGATTTTGAGACAAGTCTTATCTGCTGATCTCTAAGTTCCCTCAGCTCCATTTGGTGCTTTGCTTTGAGCCATCTAAACTCCTGAATTTCATTCTCATGAGTGTCTGAGAGTTCATGGTAAGTTGAAGGGATCATAGAAAAAGAATGTGAACCGGATAAATTTTTTGTAGAATTTCCTGCATGGGATGCAGGATTGCTTTCCAATTCAAGATCTTGCTCATCCTCAACCGTGACTAACTGATCCAATTTTTCATATTCTCCATCAGAATGACTCTGTCCAGAGCCTATTGAACTAAGTTCGCGACTTTCGTGCTGTCCCCAAATTTCTTGGTAATGAAGGCAGTCCGATTGGCTTGATTCATTTGGTGCACCCTCTGTCACATGATGCTCAGACTCATCGGCTTGGTATGTAATCTCCTCAAAACGGCCATGCATCGAAGCACATCCTTGTTTACAACATTGAAGAACTTGCAAGTTCTTGGCACTAGGGTTGTTTGACAGAAATTCCATCATGGAACCACTAGAGGTGTGATTGGAAGCACAATTGTGACAGAAGCCTTGGTTAGCATATCGGGGTGTTTCCACTATTCCTGGCCCTGGCTGCCAATCGGGTACCAACAAAGCAATTTCCCCATCAATCATATCTGCTATTCTGGTTACATCCTGATCTGTGATATCCAACTCTGCAACCATTTCGGTTGCCACGCTAAATGCTGTATCGGTCTCAATATCAAATGGGAAATAGATGTTCCGGATACGACCTGCAAAGCAGTAGGATTTACAGAGGTACATTAATTTCCACAATTAAATAATCCACATATAAACTTTGGAAAGAGAGTAAAGTCAATCCAACCTTCTTTATCTGCAATTCTAAGTCTCAAAAAGATGCCACCATCTTCTCTTCTCTTCCCTTTAATACTTATGTCAACATCTTCAGAATGTTCGTCGTCATGGTGCTCAAAGAGTTCAATTCCACTTGACTCCGCATCAACAGGATGATACCCCCATTCATTTTGGGAATCATAACCAAAACCATTTGAGTATCCATTACTAAAGGAACTGTTGCTTCGATGAAGCTCAAAAAGAGGCTGCCTTAAAAGAGGACCCATGTCATCTATCTGCCTGCCATAATCTACTGGTCTCAAATCGTATTCACATTCATCGATTTGCAGAAATTGGTCGTTCAATTCACATTCATCGATTTGGAGAAATTGGTCGTTCAAAAGCTCCCTTGCAGACAGCCTCAAAGATGCAGTTGCCAAGCATTTCTCAACGAATTGTCGTACTTCAGGATCTTTTACTTTGTACAGAGCATCTGGTTTTTTACCCTATGAAATAAAGCATGAGAAAGGAATCTAGATGTCACAATTTTCCTATAGAAAGTAAAGCATGCAACTGGAAACAAAGGGAAAGAGAAATAGAAAGAGAATCCTCTTACAGAAACAACTTTCTTGTAGATCTGAGCAGGATGAGTGCATTCACTATATGGATATTCAAAAGTGACCATTTCCAAAATGCACATCCCAAATGAATAAATGTCAACTAGCTCATTATATGCCTCTTCATACACCTCTGGAGCCATGAACTCTGGTGTCCCTACTTTAATAAAAAGGAAACAAAGTCTAAACACATATTAACTTTAAATAACTCTCCCTTATTCCAACCAACTTTACAAATTAACAAAGAAACAAAATTTGCAGTCTAAATATGATAATTTATGAAACAAAACATACCAACACAGTGAGCGGCATGTGATTTCCTTAAGATTGCTGCTAAACCAAGATCACCTATCTTCACTTCCCCTTGGTTTCCATTGATAAAGATGTTGTCACACTTGAGATCTCTATGGATCACAGGAGGATCATGACTATGTAGATACAGAAGCCCTCTCAAGATCTGCCGACACCAATGCTTAACTGCTCTGATGTTAACTCGCTTGTGCTTTAGCCTGTACCTACCAGTGATAAAAAGAAAACCCGGAAAAGATGATACATCAGAAATGGATTTAGGGAAGAAGAAAAAAAAGCATAAACTGTTTTTTTTATATATTAAAAACTCACAAAATACATACTGCTTGAGAGTCCCAGAAGTGAACATTTCAGTCACAAAATTGATGTTTCTGTTTGCAGTATCAACCCAGGAAGTGTAGAACTTCATAATGTTTTTGTGCTTCAATGTCTTTAAGAGATGAATTTCACAGTAAAGCCTCTCAAGATCTTCAGGGCTTTGCAGGAAATCATAAAGCTTGACCTGGTTCCAAGCAACTTCAATCCCTTCGTACTCATCAAATGCTCTGTAACTGCAACGATAAAACACCAAAAATATATATATATATATTCAAAAAAAATCTACCAAGTATCATTTCCATATACTCACAGAAAGACCCAAAACTAGTTCAACTTTTTGAGAAATCTAACTGGGTTTTCATGATTTTTGAAGAAATAGAAGAGCTTGAATTCATACACTGTCTTTGAGGCTCCTTTGCCGAGGATTTCATTGTACTGCAACCAAAAAAACAGGTAAAAAGGATCAAACTTTAAGCAGAGGACACAGAGAAAATGAGAGAGAGAGAGAGGTTTAGTTACCCTGCCATATCTCCCAGTTGGATCGACTTCAACAAACTCAGAGTCAGAGTAATCTGGTTCAAGAAGACCATTCATTTCTGTAAACCAATCTATTATGTATCTCTCAGTTTTGCTCTCTTTTTAGCTTTTGCTATGATTAGCCTTATTGCTGCCTCTCTTCTGACACACAAACAACACACAAACACACACAGAGAATGGAGAGAGAGGATTTATAATTTTATCATAAAATATCACTTTCTGAACGCTTCAGGGGATGAAAATTAAAAGACCAAGGGAAAAAGGAACATTATTTTTTCCTCAACAACAATATTAATTGTTTATTATTATGTAATATTTGAGATAGAAAAGGAGAATAACAGCAAGGTTTTGTAGCAGGTGTAAAACTCTTTCCACGCCTTGTGAGTGAATACAAACAAGGCAAAACCTACACCCAGTCCCATCTCCCACGACGGTACGTGACAAAAACAAATGCAAGTCAAATTATTATAGGTGAGAGAGAGAGAAGAAAACAAAGACTGAAGTCTTTCTCGCTGCTTGATAAACTCCAAAAACTCTATACTTTTTTTCTACTGCAGAGGCAGAAAAACTTTTATGAATCGAAAATAGTATTATTTTATTATTTTTGACTAATCACATATTGACACATGAAAAATTTATCATATCGTGATTAACCTAACAAAATAATGTTATTCTTGTTCCAAGTAAGTTTATCCTGTGGAGGAGGGTATGGTAGGGTGCAAATTTTGAGGAGAGTAAAAGTAACTGATTTTCAACAACAGCAAAAAAGAAGAAAAAAGTAATTGATTAGAAACCAAGGGCCCCACTTGAGCTGACCTTGATACTCAACCTAAACTTGCGTTTTGGGTTGGACCAGACCAGACCATTGCTCATAAATACGTAAATACGGAAATGCGTACGCTTTCATCTTTGATTAATTTGGTTTGGTTTAATTTGGTTTGTGTGGGTGGGGCTGACCGTCGACCCATCAAAAATTCAAAAAACTTAAACACAAGCGTTGTTGAACGAATTGAAATGATTAGCCATCTTTGTATCATAAAAATGAAAGAGAAATGATTAGCAATCTTTTTTAAAGAAATTATTAACACTTGCTACTTTTCCGATACTTAAATAAATTCATAACACTTTTTATGTATGCGCATAATTTAAATTTTCATCTGCTCATTTGTTATTCATCCGGTTTTATATTTTTAATTGTTTATTTAGTAACACAGTTTAATGCACTCATTTGGCATTAGAAAATGCTGACTTTCAAGGAACGCGTTTGGAAAAAAAAACTACGGTCAGTTGTCACTAACTATTTTAGTTTTGACAAACATCCAAGATATCATCACTCATCATCATTCCCTAATTGAGGAAGATGGAAGTTAATCTTCATTCTAGATGATAGTAACAATTAAACCATTTAAATATTAAGGGCCAGTAATTCATATTTGTTTGTTTTTATTTAGAGTTTTGATGGTGGTTCATTTTCATAAGAAGAATTTAAAAAAAAAAAAAAGTGATAGGAAAAGAAAAGACAGTGTACTTGGTAACATGGGTAGGAGTTTGGACTCATATTCATGTGACTTTGTCAGGGCTACACAGTTACACTGCATATGCTCTTGTGTTGTGATATCCTTTTCAAACTGCCACTTACTCTTTTTTATTTATTTCTTTGCTTATTGGCCTCGTGGGTTGGCTTTGCCTCAGCTTCCTTGAGACTTGGAAGATTTCAATTCATTCAAATGCATTATTTTCCTTGAGACATGATGAGTAGCATGAGCCACCCAATTTGAAAATCAGAGATTAACTAGAAGCTGCAATTGCAAATGTTCGTTTATTATTTTTAATTTAAAGAAAACCTTAATGAAATTCCAGAAATCATCTATTCAGAAAAAGAAATATTAAGGTCGTGGATATCAGTTTGAATTACTACAAAAACACTGGGGTCTCTGTGTCTGTCTGAAATATGATAGAGGACATATAAAACAGAAGCGACCTGTATTATTATTTTTAGGTCAAAGACCTGTATTTGCTTTATGTTTAGTCAACCTCTACATCTTTCCATGCATGAAAAACAATTGGGTAACTGTATTGTAGACATATACCAGCCTTAGTCGCTTTCATAAGCGTATGTCACATGTATCAATGATTTACAATTACACACATCGTTATACATGTACCATAAATCTTTCATAATCCGAAGGCTAGCTATTACCTAAGTAGGTTGGTTTCTGTGCTTAACTGGAAAGGGAGAAATTATATAATTCAAGATCCTGGATCTCCAGACACAATATCTTGATGATCATGTGTTCCTAAAGAGCCAACATGATTGAACCAAGGAAAATATTGGGCAACGTGGTTTAGCCTGGGAGTGAGGGTACAATCTCTATGTACAACCGTGTACTATTGTATCACTGCATTCAGAATCTTTATTTCGTTCCTTCACATCTCTATATAATTCAGTAGTTATTAGACAAATTTAGCTAAATGTTGTCTCCTTAGTCATTGTGGGTAGGATGAGGGCAAAACGTAGCTCAAATAAAGTTGCTATCTAACTCTCTATTTTGGAGAATTTCTTATTTGAGTTTGGTGACTCTCTATGCTTAGAGAGAAGGAGAGAGAAATTGAGAATTCTCCATTTCTTTCTCTTCTCTCTCACCTATTACTTAGAGAGGAGGAGAGAGAAATAATCAAATATTAGAGATTAGTCAAAATAGAGAATATTGTTGGAGGAAACCCTTTAGCTATTTAGCTAAAATGTGACTAAAATTTGAAGACTCTTCTTGATGCTGTTAGGTCCCTAAGAGGTTAGATCAAATCACATGTAATGTAAAGCAATGGAAAATTTGATTATACATATAAAACTACTTGCGGGGTTGTCTGTCTCAGATCAGGCATATATAATTCCAGCAACAAAAGAAAAATAATATAAGGGTATCCAAGGACTGAGCAGATATATAATTCCAGCAACAAAAAATAATATTTGGTAAGAGATCGTCCGTCCATATATATAATAACAGACTTAATTATGTATTACTAGTATAAAAACAGAGTAAAGAATTCGAGTTAAAAAAACAGAGTAAAGAATTCAATTTAAAAAACAGAGTAAAACAGAGTAAAGAATCCATCTTCAAAATAGATGCCAAGTCAGGCACCAATTTTTAATTTATTCGTCAAAGATAGAGAAGTTTGAGCTCAAATTAGTGCACTATGGTTTTTTTTTTATAATTATAAATAAACAAAGCCTTGATGTAAATCTCTTTTTTATTTGTTCAAGTGTAATTTTTTAATATTTAAAATCTACTGATTAGACGTAATAAGATCCTTTTAACTACGTGATGCTTTGTGCATGATGACTTTTTCAATTATAATAATGATTAAAAAGAATAACATTATATATATATATATATTCAACATGAGGAATTTCAATATTCGTAGTTTGACTAGTTGATGTTGAATCCACGAATGCCGTACACATAACAGTCAATAATATACGAAAGGGTGACTCCAAAACTGAAGCCAACCAAACTACTTTGGGATTAATGACGCTCCCAGTTTTTAATTAGCTTTTCCATTTCTAGGTCTTTTTTAATTTTTCATCTGGACCTTTGGCAAAACAAGAAGCCACAAGCTTTTAGCTTTAAAAAAAATTTAAAAAAAATTAGAACAAACAGATTCGAAAATTAGGGTAATGCAAAATACAAACCAGTCCACTTTCTTGCTTCAATTTAATACATGAGTTTAAGTCAAACTATCGAACACGTGCGTTGGTTAGCTTTGACCCATTTTTTGTGGTACAAGAATGAGCAATTTTATGGAATTCCTAATTTAAGAAAAATCGATTCCTTGGTCACTAGTGTTGAAAGAAACATATTTATCGAATACATGATTTGGAGCGAATGAATAATTATTTTTAACTACTTGAGTTGCAAACTTCATACGTTTCTTCGGAAGCTTTAAATTCTAAAACATGATAATTTTGATTATAACTACAATATTTTCACACGTAAAGAATCATATTCAACATAAATAGTATATGAAGACTTTTAGGCTTAGACTTAAACTTACATTCGTGCACACCTTCCACCTTTCTTTTTCAGTATCCAAGGACCATTTTTGTAGTCAAATTCAACAATAACTGATCAATTTTTTTATTTAAAAACTGTAATATATCTCTTTACACTATGAACTATTAACATATGCGGCTATCGCTTCAGCCCCCAAACCTTTTTTTATTTATTTAAAAAAACACTTTATTTATTTTTCCGTGATTAATAAAAATCAGTCATATATAATTAACCTTAATATTGGTTTAACAATTCGCATATTATTCTAGTGACAACATTGCTGATAATAAAACGAAACGAATCTTATTAAAAATCAATCAAAGCGCCCACAGATCTGCTACACAATTAACAGCCATTAGATTTAACGAAAGAAGGTTGCATGGGTAGGGCAGGGTTGCTGTAGCACCACGTGGAATCTAATATTAATTATAAGTATTTTAAAATACAGATATTAATTATAATGTGTTGAAAAATGCATTATAATTTTTCAGAGCCATGTTCTAATTTGGTATGGATAATTTGAATTTGGTTTGGTGTGTGCTAATTGTGCATGTGTGATGTTTGGAGGTTAGGGAGCACAAGTAGGGATCCTATGTTCTTGATCATTATCAATATCCGGTAATTTTTTGTTTTTTGTTTTTGGTTTTGGGTTCCTTGGAGCATGTTGTTGCCAAGCAAACCTAGTTAGAAATGATGGAAGTGATGGAGCTATATCCAAATTGTTTAGCCAAGGGCCCAAGGTTTGGGCCTAAACCTGGTTAGAAATGAAGCTATGCCTTACCAAAGGGGTGCATTGGGGGGTCCACACCCCTTTTGATGGTGAGATGGGCCTTCTCAAATAGCCTCCTCACTATAAACCCTCATTATAGAAGCTCCCTAGGAATGGAGCTATATCCAAATTGTTTAGCCAAGGGCCCAAGGTTTGGGCCTAAACCTGGTTAGAAATGAAGCTATGCCTTACCAAATTGTTTAGCCCAAAACATCTTGGCTTGGGTTAAGCTTACTTTGAGATTGAATTCGGTTGGGCCTACTAATAAATTTGAGCCCAAAAATCATTTGCCTAAGATCGAACCACTTCCATCCTCGTTCTGTTTTGTATCCATCTCATTTGAGAGAACGGACTTTGAGCCCAAAAAACATTGTCAAAGCAGTCTCCCTTCCAATGGAGTCTAGTTTAGCGAAAAATGACATTAATTTGCATATTAATGCTCATATTTTCAAACTCTTATGCCACCTTAGAGCATCTCCAGTAGAGTTGCTATACTCTGATCCTTAGCCATTTTGGCTAGAATGAGGGCAAAACACAGCTCCATCAGACTTGTTATCTAGCTCTCTATTTGGAGAACTCCCTATTTGAGTTTGGTAGATCTCTACATTTGGAGTGGAGGAGAGAGAAATTGAGGGTTCTCCATTTCTTCCTCTTCTCTCTCCCTAGGCACACAACCCTCTCTCACCTCCTACTTTTTGATTTTTTAATGAATTTTTATTTTAGGGAGGAGGAGAGAAAGAATAAAATATTAGAGATTAGCTAAAGTATAGAATATTGCTGGAGGAAATTACTTCTAAGTAGTTTGCTGGAGGAGACTTTCTTGGAGATGCTTTTAGTAGTATATTTGAGAAACCCCCACTTACATAAAAAAAAAATATAATTAATCCCTTACAACATTTGAAACTAGCTGAATCATAAAATCTGAATTTGTGTGAATATTTAATATTTGTTTGGCTTATCACTTGTAATTCAACACGTCTTCAAAATGTTACATATTCAAACAAATTTTATTTAAAAAATGAGAAATGGACGAATCTACCAATAACAAGAAGCCACGCAACTGGGCAAGTGTATTGGTGGAACTTCATTGGGTTGTAATAGGAATATCAATTGAGTGTGACCCAAACCCCTAAAATAAAGGCACATCAACCACACCACCCCCCAAAGTTAGGGGCCAACCACGTCTTCCATAATATAAAAGCAGAATTGAAAAAAAAAAAAAAAACAGGTGACAAGTTGTACACCAAACATTAAACAAAAACGCAGAGAATAATTTTTTTTTTAATCAAATAGATTGAGAGTTGGGCATTATTATAGCTGTGTTTCTCCGATCTGCAATTTTCTTGTTTCAAAATGAGCACGAGCGCCGTTGTTCTTCATGCCCTAAACAACTTGACCGTTACCAGATTCGTGGAAGACGCGACGTCGTTTGAGAAATGCAGCAAGGAATGTTTCGGTGCGCTTGATGCGGATGGCAAGGGAGGCTTATCGAGGGAAAAGCTCCGTGCAGGGTTTGGTAAACTGTTGCCGGGCATAGGATACGTGTCACAGCCCAAGGACGAGATCAACGTTATGCATGATGCGATATTTGAGAGATTTGATGCGGATCAAAATGGTGTGATTGATTGTAATGAGTTTAAGTCCCTGTTAATGGAGACCATGCTCGCCGTGGCACGAGGGATCGGCGGTTCGCCCGTTCTCGTGGCACTTGAGTATGGCAGCCTCCTTAGGAAGGCGGCTGAACATGAACAGGCTCGAACAGCCAACTAGAGAGATTAATTCATATGATGCATGTTTGTATGTTGTTTTGCCATCCTACCAAATACCAATCCAGATTGTAAATGTTTTGTGCTTGCAATAATATATCCATAGCCACACGTGTTTACCGGTTTTTGCAATTTCAGAATATTTGTTCGATTTATTTACAGCTGGTAATATATATGCAGCACTCTTCATTTGGAATTTCTGGAAAATGTCTGCAAATTGTTGTTGTTGGTTTGGTTTGGGCCCTAATCCCTTTCATGTTATCCTACAAAAGGATGATCTACAAATTATTGTATTGTAGTAAACTTTAGGTTAAAGTCTTTACAGACTTTACCTATAGATCCGTTTTCACAAAATGCTATTTTGCTGGTAACGTACAAGGTAAAGTCACATATGTTAAAGATAAAAAATTAGCTGAAAATGGTTGTATGCATGCCCCGGATGCATGTGAAGGATATGCACACACATCCGGCACATACAACCGGAATAGCCAAGTTTTTCTCCTTCTAGAGAGTATTTTTGTTCTTTTCAATTAGTCTTTCAAAAGAAGAGTGTTCTTTTCCATTAGTCTTTAGAAAGAAGAGGCTGAATGGAAAAGTCAAAATAGTTAGCAGAACTATATCCTTTGTTTTTAGATAATTATTTATCTGAAGAGCTATAAAAACAAAAGTACAAATGACACATGGGAGTTCTTAATTTCTGGTTTTGACGGAGATGGGTAGGTTAATTGTAGGTAAACTAGATATTGGAAAAGAGGACTAAATCCAATCCATGCTCCACCCAAAAAAAGAAGAATGATCCTTGGCTAGGAGTTCGGGATTATGCTGGAAATGTGCCAAACAAACAGCATGCAACCCAAGAGACCTTGCCCTCTAAAATCTGCCTCAGAAACTGCACCACGCTACTAGCTAGATGGAAGCCACTAGGTAGAGAAACTTGTTTCATCCTCATTAGGCCAATTTTAAACACACTTATCGGCAATTAAAAAAAAAGATTATCAGATGTTGAAAATCAAAGCAAAAGAGGAAAGAAAAAAACTAATGAAAATGAAAATTTCTGATTTTTGTGTATTATATAATGGCAGAAGTTTGGTCTCTACTATCTACTAGGCATGTTGCAGTTGGTTTGTCGTCATCTCTTCTCCCTCCTCCCCAGAAGTAGATGGATGAATGAAACTGAAGCTAACATACAAAAGTGGTTGGGGACTCTTTCTCCTTTTCCCAAGGCCCCATCTTCTGAACTCCTTTTGAGATGGCAAGAGGAAAAACAAATTATTATAGAAAAGGACTCACTTGCCCTCTAAAAGTAAAATTAAAATAAAACCAAAGTCACCTGCAACTGTGACCCAGAAGCCCCCAGTGCAACCCAGCTCGCTCCCATTCCCATGACCATGAGAGAGAGAGAGAGAAAGAGAGAGAGATATATATATATATATATATATATATTTAAAACTCTGTCAAAGGCGCAAATTATGGAGAATATAACATGAATGAACTGTACGTGTAAGGCTTAGCTACTGGTGCTGATGATTGTGATGATGGGAGCCTTGTAACTTTCATCATTCAAGATTCAAAGCACAAGCACACTCTTTTGCCACAGCCCCAAGCCAAAATCCAAAAGCCAAAAGCTCTTCTTATACTACTATAGCAAACCCTCAAATCCCAAACTACCCATCAACACCCACCCAAAGACAAAGCCTTTACGCCTCCAAAGCGCTCTCTCTCTCTCTCTCTCTCATCTTCCGCAACCTCTCAAATACAAAACTACCCATCAATACAAAGCCAAATGAATATATAATCAAACCTCCAAACACCCCATTCATACTTCTCTCTCTCTCTCTCTCTCTCATCAACTTAAAACTTCCCACAATTCTTCAACTGCATATGGTTTTGAGTAACAAGCAGCAATGTTGGACACCATGATCCCAGCATGTTTCAGCCAGCCCAACACACTCTCAAGCAGCTCTCAAGTGCCCCAAAACCTTATAACCTGCATATATCAAACTCAGCTTTGCAACTCACCCACATATCTCACTCTCACTTGGTCCAAAAGCCTCTTCTCTCACTCTCTAACCATTCATGCCTCAGACTCTTTTTCCATCACCATCTCCCTCAACCCATCAACCTTCTCATTCTTCAGAACCAAACCAGGCTCCAAATCCATCTCTCTAACCCACAACCATTGCCAAAGAATCAAACTTTACTGGGACTTCACCCGGGCTGACTTCACTCACAACTCGGCTGAGCCCGAGTCTTGCTTCTACATCTCCATTTCTTGCAATGCCAAACTTGAATTCTTTCTTGGGGATCTTTTGGACGACTTCACTCGGCGGTCAGGGGTGGTTGTGACTCACAAACTCAGCCAACCTGCCCTGTTGTCAAGGCGGGAACATGTGTTTGGACGCAGGAATTACATATCCAGAGCTCAGTTCTTGGGGTCCAAACATGAAATTGGAATAGAGTGTAGCGAGGGTACACTCAAAGTAAAAGTAGATGGAGTGACAAGCCTGATTGTCAAAAGGTTGGCTTGGAAATTCAGAGGCAATGAGAGAATTTTTGTTGGTGGAGTTGAATTTGAATTTTACTGGGACGTGTTCAACTGGGTTAATAATCATAACGGTGCTAATGGGAATGGTCATGGTGTATTTGTTTTTCAAGTGGGTGATGGTGGGGTGTGGCCAGAAATGGTAGGTCCTGAGAAGAGGTTGATGAGGAAGAGCTTGTCAACATCGGCTGCTTCGGCATCATTGCCGTCGATGACTTCGCTGTCGCCGTCACCGTCGTGCTCAAGTGTGTTGCAATGGGCAGAGGAGAGTAGTGATGGGGGGAGAAGTTCATGTTCTTCATCCACTAGGTCATGTGGTAGTAATGGGGGGTTTTCTCTGTTGCTGTATGCTTGGAAGAGGGACTGACAAAGCAATGTGAATTATGAACTGACCCTTTATCTATTAATTCCAATCTGAGGAAACGTTGAGATTGGAAATAATTCCCTAGTGTTGTAAATTAAATTTCTTGGGATTTTCCTTGTGTATTAATTAATATATATATATGCAAGAAGTGCTTGATATAACTTCTGCTACAGCTGAGCCATTGCACTCTTACTATAATTTTCAAAATTTGAAGTCTATCAACTCATCCTAATTAATTTAAAAAGAAAAAGAAAAAGGGAGATAGATTAAGAAGCCAAAATCAAAGCATTACAGAACTGTCACAACCGTAGCCGCAGACACACTGTTACAAGTTCTAACTTTGGATTCTCTAACATATTTTGAAAGGTCTAGTAGCCTTTTTTTAATGCGCTTTACACAAAAAGCCTGGACTTTCTGCGCAAGAACATGAGGAACTCTCATTACCACTTTACTGTCCCTATAGTTTATGTCTAGGCTTGCTTGATGGCTATGTTCCCTATCATCATTGCAAACGTATGCCTCTACTTCTCCCCCGTAATAATCTGAACCGCTAAAAAATATTCATATCTCCTTGATAACAATACTTGGCAATGGTAACTGTTACGATCTTATTCATAGAGCTTTGACTTTGCAGACTGTCTGCAGTAGCTAGAGGCACAAAGTTGGCGGGTAAAAAGCCTGCCACGGCTTTTCAGAGCACATTGTCTGGCCTGATTGACAACACCAACCGACAGAAAGCGCAAAAAATGGAATACAAAATTTAACATCCAGTACACATTGGCATTGGAAGGTCTTTACAGAATTAGACAGAATTTTGGCTAACGTAAATAAAATGCAACTATAAACTTCAAAGCCATATACACAGCACAAAGCAAAGGACCCACTAGTATAATGGTTTGGAGTAATTGCTCCCAAGGCAAGGTCATGGGTTCGAGTCCTAGCATCCGTGTTGTGTGTGTGAGTTTAGTAAATTATCATCCCTCTCAATAGGAAAGGTCCTAATATATATATATATATAAAGGACGAAGGGTAATGGTACACAAGTCAAAGAAATACCGAAAACAATATGCTAAAAGTAAGGTCTAATTCTAGCAATGGAAGGAAACACTAACCAATGTAAAATGAACCTGAAGCTCCTTCAGATTTCTAAGACTTGCGATATTCAGTCATTGGACCTTCCATAACTAGGCGTGAACAGCTGGCCAATTGCCTCAATTGCAGAGACATTCCAACTCTCAGCATGCCTTACAATCTGTTAAACCAATAGTGGGAAGCACCCATTAAAACCTGGCAAAAGCACCATAAGTTAAGTATCACTATCCAGCATATAAAAGCGCTTGTTTTCTCACTTTAAACTTATCATCTAAGTCATAGACCGTGCTTCCATCAATGCTAATGACAGGCCTCCACGGAAGTTTCAGGTAGGTCCTGCAGACCAGATGAAATTTTTTAGGCTGAACCCACAGCTAGGGGTTGAAAGGATAGCAGTAGGGTTCACACAATCAGACAGAGAGAATCACTTCAAAGAAGGGGTGGAAAAATGTTGCTAGTCTCAATTTCAAAGGCCAAAACTGAAATTGAAAATAAAGGGCAGGTCATTTCTCTGCCCCTATGCATTTTAATGCAGTCAAACCTATCGCACCGCACAAAATAGGTGGTTTGCTTGCTTCAGATTAGTAATCAGTGACCCTCTAAATTAAAGAACAGTAGACCAAGTTAGAACCTGAGTTTCCATGTTGCTAGCACAAAACTTGCTTCAGAATTGATACCCTGCAGAGAGTCATATTATTAATCGTTACTTATCCAATTGAACTTATCAGTCATTACAAATCCTACTGAGCTTAAAACAACTAAGAAAATAGTCATGACAAAGAAACTTTTAAGTGAGGAAAAACACAAGCCACTCCTTCCAAGAAAGATAAATTTCATACAGAGTTCATATGTAATTAACTCAGATTTGTCTGCTCTTGGCTTCAAATGAAGCACACATTAATCAGTTAACATGCTAAATGTTGCTGTGATATATCATATATATCTTAGATTATAGTACTGAAATCCAAATACAATCCACTGAGAAATGACTACCTTCTCAATCTTTTCTAACCCAATTGATGGAGATTCAAAGAAAGGAACAAGCAATTTCAAGTTGCGAGAATACAACTCCTTACCTAAACAGCCAAAGACCATGCAAATTAGAGGCTTCATAATTCTCACATAAATTAGCACACAAGGAATTATTGCACACACTGTCCAAAATTTTTACAACCAGGGAAGGGACAGAGAGAGAAGTGAGTAGGGCAAACTTGATCATGTGATCAGAATCTTACTATAAGACAAGCAAACATCTTTTTACATGCGTATGTGTGTGTTCATCACAGTAGATAGTACCAGTGAAACAAAATGCAGTTACACAGTTTGGTAACATTAATTGAAGGAAAACTGAACAATTTAGTAAGATTTAATGGGACAATGGTTGCCTTTGGATTTAGTGTGGACAGATTACAAGTTCTCGCTTTTCTTTTGGAACTTGGATTACAAAAGGCAAAACTGACACACTGCTTCAATGTTTTCGATAAGTTATGCCGAAAATATGCTATTAATAGACATTTTCTCACCTCGAAATCTGATAGTTGGATCTTCAAAGATACAATCTTCAGCGTAGATTGCAGAAGTGAAAATCCCTATTTGCAATGGAAAGTAAGTTAACTACATAGAGTAGAAGAGAGAAATAACACAGGAAGGTGTCTCTCAAAGAGTAAGGTACCTGTAACAAAATATGCATTCTCGTAATCAGATTTGAGAATCATTACAACTTCATCAATGCCCGAAACTGAAAACTCATCTCTCCCTTTGTCACTCACTCCATTCAGTCTGCAATGCATTTATCAAATTAAATAACAGAAAGCTCAAGAATTCAAATTCAAAGTTTTAGGCCCGTTTGATAATCATTTCAATTTTAGTTTTTAGTGAGGAGGATGGGGGGAGGAGTAACAAAAGTGAAAACAATTTCAAATAGATTTCAGTTTTTAGTTTTTGTTTTCACTTTTGTTACTCCTCCCTCCCATCCTCCCCTCTCTTCTTCCCCTCTCAATCCCATCTCCACTCTCATTCTCACTTCCATTTCCCCTCTTTTTCCTCTATACTCTAGCACAAAAAATGAAAACTAAAAACTGAAATTGAAATAGTTATCAAACGGGACCTTAATTTTTAATTTTTCTCCTTGTACATTTTCTGAGGAAAGGAAACCAAACGGGAAATGAAGCGAGGGTAGAATGGGAAAAATACCTGGTTGTTTTGTGGAAGGAAGAGAGAAGCCTGAGAAGCTCAGTGACGCCGCTCACAGCGATTTTCAAAACCTGTGGGGTTTCTCCCTTTTGATTGTTGTTGTTTCTGTTGTTATCCGGTGCGGCTGAGGAGCATCGGGTGCCACGGATTGTCTGGCAAATAAACGGTCATAAATGGGCCAGAGATACACCAACGCTCAGGAATTCAAGTAAAATTGATAATTGAATTCTACGTTACCTTGGACTGCAAGAGCATAGGAAGCCGTACACTTGCAGTACAACTGTAACACAATCCTCCCGCCATTGTTTTGGCGGGTATAGATTTCGCCAAGTCTGTTAAATACAGTTGGAGAGAGAGAGAAGTGCAAGGGTCGGTTCGGGTCAGAATTGTCGGGCTAAAACCAAAATTGTTAAAACAATTTTGGGTTTGGAGAAATTGGGCCTATTGCGTTGACGAGCCCAGTGAACCCAAGATGTATGGGCCCGGGTTAAATTGAAAACGCATAATTAAACGCATCTAAACGTGACAAAGTAAGACAAACAGTGAGAATGGCGAAGACTCGGTTTCTCGCTTGGTCCAGATTCATCTTCTTATTATTCTCACTGATCATCATCAGTCTCTCTAAAACGCAAGCGATTTACTGAGTGAGCATCTTCTTCAGCGTAGCGAAACAATGGCCGAGGACGCGAGCAGCAAACGCCCACTGAAAATCGTAGCAGGCGCCGACTCCTTCGGCTGCTCTCTCAAAGACGCCTTAGTCTCCCACCTCCGCTCTCTCAACATCGACGTCGAAGACCTCGGCACCTCCTCCTACTACTCCATCGCCGCCGATGTCGGCCGCCGCGTATCCTCCTCCTCCTCTGATGGCGCCGTCGAAACCCGCGGCCTCGTCGCCTGCGGCACCGGCGTCGGAGTCGCCATCTTCGCCAACAAGTTCCCGGGTGTGTTCGCCGCCACGTGTCTCAACCCCTCCGAAGCCCAAAACGCTCGCTCCATCAACAACTCCAACGTCCTCGCCGTCTCCGGCATGTCCACGGCTCCGGACTCCGCCATCGAGATCCTCGACACCTGGCTCAACACCCCTTTCAAATCCCCCTGTCCCGCCTCCGACTCCAAGCCCTGGCCTCCAGAAATCGAGACTTTTCTCGACAATTCGATTAAAGAAATGCCCAAAATTGGAGCTGAAGAAGAAAAGCAAGCAGCTTTGGGTTCGGAGGAGGCTTCTTGTCATCTCTGTTGTTTGGTGAAGAATCGGAAACTGAACCCGATTGATATTATTCCTGGTGGGTCGATGAAGATTCTGAGAGAGACTCCAACATCGGCGATAGTCAGGTTCAAGGCCGGGAGCGTCGAGCCTGCGCATCGCCACACGTTTGGGCACGACTTGGTTGTGTTGGAGGGGAAGAAGAGCGTGTGGAATTTGACGAAGAAGGCGAGGTACGATCTGGGTGTCGGAGATTACCTGTTTACACCAGCCGGGGATTCGCACAGAGTCAAGTACTATGAGGATACTGAGTTTTTTATCAAATGGGAGGGCCAGTGGGATATGTTCTTTGATGAGGAACTTGAGGCTGCACACATGGCTGTTGAGCAGGAATTGGAGAATGGGTCGAAGTGAGAATAATCAATGGCAGCTTGTGTTGTGGAAAGTTCAGTACTTGCTGGTTGTGTTCAAGTCTTGAAGAATCAGATGATGCTTTATGTGTTATTAAGTATTTTGGGGATGCTTGTTCAATATGATCTCTGTATGTATTTTGGGGATGCTTGTTCAATATGATCTCTGTATGTATTTTGGGGATGCTTGTTCAATATGATCTCTGTATGTATTTTGGGGATGCTTGTTCAATATGATCTCTGTATGTATTTTGGGGATGCTTGTTCAATATGGTCTCTGTAATGAAGTTGTGTTTGAATAATAAAGTTGTGTTGTTTTGTTGATGCAGTCACACTTGTGGTGCAATATTAGTATTATTATTACTTTGGGTTTGATTTGCCTGCTTTTGCTGTGTTGTGTTTCTGTCTGTTCATGGGATTGTGCAGGTTGCTATTGATTTATTAGTGCAATTGCTTAACTTACTATCTTGCTCAAATGCTGCCTAAAGATGAAATGTGAATTATCAACATAATACGGTGTTCTTTTCTTTATCAATGTTTTCTCATTAGCAAGACAAAGCATAACTGTAAACTAGGTAAGTTGCCTCATTCAGTTTTTCCTCTTGAGCCTTTAAAGGAGGCCAAAGTATATTTTTGGATGGGATGTGATAAATCAGACCACCCTGCAATGTTCAATGATAAACAGGAGCTCTCATTCCTCACAAAGAGCACAAAATATGCATATTACATTTCATCATGATCACCAAATCTACATTCTTCTCATAACCTTTCTATACTTTTATATGATGTAAACCATTGTAAAGCATTTGATAATAAACAAAGTGCACTTGTGTCAAAGTCACCGCCTGTCTCGATGACATTTTGATTTGAGGTGGTTTTTCTCAGTGCTAACTAATGAATCACAAATGAAAATGTGTTAGACAAGACTCAGCTCATCAGTAGTATTAGCAGCTTTTGTGTATTCCCCTGAATCTTGGGCTGCAAGCTTCTTTCGCAATCCCACCAACTCTTCCCCAGCATCACATATATAAGCAGAAGCTTGCCTGCCAGACAAAGTTGCCCCTTCCATGCTGTCTATATAGTCCTGTAAAAGGTACATCCATTTAGACTTTACAAACTAGACAATTTCCTTTCATCATTCTTCTTCTATTACAAAATCAGTTGCATAAACTTACTTGTTTTGTGTACGAGCCGGCAAGGAAGAAATTTTTTACAGGTGTCTTCTGATCAGGTCTAAATGGATCTTTGCCAGGTGCCTCCCGATAGAGAGATTGCCCAATTTTGACAACAGATGACCAAGTGATTTCTAAACCTTGGGATGATGGGAATAAAGCCAAAACCTTGAAATGAAAATTTCAAAGTTCAGAATTTGATGTTTTTATCGATTTCTTCTAACTGCAGATGAACTTGCTTAAGGTATGAAAATGCGCCCTTAATAAGCTAATTACCTGCTTCGTCACTCTTGCTATAATTTCTTCATTTGGTAAAGGCATGTAAGGATCACCTGGTGTCAAAACGCATCTGCAAGACGAAGAAGCATCAGAGCTAAGTTCAAAATTGTAAAAGTGCAAATATTTCTGAAATACAAAGATGGACAAAGGATCAATAATCTCACATTAGAATGGGTTTTGACACACTGAGATGCAAAATGAACTTTCAAGAAAGCTCATAAAGTTTTATTTGAAAATTTCAAAATAAGGTGTCTGGTTATTTAATTTGTAATCTCTACTTGTAAAACCTAAAGATTGAAAAATGGTGATAACAATAATTCACATGTTTTCCTTACTGGAGGAGTGAACCTTGTCCCTCAATGTAGTAATCTTCCGGAGAAGTAAGTGCTAGGTCCGCAAAGCAAGAGAAATCTGCATCAGGAGTATAAAGAAGATTATCTAATCCCAAAGCTTGCTTCAATTGCCTATCAAACACAAGTATCCTTGTCCATTAGTCTTGAAGAAGTGAAAAAAAAAAAGATTTCTACAAGGTCCTTTATACAAAAGCAACCCCTTTTCACATGACAAGAACTTCAGTATGTAAGGGAGAATCACCTTGATCGTTCTAGATCTTGTAACTCTGTAACCCAACCGTCGTATCTGAGTTGCACAGTGACAACAGGAACTCCAACTAGCTCATAAATATTATTGAAAAAATCCCATTCCCTCCACTGAGGCGGAAGCAGTCTCTTGATTCCGGGTACATCACACGCTGTTAACAAATGAAATAGTTTGAGAGAAAAACTTAATCAACCAAAATCGGAAATAGTATTTCAAATTAGGAAGGAAAAAAAAGCAGCAAAGTAAACCACAAACCTGCAACATAAGCGTCAGCTTTCACAATTTTCTTATTAGTGGCCTACAATAAAAACAAAACATTAGGTATTTACACTAAGGAAGCCCAAGTTCCACCAGAAGCATCTAAATTCAACACAATAAAAGAAGCAACATGATGAGTGCATTACCTTGGACATGGCAATTCCTGCGACATATGTTTCTCCATCAGCAGATTGATCATACAGTATCTCTCTACATCCCCACCTAAGATGAAACCTGTTACAACAGAAAAAGAGATTCCAAGTGCTAAGAAATCAACTTATATATGAGAAATATAAGAACAAACATAAATCATTATCTCATCATTGCCATGCAAAGCTCATATTTACCTGCCCCCCTTGTCAATAATATACTTTCTGATGGGGCCACTTAAGTAAACATCTGGAGAACCCTTGAGCATACGTAGCAGGGAAGCCTCAGTCTTAGTGGCAAACAACGTGAATATAGTGAGCATACAACGAGCACTAATATTATCACAGTCAATAAACCCAAGTGCATATGCAACAGGATCCCACATCCTCTGGATACTCATTCGTGTGCCACCTTTGGACAAGAACCAATCAGAGAAGCTTATCTGTAATTAACAAGTAAGATTTTAAAAAGTTACAACAACTGTGTGAAAAATAAATAATAACCACTTAAAATTGAATTATGAACATGGAGAAAATGAACTGCAGAACATTCCCAGACAACTTTCACAGGTACACAATATGAATGGAGACCAAAATAAACGATAACGATAGCTTTGATTCTTACACTATCCAAATTCCGTACATCCCTCAATGCTCCATCTGGATCAACCAGAGCCTTTACAACTGGACTTAACGCAAGAGCCACTGCATTCCTTGCTTTATCATAAGTCTGCACTTGAACAATAGTATACAGGAAACCATTAACAGAAATCTAATTGAGCAATAAGCTCCATTACAATTCGGTTCACTTCCAAGAGGAACTCTAAATGATAACAAGGAAAAAGACATATGAATATTTTTCTTTTACTGTTTTCCTGGTTCAAGGCCAAAGAAATGCTTCATTCTTTATACTGGTATCCAAAGTAATGAGACATGACAATGCTTGCAGTAAACCCAGTAGCAGTGGCAATGGGAAAACCTACCTTAATCTGATTTGTAGACAAAAATGCAAGAATCCCATGTATTGGTGCTCCAATTGGGAACCGAAAATCAAGCTCTGCGATGGAAGATTAAGTAACAGATAAGGTACATTGTTTATGAATAATTCATAAATGAAAATTGTGACGTACAAGATAGAGCATGGCTAGAAGAAGAAAGATTTAGGAGCAAATAAGATCAAGCACCAAGACATACCACCAATGTTACCCCCTTTGTTTACAAAAGTGTGAGTATGATCCTTGACAAGTAGATTTTCGTCTGCACCCACCTGTTTTAGTGGAGATCCAAGAATAAAAAAAGAATAATAAAGTTGTTTATAAGACTTTTCCCAGAACATCAGGATCACCCAAATGTCATAGCAGTTCAACCAAGCAATATTTGTTCACCTTTTTCATTAATCGGAAAAGATTACTGTAGCAACCAAAGAAAACATGGAGTCCCATTTCAATGTGGTTTCCACGCTTATCAACAAAGGAGCCCACTTTTCCACCAATGAAAGGCCTTGACTCATATATATCCACCTACAGAATTTACAAAGAACACATGTAACTAATTTCCTAGAAAGAAACAACCTAGCGGAAAATCTTAAGTGAGCCACTGAAACGTTTCAGCCAAAGTTTCCAATTTTAAAACTTTAATTCATATACTGAAATGAAAAACTAAACTGAAAGAAACATACAATTCAGACATAATTGTGAGCAGTCGGAGGCCTAGAAAATAAATTGGACAAACCTCGTGGCCTTGATCCAAAAGCTCAACTGCTGTTGACATGCCTGCAAGCCCAGCTCCAATTATAGCCACTTTCAGCTTGGGACCTCGGTAGTGCTCAGGTTCAGGTGGAAACAACCCTTTTGGAGCTGGCAGAGTAAACATTCATCTCAGAATACTAACTTAATAGTGCTCTCAGCACCAGTTTCCTCAAATTCATTATAATTCACCAAAAGTAAGAATACCCAGAAATCAAAAGAGATTGAATAACAATTAAAAAGAGAGATAATTGTCAAATTGAAGCGAAAAAATATGGGAACTTTACCATTTACACTCATGTCAGAAACATTTGTGTCCAGAGAAGACCGAACGCAGATGGAGGAGGACCTCTGAGTTCTCACGGGAGCTACTAGACAGCGACCGGTTACTGGAGTTACTGGTAAAAGAACCCAAGAAGCCATAGATTGAAGCTTCTAAGAATCAACAACTTAAATTGAGCACTCTCTCCTCTCTCTCTCCCTCTCCCTCTCTCTTAAGCAGTAGTGGTCTGTGTAAAGAAAGAGAGAGTGAAATGACACTAGGTTTGAAGCATATAATGGAGAGAGAGAGAGACCCAAGTTGGTCTCCCTAGCATTTTCCTTTTTGTATTGTTTGGAGAGGTTATTGCGGTTGGTCTGGAATCTGTTAGAGAAGTTTGCATAAAATGGGTGAAAGAGAAATTCAAAGTGAGCAAACTGTAACGTGGAAAGTGGTGCTCCCTATAACGATAATGCGCCACTGAGACTTGTATTTAAGATAATTGAAAGTGAAATAAAGCAAGCATCGTCATCATCACGAGTAAGTATGAGAAATGGTTTTCATTGCAAAGAAATGGAGATTTCATTACATATTTGAAGAAATAAAACCTCATTTAAAAAGTACAAGGAAGATCATGATTCATGTGTGGCCATAGTTTTATTTTCTCGAATAATCAATTTAAACTTGTCTCTGTGTCTGTCTTTTTCTAGCGGCTGCAACAACATTGTAGTTGCTGGGTTTGTACAATGCAATTCCCGTCTTTGAATTGTTTGGCTTTGCATAATGCAAAACAATCTGCATCTCCAAATGTGTTTGAGCAGAGTCCATAGCAAAAAGGGTCAATCGGCTGCGAGTGACCTTGTGGCTCCACATTCTCTTCATCCACAACACCTGCAATATTCAAACATAAATAAAACCAATTTCATCTGTTAGCAACTAGTTGCTGTTCATTTTGATGTAATTAAGGAAAATAAAATTGATCTGCAATGCAACACTTTTCCCAACTTCACATGAAGTTTTGCAAAAACAAGATGAATTTCATGCGTACGTGAGGTTGCTAAAAGGGCAGACACAGCCATGGCAGCAAGGAGAACCAAAAGAAACTTTTGGGATTTCATGTTATGATTCTCTTGTTGTCCTTGAGAAAGCGTATTGGATTGGATGCATGGAAGGATTGAAGAACATACGTAACCAAGAAGAAACCTTTTGTATCTAATGCTGCATGAATGAGATCCAACGGTTTATTAGTAATGCTGCATGAGATCCAACTTTTAAACTTATACCAACTATATATATCTTTCAGGCGTCATGAAAATATTCCTATAAACTTTTACCAACTATTTTGTAGTTAATTCCTGTAAGTGGTTCTTATGGAGCTGAGGTTCACGGAAAGGGCATCCAAAACTGTCATTCACTGAACATGCAAATGTGAAAATCTTTATCCCCGAATCTGTCTCATATTCTCATCTTTGGACAGAGTATATGATGTTTTCTTTATTATAACACCAACACATGATTACCATATGAATTAGCTTTACAAAAACTTGAAAGGTTTATATGATTCAAATGTATCATAGATTGTATTATACCATTGTTATTCGAACCACAAAGCAATGAACTGTTCTACATGTTATGAATTACAATGCAATTGGTGATCATATAAAACCAGAAACCAGTAAGATGTAATGCAAACTGAACTGCTTTGTCAGTATCATTTTGCATAACACCATTCTATGAACATGATC
This sequence comes from Prunus avium, assembly GCF_002207925.1. The sequence goes on from NW_018921815.1 coordinate 860,117, forward strand.
ATCATGGCTATCTTTTCTGCACTCACAAATCAAATTAGTGATAGATATAGCATATAAAAGAACTGAATCAAAAATTAATCTATATTAAGGATTCAAGGGATTGTGAACTAGGCTCTGATATCAAATGTAAGACTTTTATAATAAATTGCTGCAGTCTTTAGGAAACTCACAATACCTCGATCACTTACATGATGAAGGCATGCTTGTTACTAGAATGACAAGATCTTCTGCAACTCTCGATCACCTTAAGCACTACAATCAATGGACTAGGGGTGTGAATTCTACAGTTAATAATCAATGGACTAGCATAGTTTGATTATGATTTCTACTTGTGCACATGAGTTTGAGTTCCACTAGGATTGAGTGTGAAGCCCTTAATTAAGCTTACACTGAGATCTTGTCAATTGTTCAACTCTGTTTTTTTGTTTTACTCAGCTGACAATGACAGCGAGTGTTTGCCTTTTTGCGAAAAATAAATAAAGTATTTCATTTGCATTGGGTTGGAAATATGTTGGCCTTGGTGGGTATAGACCCAAACTAAAAGGCCCAAAGCACTACAGAGCAAAGGAGCTAAATCAACTTCACCACTCGGTCTTCTCCTACACAAGGAAGGCGCTAGCCCTCACCGCCGTCATCACAGGTAACAACTCCGTCGAAAAACATAGTTGAGGTCATCTCTCTCTCTCTCTTTCTTCCTTATTTTGAGTTTGTTTATCTGCTCCTTTTTCTTTTTCTATGCTCTCGTTTTTTTTTTTATTGATTTAGTTATAGTTCGTCCATTGCGGGTAAATATTGAATATAACACGGAAAAAACTGATTTTGGGTGAGATGAAGATGAAAAGGTTTCTTCTTGAGCAGATTGAGCTGAGGCAACATCGGGCTTTGTTTCCTTCCACCTTTAGAGATTATACAACATCTTAATTTTTTTGCATTTGTTCCATTCTAGGAGTAAGTGAACTGAGATTAGGATAATTTAAAATTTTTAGTGGGAAGACATTAGCTTTTTGAAACTGGGTACTAATCCAAGTTCGGCGAAATTCAGCTTGGTGGGCAATTTTTTTTTTTTCAATTGTACTTTAATATTTTGATGTTTATCTCTCTCTCTCTCTCTTTCTCGCCTAGTTTGTTCAGGTTCTGGGACTTTCTATTGTTCTTTTTATTAAAATCATTTTATTGACTTGTAGTGAATTGGGTTCTATGAGAAAAAACCAAAAAACAAATTTTTGTTTTTGTTTTTTTTGTAGTGAATATTTGTAATGCTTCCCTTTTGTTATTGTTTCAGTTTTGTTTTTATTAGCATCCACCATTTTTCAGGCGTAAATACATTATAAGTATAAAAAAAAATTTCGAGTTTACTTGATACGTATAAATATGATGGGTAATTGTACTTTGGTATTTCCCATTTGCCTTTACCAGTCTAGTCATGTAGTATTCTTCGTCCAGATGTTTATTTTGATTATGAATGATCCTTTTGCTGCATGAAATTTATAATTTTTGTTTTGGCCAAATCAACATAAACAATGGCAGTAATCTTTCTTTTGTTTATGAGTTTTGTATAAATAGGAATTTTATTTATCCGGGTTATTAAAATAGCCTGGGCTTCTTGCCAAGATAGCTGAACAAAATGGGCTTTTTTTGCCTTCAAGTAACAAATACAACTGTACACATAACTATGCTTGAGCCATTCCCTTTTTCACCAGCATATCGTAAACCCTATAAACTTTGGATGGTTCAACCTTGAACAGACTATGGGCATCAGATTTCTTCTTAACATTGCCATTCAGAATTTCTGTGGAGATGGTCTGCAGCATGTTCAGATAATGTGAAGGTAGGATTCTCATATCACTGCAAAGTCTTTGTTCCTGCATGTATTAAAAAACATATCAACAAACAGAATTCGCTTTCTACGCTAAAGCATTAGACTCTGAGATTGGTATTCTTATGGTTTGGGAGAGTAAATCGGCCCCGACTAGCCCAGTGATGTCCCAATAGTCCAAGGAGCTGGAAATAGCTTGCGTAGTTAAAAATGAGTCCTTGCTAACAGGATGCAGACCCGTGGATCCCTTAAAGGGTCCCCGAGGACTTATCTGCAAGCCTTTACCACTTAGACCAGCCTGAGAGCTTTCCTTGATCCTTAAGGAACTTTCTTCAGTTTCCTTCATCCTCTTCTCCTCAAGGTATCTGCTTGCTTCAGTAGCTGTCCTGCAGCCAGCAGTTCTAGCATCCTGCATAATGAATGCAAAGCAGAAGCCATAAAACATGATCGCTTATTAATTTGAGCTGCATATGAGCTTGTTAGTCATGTTAACTGTGGGAAGCCATGGTGCTTTTTACTTAGAGCGATGTAAAACCATGTGACAAGCATAATGTCACCTTTGTCAATCACTTAATCTAGTGTTGTTAACATTACTTACTGAACTGGAGCAACCAACAGTCATAGTATATACTATATATAGAGGGAAATAAGGTAACAGAAATAGAAGTCAAGTGTGAGGCATGCATCAGACCTGAAGATCTAGTATCCTTTTGACAATCTGTTGTTCCTTAATGATACTCTTGAGCAATTCCTTGTGCTCTTTGTTTGAGTGGAACCGCATGAAAACCTTGAAGCGGTGATATATTTCTCTCCCTTCGGGTGAGAGGTTCTTCTCAAAAGGGTCAGGGTATAGCAGATTTCTTTCAAGTTTGAAATCCGTCCTACGTTTCCTCTCATCCAGCCTGCCAAAATTCCCACATATTATTTGAGTATATGTAGGGAAACAAGGGAAACTTAGACAGCAAGCCTAACTCTTTTTTATAATGAGGATATTACTTATATGAAAGTGTGCATGACGAGTGAAGGATTAGGTTAAATAAATTCCTCTGAACCTAATGAAAATAATCACTTAGGTATTACTTACATGAAAGTATGCATGACGAGTTAGGAAGAAGAGCATAATAAGACGAGCAAGCGAAGGTAGGCGTTCCCACTAAAAGAAATAATAGGGAAAAAGTAAAGAGAAAAAGAAAAGTGGTCACTAAGTCACTTGAAGAAGGTGTCAAATTGCCCTAATTTGATTTTGGAAATCCCTAACCCTAAGCCCCTAACAGCCTTTCCCTCCATATCTCTCTCAGCCTCAGCAACGCCGCCACCGCCATCACCACAGCCTTCTCTCATTCATTAGGCCTTCGTCAGCATCGTCTCTGATTGGTAATTATCTCTCTTTGTTTGTTAGTGTTCATTGGAAAGTTGGCAAATTTTTGCATAGATGGGATTAGTAGGGCACCAATTTTTTAGATAATTGTGGTTGTGAAGATAGCTAGTTGGTTGCTTGGTTGAACCCATCTGGTCAGCCAGTTCTCTTTGCTCTTTATTGATATGTGAGCATTCACAGTGACTGCCTTTGCTTAGACTTAATTGTTCACCTTGATTTGGCACCCTGTAGAATGTAGATTTTCTCTTTGCTAAGTGTTAAGTTTTTTTTCTTTTCTTCTGTTGTCTCCTGATATCTATTAAGTTACTTGTATCATAAACGTTTTCTATATTACATGTTCAGAAATGGTGGGACTATCCATAGGAGAAAAGCATTTTATACAGGGTGGCATTGCTCAGGATCTTCGATCTGATGGCCGAAAAAGATTGACAACTCGGCCCATCTATGTTGAAACTGGAGTCATTTCCCAGGTTAATATTCTGTCATATGTTTCTTTTGAAAGGAAGTTTTTTTTTTTTTTTTGGCCTAAACCAGGTTTTGAATTTTCAAGTATAGATTTTCCTGGGTGACGTGAAATTTTACTTACTTTGTTATAATCCCTGTTCTTGATGTTGTCCATGCAGGCAAATGGTTCAGCAAGGGTCAGGATGGGTGCCACAGATGTCATTGCCAGTGTGAAGGTATCATTTAGTCTTGGTCTTAAGCTCATACTAGTGCTTTTAGAATGTTATGACTAAATTTATGTTGTTTGTTAGTCTAATTATTTAAATAGCACCTGCTGTTCTTAATATCATATTTTCTGGTAAATTTGAATGAGTGCAGGCAGAACTTGGAAGGCCGAATGCGTTGCAACCTGACAAAGGAAAGGTCGTTGTGAATGTTGATTGCAGTCCCACTGCAGCACCAATGTTTGAGGTTAACAAGTATTATCCGCTTCCTTCTCATGTTTTACTTTGTCAATTGAGGCTTAAATCTTGGTTTCTGCAAGATCCTTTAGAAAGTACAACTATTGATTTAGTGGAATTAATGCTCTGATAAAATATGAGGGAACTAAATATCATATTCTGCTCATTTTTTGTCTATTCTTCTAATCCTATTAGGCAATCTGAACTTTTCTTGTTGGTGTACATTGCAAAGATTGAATGTCTATTTTTCTTTTGTAGGACCTATGTGTTTATTCTTTTTGTAATGCTGTTGTTTTGCTACATTTCTACAGGGTAGAGGGGGTGAGGAGCTGTCAGCAGAACTCTCAGTTGCTCTTCAACGTTGTCTCTTGGGTGGTAAAAGTGGATCTGGTCTGTATTCTTATTGAAGAGCTAAGCATAATAAATTTGTTGTAACATTTATGTATTATCTCTTTTGGCAATACATATTTCTCAGTTGTACATGCATTTTCATATAACTGCAAAGTCGATAATATATATAGATGTCTTTGTTTGTTCCAGGTGCTGGAATTGATCTCTCCTCTCTGGTAGTTGTGGAAGGAAAGATCTGTTGGGATCTTTACATCGACGGCCTTGTTGTTAGTTCAGATGGGAATCTGCTAGATGCCCTAGGTGCTGCTATTAAGGTACTTGATAATTCTTATTTGTTTTGACATGCTTAATTAATTTCTGTTCTGCAAATAAGGACAACTGAAGAGTTTTCTGGCTGTTGGTAAAGTTTAGTATTATGTGTTCAAAGAAAAGTCCAGTGGCATGGCTTATCTTTTAAAGAAACTGATGTTCCCAAAGGCTGCTTTGAGCAATACAGGCATCCCAAAAGTAAATGTTGCAGCTGGTGCGTCCGGCGATGAGCAACCAGAGGTTGACGTAAGCGATGAGGAATTTCTGCAATTTGACACATCTAGGGTCCCTGTCATAGTTACATTAACAAAGGTGACATGATTTAACCATCTCTTCTGTCCTTCTGCAAACTGCAAATGTTTATTGCCTTGTATTTATTCCTTCCCATCTGTTTCTCAGGTAGGCAGGCACTATATTGTAGATGCCACTTCAGAAGAGGAATCACAAATGTGCTTGGCTGTTTCTATTTCCATCGATAGGCAAGGCCACATTTGTGGGTTGACAAAACGGGGAGGTGCCGGCCTAGATCCAAGCATCATTCTTGACATGATATCTGTGGCAAAAACAGTAAGTGAGCAGCTGATAAACACATTGGATTCTCATATAGCAGCGGCTGAAGCTGGCGAAGAGGAGTCGTGACATAATTAGAACCTCTGATACATTTAAGTAGGTGGGTTCGAGTGTGGGTCCTAGGTATATGAAAATTGTAATGCTGATAATTTTATTTAAAGCTGATGAGAACGTTTGATTTGTTGTATGCGTATTTGGCACCTTTTAACCAAAATTAGTATGGGTCTATTGCTTTGCAGATATTATTTTGCATTGATGCACTAATTAATTCGTTAATTAGACTTACAATCTACCACAGTTATGTCGTATGGAACCATGTTTAAGGGCTTGTTTAAAACAAAGAGAGGATTGTTTACGTGAATTTATCTGGAACAAGCTCAAATGCATAACTCAAGTGAAAGGGAGTTAAATTAAGTAAACCAATTAACAAAGGCCTCTTACAACTTGAGCAATAATCCCTATCCAAAACAATGTAGAACCTTTTCTTTGAAAGGTACAAGGAAAACAATGTACACCTTTACATGTTATTTCCGAATGTTCAGTTCTCTTCCACTACTCCAGAGGATATAATCTTTGCCATGTCAAAACCTCGAGGGATGAGTCGTCTAGCTTCCATCTCACCGCATAACGAGTTTAACATTTTCTCGTTCCCGCATCTGTATAGTCCTAGACATAAATCAGATAAGATGCTTGAATCAAGAGCAATAGATCTCTGAAACATTTCTTTCAAGACTTCGACTGCTCCATCAAAATCCCTGTTATTGCAGAAGCTAGATATCAGCATTTTAAAAGTATGCTCATCAGGATGATAACCGCTCCTTATCATGCTTTTACATAACTTGAAGGCACGGTCCGAGTTCTTTCTCACACACTGCCCCTCAATAAGGGCAGAAAAGGTTGCGGCATTTGGGACAAAGCGCTTTCTATCAAGTTCTTTAACCAGATATGCAGCTTTCTTTGTCTTACCCTCCTTGCAGAGTCCCAAAATCAATGCATTATAAGTCAGGACATCAGCATTTACTTGATTCCTTGACATCTCCTCAAAAATCCTATTGCCCATCTCGCTATTACCTGCTTGGCTGTACCCTTTTATCAAAGTATTGTAAGTTACTGTATCAGGAGCAACATTCACGTCTTTCATCTCACTAAAAATTCTGTTTGCTTCCAGAAGTTTTCCTTTCTTGCAAAACCCACCAATAAGTGAGTTAAAAGTAACCACATTCGGGTAGAATCCATTCTTCGCCATCAAGTTTTTGAACTTCAAAGCCGAACTCAGAAGACCCTTATCACAGTGTCCTGCAATCAGTGTATTATATGATACAATTACAGGACTAAAACCCATGCTCTCCATCTTCTCAAGGACCTCAACAGCGTTCTCTAACTTTCCCAACTTACAATAAGCAGATATAACCATATTAAGAGTATAAACATTCGGTGAAATCCTACAACGCTGCATTTCTCTATAGAATACCAAAGCAATATCAGCTCTATGTAATTGAAGCAATGAGCTCAGATATGTATTGCAAGACTCTACTGTTGGGAAGAATCCATAATCCTTCATCTGACAAAAGGTGTTTGTGGCATTCCTAAATTTCTTCATATGAGCAAAAGTCTTGAAAAGAGAATCAAAAACACGAGGAGAAGAATCACATAAGCGGTACGAATACAGTATTGCTTCAAACAACTTGGAAGGCAAGTCTATCGAACCTGAGACAAGAATCTTTTTCAAAATAGACTCTGCAGATTTGAATTTCTGATATTTGGTGAGAATGTGGAGAATCATGGAGTGTGTTTCAAGGGTAAGTGAAGTGGGGTTTTGAGCTGCAACCCAATTGAAAAACTCAAGGGAAAGAACATAGTCCTGCTTAATCTTTAGCAGTATATGTTTCACTCTGAAAGCAGTTAGACCACTGGACAAGGAATTAAGCTTAGCCCAGTCAGAGTGAATTAGATGGCTGTTTGCAACATTAACAAAATCAAGGTCCTGCCCTTTGGGTTCAGGAATTGTTCTGTGGGGTATAGGAAGCGGATTCCAATTCCTTTTTCCCAACTTCCCACAAATTGTGAGGTTTATAAAGGTGGGTTCTTTTGCAATTGAATTGGGCAAACTAGAAAACTGACGAAATGGGAACTTATTCATACTTTTCCTACTGTACCATATACAGAGCTGGATTTTCAGAAATTGAACTTCTTGGATCAATTCAAGGGTTGATAACAGGTTTTGACCTACTGATTCAGAAAACTGAAATGGAGTGGAGCTGGGTCTTTGATGAAATCATTGGAACAAAGAACATGGAAGTGGAGTGGAGAAAGGGGCATGAAGACCCACTAACCTTGATGGAGGCAGAGGATGAAGAAAATTGTGGAAAATGAGTTCTTCTGGCTCTGCTTCACCGAGGCATTCGAGTTGGAGCAGAAGCAGCAGCGAGATGGAAAGTTGGGCGCTGCAACTTGAACGAGTATAATCTGATTCTGAACTGAACTTGTTCGAACGTAATATGAAATTGTCTACAATGCTCGGGAGTCATCATAATAATATGAAATAGTCTACAATAGTCTGATTTTGTCCCTTTAATTATTCTATTCTATTCTAATCATCATAATCATTTTAATGATTTGACAAAAAAAAAAATAATTTTAATGATTTAACAGAAAAGTTGTGCTCCATCCATTTATTATTATTTTTTAAAACTATTATGTCAAATAAAAAAATTAATTAGATATATTTCAATAGTATAAATAATTGACAAAAAAAGCCACCAAAACCCTACAAGACAACAAAAATACCAAACTCAAAAAGACTACAAAACCATCAAACCCAAAACTGACATAAATAAATAAAAGCCTTACAGACAACATCACTAAAAGCATGATCCAACAAAGGATCTTCTAATGTAGTAGTTTGGAGCAAATGATCCCTTCAGTAAAGATTATGGGTTCGAGTTCTAGCATCCGTGTGTAATGTGTGAATTTAGTATGTTATCACGCATCTCAATAGGAAAAGTTCTATAAAATAAAATAATAAAAACAGCATGATACAAAGCCAAAATCACAAAACCCAAAATAACAAATTTCTAAAACAACCAATACGCCCAAATGGTAATTTCATTGCAAAGAAATGGAGATTTCATTACTTATTTGAAGAATTAATAAAACCTCATTTAAAAAGTACAAGGAAGATCATGATCTTGTGTGGCTCTCGAATAATCATTTTAATCTTGTCTCTGTGTCTGTCTTTTTCTAGCGGCTGCAACAACATTGTAGTTGCTGGGTTTGTACAATGCAATTCCGTCTTTGAATTGTTTGGCTTTGCATAATGCAAAACAATCTGCATCTCCAAATGTGTTTGAGCAGAGTCCATAGCAAAAAGGGTCAATCGATTGCGAGTGACCTTGTGGCTCCACATTCTCTTCACCCACAACACCTGCAATTTTCAAACATAAATAAAACCAATTTCATCTGTTAGCAACTAGTTGTTGTTCATTTTGATGTAATTAAGGAAAATAAAATAAAATAGATCTGCAATGCAATGCAGTGCAACTCTTTTCCCAACTTCACATGAAGTTTTGCAAAAACAAGATGAATTTCATGCAACCAAGTTGGAAAAAACAAAAGTTAGGTGTTAGAATCATTTGGAAAAACTAGTAATGAGAGAGATAGGAAGAGTACGTGAGGTTGCTAAAAGGGCAGACACAGCCATGGCAGCAAGGAGAACCAAAAGAAACTTTTGGGATTTCATGTTATGATTCTCTTGTTGTCCTTGAGAAAGCGTATTGGATTGGATGCATGGAAGGATTGAAGAACAACGGTTTATATATACGTAACCAAGAAGAAACCTTTTGTATCTAATGCATGAATGAGGTCCAACTTTTAAACTTATACCAACTATATCTTTCAGGCGTCAAGAAAATTTTCCTATAAATTGTACTAATAAATCTAGTGTTTCGATGATTGGATTTGTCTCCGTTTTCTTTTATTCTTACAAAGAAAAAAATTTCCCACCAAAGCAGATACATGTACACTGGAGATGATTGTGGTCCTGCGTATAGTTGCATACTTAATTTCTATTTAAGATCATGTATTATATCAAGATATATAGCAGATTGCAATGTTTTCAATTTTCCAAAACATGCAACAAACTTAATTGCTAAACGGCACAATTTTCTGAAAACTTTGAGCACAGCAGTCTTGTTTTTGATAAATTTTCTTTGATTTACCATTAGCTAAGAAGAAAATGATGTTTCCTTAGATAACACCCTAAAATCACAGAAATGCTCATTTTGAAATATGAAGATTTGATTATATATTTAAAAAGTACAAGGAAGATGATAAGGTTGATCTCTCTGTCTGTCTTCTTTAGCGGCTGCAACAGCATTGTAGTTTCTGGTTTTGTACAATGCAACTCTTTTTTCCCAACTCTGTCAGTCACATGATCTTTTGCAAAAACAAGATCAATTGCATGCGACCAAGTCGAAAAAAAGGCAAAACGTTAGGTGACATAGCTTCATTTGGAAAAACTAGTAGTGAGAGAGATAGGAAGAGTACTTGAGGTTACTAAAAGGGCATATACAGCCATGGCAGCAACGAGAACCAAAAGAAACTTCTGGGATTTCTTTTTCAGATTCTCTCTTCCTTGAGAAAGAATATTGGATGCATGGTAGGATTGAAGAACAATGGTGTACTTTATATAGATGTAGCAGGGAAGAAACCTTTGTTTCAAACTCCCGATGGTTGGATTTGTTTCTTTTTCTTTTACTCTTACGAACAAAACAAAAATCCCACCAAATCAAACACACTGAAGCCATAGATTGAAGCTTCTAAGAATCAACAACTTAAATTGAGCTCTGAGCTCTCTCTCCCTCTCTCTAAGAATTCGTATATATTTAAAGAATTCGTATATATTAAAGGGTATAGCCGATCGGCTATAAAATTAAAATATTTGACTGTATTCAAATCGTATAGCCGCGCGGCTATTCTATTAAATATTCGAATATATTTCAAACGTATAGCCGGGCGGCTATACTATTAAAATATTCCAATATATTTAAAGGGTATAGCCGAGCGGCTATACTATTAAAATACATATAATGAAAGCGTATAGCCGCGCGGCTGTACTGTTAAATATTCGAATATGTTTAGCTATACAATTAAAATATTCGACTGTATTCAAATAGTATAGCCGGGCGGCTATACGCTTAAATATTCGAATATATTTTAAAAGTATAGGAGCTTGGCGATACGATTAAAATATTCCAATATATTTAAATAGTATCGCCGCGCGGCTATACTATTAAAACATAATCAAAGCGTATAGCCGCGCGGCCGTACTATTAAATATTCGAATATATTTAACGTGTATAGCCGCACGCTATACTATTAAACTATTCGAATATATTAAAAGAGTATAGCCGACCGGCTATACGTTTAAATAGTCAGATACATTACAAGGGAATAGCCGCGCGGCGGTACTATTAAATATTCGAATATATTTAACGGTATAGCCGCCCGGCTATACTATTAAACTATTCAAATATATTAAAAGAGTATAGCCGCCCGGCTATACGGTTTAAACATTCGTATACATTTAAAGAGTATAGCCGCACGGCGATACCCTTAAATATTCAATATTTTATTTTATTTATGGGGGTTTCACTAAAACACCCAAAATGGGGGCTGAAATTATAAAAAAACCCAACACCCAAAACACTTTATAAACACACCCAAAAAATATACAATTGTTGATTTTGGGGTTGATTTTGGGTGTGTTTCTATGTTTAAATAGTGTTTAGGTTTTTTTATAAATACATGTCTAGGATTGGGTTTATTTATAATAATCTATTTATGTTATTGTTTTGGGAAAATATTAAACAGTATTTTTTGGTTTACCGATAAAATACTACTTTAGCCCATGGGTTAGAGTTATTTCTTCGAAATTTTTTTTTTTAATCTAAGCGATATTAGAGAATGGGAATTTAATTTCTTTCCAATACCTCCCATTCTAATGAGGTGGTTTTTCTCAATGCTAACAAATCAACCACAAATGAACCAGAATTTTCTGGTTTTGTACAATGCAACTCTTTTCCCAACTCTGTCACATGATGATGGGTTTGAGTAAGAATCCTTATTTGTAATGTAACTGTACTTAATTTTACATTGCAGAAGATGTATCCTTGTTCTGAAATTAATAGATTTGTACAATCTTCACTTAAAAAAAGAAAAAGGCAGAGAAAATACTGCTCCAAATTGCATGGATAAACCATCACAACATCAAATACTTAGATCAAGTTATGATGATTATGTGTGTACAAATAGGAAAACTAAGATGAACAGACATGCAGTCACCCCTAAGACCACAGAAATGCCCCGGCAAGTCTTCCAATGCAAGCTCATCGGAGTATAAGAATTGGACGGTTTAATCTGCAGCTCAAATCACACTAAAGTCAGAAGTTGTTTTTGTTTTTTGAAATTATGTACCTGCACTTGACTTCTTGTTACAATATTGTCTGTCTGTCCAAAGACAAAAAAAGATACTAATATAAATTATAGGTGGAATTTGAAGATTATGGGTGGTTTATTATGAAAGAACTTACAAGAAGAGGTTTCAGCAGCTCTTGGTCATCTTTAGAGAACGAAAGCTTCACTTCATCTGCACCACAGCATGGATTTAAATAACAAAAATAGTATACGAAAGACGAACCAAATAATTATTGATATAACAAAAGGAGACTGCTGACACATAAAATTAACACAAATTCTGATACATTAGAGGATTTTTCTTCAGATTGCTTCTTCACAGAATCTAACCATGCTTGAATGCTTCTTGAATGATAAATAGCTTTGACCAAATAGACTTAAACCAACCGTACTGACAGTGACATATAAAGCTGTACCTTGGTCACATCTGTTTGCATTTTTGTTGTGTTCTTTGGTATCTTCAGGAAGTCTTTCTGATCTGAGCAGAAGTCAAAATGCAAATGCCAAGTTCATAAGAACTGGAGAAAGTAATTAAACATCATCCTTATCTCTTCAATTTTGGAATAAAATCATTATGATATATCAAATTTTAGTCAAACAGACAGACATATCAGATTGTTAGGAAAGAAGAAGCCTGCCTTCCTAGCACAAAGAAACTGAGAGCCAACGTTCTTGTCCTTAGCTGGATATCTGAGAGCATTTTCCAACGAAAATCCACATCTTCTTTAGTTCTGTTTACTTATGCCAGCAAATGCACTCCAATTATGAGAGAAATATATGAAAATACAAGCATGCACCACAAACCAAGCTAAGTATGAAATCAATCATAATCAAGTGCAATAAAACAGCTAAAAGCAAGAGCATAATTTACAAGATGGGTTTTGAGGGCGGGTTGTGGAGGAGTGATTCGAGGCGATCAAGTTTCACTCCAAGCTCCAGAAGCTTGGATCGAGCAATTTCTCTGAGGGTCAATTGGTCAGGGTACTTGTTCTTGGTCTTGGCCTCCAAATCTTCCACCAAACTTGAAGCCTCTTCAGCTTCTCTAATCCATGCATCTTTTACAAGACTCTGCCGAGACATATCATCTCTCTCTCTCTGTTACTCTCTGCAACTTATTATCCTAAAGAAAACAAGAAACTGAGAGAGAAATAACAACCACAAAAAGCGGTCTCAAACAAACATTGATAGTTTAAGGAAATATAAGATGAGACAACTAACAACCAAACCACGCGACTTAACAACTAAACCTTTCTTAATCCAGCTTAGTTTATATTTTCTTTCAGGGCATCTATCTATCTATCTCCACTTTTGAAACGATTGTTTTTGTCTGATTTTAAAATGTGCATGTGGCGATATCACACTCAAATAACAAAAATAAGGTAGCTAGTGCCACTAATTATATCCATATTTAACTAAAATGAAAATAACATGTGAGCGCTTGTAACTCAATTAATTAATAGTAATTATTCATGCACCCGAGTTACTGTATTGAAATCCACCTCCCTTAATATTGTTTGTATAAAAAAAAATATTATTATTAATGAAAATGGCATGGATGGGCTTTTGGTTTTTTGTTTTGGACAAAATAGTGGGCTTTCGGTTTTAACTGGCCATATGGCTTAGAATGAACAGTTTTAAACTTTTAGTAAAGCCCAACTCGATGCAAGTGGATTCTTTTCTTGCAGGATGATTTATATCTTTGTTTTTTTAATTTTTTTAATTTAAAAAAAAACCAACAATCTTATCTTGGAATTTAACCCTTTTGACTTTGTTTTTCCCTCCACTTGGTTCCTTTTTTTTTTCCTTTCTCTGCTACAAACACCATCAAAATCTAAACATAGCCCACACTTGATTGAAAGTTCAGAAGGAATGTGTAGAAAAGAACAACGAAATGATAGATACAAGCAATATTTCTACAAAGTTGATAGAGAGACAGACAGGCAAAGTACCTTCATTACATTTTCACAGCTTTGAGCTTTTTCCTTTTTCCATTTCGCATGAATCTCTCTCTCTCTCTCTCTCTCTCCACTAGTTATACTCATTGTGTTGTGCCCTTCTTTTTTCTTTCTTTGCATGTGAAAAATCTCATGTCACTTCATCATGGTTTTTTGGGCTATCGTATTAATGACACCAAATAATCGCTCGCTATATCAAAGTTTTATTTTTATTTTTATAAATTTCCCTTTGCCTCCTCAATATAACATGATGTAAAATATAAAGACTTGTGGATCCCCATTTAGGTATTTGTTTATATATGATATGATTGTTTCAGTGGTCCCTACCATGGGACAGATAGATAAGGTGCCACACTAATAATAATAATAAAAAATAGTGCCAAAGAGCAGCTTACACGTCCCATTTTGGATGCAATATCAATTTAATAATGTTAAGACCATGAATAATTTCAATTTACTTACTTACCTTTTAATTTTTTTTTACTTTTTTGTCCAAATAGTCGTCCATGTCGGTCCAATTATAGTTCATTGCCCGTTGTATAAGCTAGGTTTGAAAAAGATGAAAGTAAAAAAGTATGGGAGAAGCTAGGTGGTGGTGGCCAGTCAGAATCAGTCAATAATTATATGACTAGGTTGAGGTAAGGACTTAAAGTAAGTCCTCTATAAACTTGAGGTGTCCGGTCTAAGTTAAATCTCTTAAGCCTAACCAAAAGTAAATAGGTGTTCTTTGCTTTGTGTCAATCATTTAAGTTTTGTGATCTCCATCGTAAAAGGATTCTTGAATATTTATCTACACTAGCCGATCTAGTGACCTAAAGTCGAGTAGTACGAGAGTCGTTAATTTTGAAATTCCAACTAATACGTGGTGGTGTTGTGTGTGTGTGTTATTATTATTTTTTTCATGTACGAGTCTATTTTAAACTTTATTTATTCACAACAAATAAAAATTGTCACGCCAGTTAATAACGAAAATTTGATGTAATAAATTGGTTTAAAAGAAAAATTAGAGTAATCTTCTGTTTTATATGTTTTTTTAATTTCTCAAAATTTTTTATGGCTTGCTTGCCTCCTATTATCTTTCTTTTTTGAAGTAAAACCCACATATCCAACCTCCTCACTCAATTCCTAGTCCCGACCCCTCTTTACCATTTTTTCGTAACAACTACCACCCTTCATAAAGTGACAACTTCTCTATATTAAAAACAAATAGTTGGGAATAAAAATCCAAATTTTTTTTTTTAAAAATAAAGTAAAAATGGGTATTTAAGGCCCAACAAGTCCACATTCCAATAGAGGATCAAATTTTGGGCTGGACAACAAAGTAACCTAGGGAGGCATGGTCCATGGACAAAGCACACGTGAAGACCACGTGTTATATATCCCATAAAGTAAGGCAATTACAAATCTCACTCATAATTTTAGCTGTCCTTATTATACCAGCCAGGCCAGCGCCCGAGCCCTTCTAGTTTTTCACACTTGTATTCCCCCACACACCACCAAGCACGTCCGATACACCTTCACAACTTATCTCATAAGCTTTTTCGTATTAAGAAAAAACCACTCAAAGCTTGAAACTTTAAATTTATCAAATTGTTCTAGCATGTTTTTACGTTCCCTTGGGTTTTTTTTTTTTATAACGTTTTTCTTGTCGTATTTCAGTCAAAATGTGTCAGGATTCTCAGGGATTTATAACATGTTTTGAAAACTACTAACTTTTTTTCTTCTTCTAATAATTACTTTAAAATTTGATGTTATTGTTATTTTATTCTCAGTGGAAA
Source organism: Prunus avium (assembly GCF_002207925.1). Next base: position 875,653 of record NW_018921815.1, read on the forward strand.
TGACATTGATTTGCATATCAGTTAGTCGTCTCATGTTTGAATTCATGATACCTTGGTAGTGTAGTGTGTGTGAACCCCCCCTTTTTTTTCTTATAATTTAGACTATCGCTTGTATTAAAAAATATTTGATGTTATTGTTAGATTATCTTGATTAATAAACTCGTAACTCTTTTATTTTTTTTGGCAATAACCTTAATCTCTTATTGATTGACTTAACTAATTACATGGACAGTTTTTATAAAATGATATGACAAAGACTGTACAACCATACACAAAAAAAGACAGTACAATATATACATTGCATTGCAAGAATATGCTCTCAAACAGGAAACAAACAAAAGGTGAAAATAAAGACCACCATGCACCATGTTTAGATAAAATTACCCAAAAAGAAAACAAAATTCCATATATTTTGGGGCCACTCAATTCTCAACTAGTGCAGTGCGTGTATCTCAGGCTCTGAGCTTTTGCTCTGTAAAATGAAAACCAGTCTCTTCTCTTGGAACTTAAATAATAATAATAATAATTTAAAGCAAAGATTTAGATAAAGCAAACTCCTTTGCCTAAAACACTTGTCCAACCACTCTTTAGAATCAAATCCACTTCTTATTACAATAACAACTCATACAGATTCTAAAAACAGAGGAAACACAGAGAGAGAGAGAGAGAGAGAGAGAGAGAGAGAGAGAGAGAGTGGGTGGGTGTAAAATGGAGTCGGCAGTGAACCAGTGAAAAGGACAGGGATTGGGTACACTCGTCCTGGGTTTGGTCAAAGGTCTTTCTTGTACTGCGACTGCACAGTGCACTGTCAAAGTGTACAACAAATATGTCGACCTGTTGAGGTTAATTATGTCAAGGAAAAAAAAATTAAAGAAAATTAAGTGGTGTAATGCATGCAATTATTGATTCTTAAAAACCAATTAATATGAGACACATCGTGCTTGCACTTACAAAGGCCGGTGGGGACCCTCTTACCCAAAACTGTTATTTTACTCTGTTTCTCTTCTCCCCCCTTTAAATACATGCAAAAAGAAAAAATTGAACCACCAATAGAGGAAGGGAAAAAAAGAAAGCTTTTTTCGTTTTTCATTCTTCTTTATTTGCCGTTTATATGCCTTAATTTCCATGAAAGTGGAGGTTTCAATCCGAGCTCTGAAAGCTCTTGTAACATATAGCACTAAACAGTTTGTCTCTTCCAATTAAACTGTGAGAAAAAAATTTATCAATTGGGTTGTGTTTGGGCTTCTGTATCTCATGTGGGCATGTCAGCTAAAGCAAGGTCTAGAGAGAGAAAGAGAAGGAGAGGGAGAGAGAGAGAGAAAGAGATGCTTTTTTCCTTTCTCAGTGTAGAGTAATCTTTCAAAAACCAGCCTTTCCAGCAATACCCAGTTGCTATTTAGCCCTCTTTTTGCTTCAACTTCAATAGATTACACCAGCTGTCGCCATCTTGAGGTATATATATATTTTTTAACATTTATCTCTTTCTGCATAAGCTTTACTGTTTTTTCTTCATATTCTCTTCAGTGGCTATTATTTTATTTTATTTATTTGAGAAAAAGATTCAATTTTTATTGTTACTATTGTTGTTTGTTACGATTTTGTTTTGGCGAGGGCCTGTTGATAGTGAAACAAGTCTACTTTTTGTCTGCTTCTCTGTGTGATTTATTTTGCAACCTACATTTTCAAGCTCGTCCGTTTTGTTTTAGATGTGCTCTCTCATGCTCTGCCTCAACCTGGATTAATGGGTTTTCTGCAGTAATGCATCAAGACCCAGCATACCAGATCAAATCAAGGCTGGGTAATCAGATTTTGAAGCATTTTTGAGATAGATTCTTCGCCTTTGTCCCTGATCAGTTGAGGTAAGAGTTACTTGGCTCGCCTTCTCTGCTTCTTTTTGTTTTTCTTATCTTTCTTTCTCTCTTTTTTTTCACTTCTGAGTGCTTGTTTTGTCTTTGTTTTGTTTGCATAAGGCCACCATTTGTTTGTTAAAAATCCCGAGAGAAAGTTTGGAAAAGTTAATTGAGGTTCTTGGGTTGAAAATGAGAGATTTCCCATCTTGTTTTGGTGAAAATGGGGTTCAAGTTGCTGATTCTTCTTCATCAAATACTAGTAGGACTGCCCAGAATTTGGTTACTTGTGTCTATCAATGCCGGTTACGAGGCAGGTCTTGCTTGATTACTGTAACTTGGAGTAAGAATTTGATGGGTCAAGGGCTTAGTGTTGGGATAGATGATTCGTCAAATCAGTCTCTTTGCAAGGTTGATATTAAGCCCTGGTTGTTCTCGAAGAGAAGAGGGTTCAAGAGTTTGGAAGCTTATTCTAGTAAAATTGACATATATTGGGACCTTTCTTCGGCGAAATTCGGATCCGGGCCTGAACCTTTAGGGGGATATTATGTGGGAGTTGTGGTGGACCGGCAAATGCTTCTCCTTCTTGGAGATATGAGAAAAGAAGCTTTCAAAAAGACTAGTGCCAGCCCTGTGCCTTCTAATGCTGTTTGTGTTGCCAAGAGAGAGCACGTTTTTGGTAAAAGGGGCTTCACCACAAAGGCTCAATTTTCCAATAATGGTCAAGTGCATGATCTTGTCATTGAATGTGATACTCTTGGGGTCAATGACCCGTGCCTCCTGGTCCGCGTAGACAGCAAGCCTGTGATGCAGGTGAAGAGACTTCGGTGGAAGTTCCGGGGGAATCATACCATCTTGGTTGATGGGCTTGCAGTTGAAGTTTTCTGGGATGTTCACAACTGGCTCTTTGGTACATCACCCGGAAATGCTGTTTTTATGTTCAAGACATGCCTCTCAGCTGAGAAGTTGTGGGCTAGCCAACCGCTCTCTGATCCAAGTGCATTGCAGTGGTCATTTTCACAGAGATTTTCAGATAGTAAGTCGCAGGGTCTAGGATTCTCACTGATTCTGTACGCTTGGAAGAATGAATAGAGGAAGTCGGAAGTTCTTCATTGATTGCTAACAGAAAACCTCTAGTGAGTGATGATTTTATCAGCTATGTGATTGAATTACCACAAAAAAAATGATTATATATGATCATTTGTTATATAATCATTTGTTTTTTCTTAACCTTTTTCTTTTGTTTCTCCTTATGAGGAGCTTGAGCAATCCAAATAGATCAGAGACAGTTTTGTTTTTACTGGTTGTATATCCTTCATACCGTGTTAATTTCATTCTTATTTTTGTCCTTCTGAGAATTCTATGTCATAATCATTGATGTGCAAATTTCTTATTTGATCGAAATTCATGTGCTTGTCCTGGCAATTTTTTTTCCCCAAGTTTCTTATTGAGCATGTCAGCTTAGCTGTGATTATGTCCTTAAGTAAGTTGGAATGAATGTTAAAGGACCAGGAAAGACATCCTTTTTTTCTTGTTAAATAGCCATAGATCTGGAAATATAAGCTAGAATAAGATATGATGAAACATGTTCTACTATGATACTTGAATAATGTTTTCGTAACTCCGCAACCTAATGCTATTGAAGCTTTCGCGTGATATTAAGCAATTCATGGAGGTCTCTACTGCTTTTCCTTGTTGAGCTCAAGATTGAAACCTTACATTATAGAAAACAGAGAAGTAAAAAGAATCTTTGGTCTTGAAAAATATACTTTATTGATGTTGATATGTTCATAAAGACTACGGTTTCTAGTCAATAGGTGGAAAGAAGGGTTGTAGAAAGTAAAAGTTGTAAGTAGTTGAAGGAATATGAAGAGATGTATATAATTGTGATAGAAGCATCCTGCACAACTTCGTCCTGCCTTATGTTTGGGGTGAAAGTTTGAAGCAAAAGTATGTGCTAGGCATCAGTTTAAGGATAGAAGGGGACAAGTCACGACTGATCTTTCTCTTCAAGCCTTGGAAGGAATCTTCTACAGTTGTGGAGCCTAATTGTCTAGCAGCACACGGTGCTTCAATGCATCGGATCTCAAGGATATCAAGTGTATACTTTCTACTGTGAGTTTCTGATATCTGTTTTCTCTCATTGTTTGTTTCTGGTGTATGAAATTGCCCCTTGTTTCCCCTTTGCTTCTCAAGAGAGTAAATGAGAGAGCATACGTCAAGAGAATATAATGGGGTCCATTCATGTCTGGATTTGGAAGAATCTTTGAAAGTGATATGTCGTGGTGTTTCTAATGGTCAATTCATGTCTGGTTTGTTGTTGCATGGAACTGTAAAAAATGGTTGGTTGAGATTTACATAGCGTTTTTAAAGTGTGATTTCTTCATGTTGAAGACTGTGTAGGGTCTTAGTACTTAAGATATTGCTGCAAAGGACTAATGGAAATACAACTGAAACTTATTTGAACCTTGTAATTCCTAGTATTTTCTTTGTTCATTTATGGATTCATTTCATTAGTTGAATTGAATGTGTTTTTTTTTTTGTTCATAGAATTGATTTTTTATTTTATTTTTAAGTTGGGAGCTTCACTATTATACCCAAAATAGGGGCTGAAATGAAAAAAAATAACCCATATGGAACGCATTTTAGAAACACACCCAAAACTCATTTACTACATAAGAAATGGGTGTTAAAGTTCCTATAATTTACATAATTGCCACTGATTAACTTTAAAAAAGCCCAACACGAAAAAACTATAATAAAAAAAAACCCAAAACAAGTCCAACCCAGACTTTTAAAAAAAAAACCCAAACAATTTATTAAGAAAAAAAATCACGAAAACAAGCAGGGGCTCTTCATAGAAGTACATTTTTAATATTATGTCATAGAAGAACATTGTTAATACACTATTATAGAAGTACATTGTTAATACTCTGTCATAAAAGTACAGTGTTAAAAAATAACGAGATACATAACCTAAATAGTAACAAAGATAAATCGATCATCAAAGCTTAAAATACATTCCTCAAATCAACTTAAATCCGAAGAGAAACACATAATTGAAGTAAAAGATTAAAAATCCCAAGTCCAAACCAATCAATGACGATGACGACGACGACGCGGCGAAATCCCTGTCTTCCTCCACAACTGAAGATGATGAGTTGTTGTCGTTGTGCAATACTCTGGAACAACCAACAAGGTCATTGGCTGTCGTTTCCGCCGTGACGACTTGTTGAGATCAAGGTTCCTTTGATATCAGTGTAAAATTCCACCATATTCTCAATCTTATACCTTCGTCCACAAATCTACAAGCAAAAACAAAAGGATGAAGAAGAAAGTATAGGAGAACAAACTTGGAGAGATCGAGATTATCTAATTTGGGGAGCTGAGGCTTGGTCCCTTGAAAAAGTGTCAGAGCCAGCAATGGAGAGGAGACATAGACATCCGCACAATCCAAAAAGTCCAAAGAAAAAGATGATTTCAAAACAAGAAATGGAAGAACAAAAATTGAAAATTGGGGTTGAAGATGAAGATGAGAGAATGGAGCTCGAGAAATGAGTTATGATATGGCTTCAACGCCAGATAAAGGGATTAGAATTCCAATTTTATCTTAAAATGGTAATAAAGGTATTTCATCTTATTAATTAAATTTAAAAAATGCATAGTTCGTGAGTTTTGAGTTTTTTTTTTTGTGTGTTTATAATTTTTAAATGGTATTGTATTTATTTATAAGACTATGTCTAATAACATTGAGTATATAACTAAATTTGTAAAAAAAGTTTAGAGGGAGCCATGATTTTGAGGTTTTGCAGAATTGAACCAACCTCATTGGCAGGATTGAATGTTTTGCAGCCATGATTTTGAGGTTTAAAACATGTAATGTAAGATCAGTTGGGTCCATGTAGCTGCTTATAGGCATGTGTTAAAAAACAAGTGGTTGGTTCAACTTGGGCTTCTTGCCAGCCACAGCCCTGAAAACGTAGTGTGAAGTCATGGACCCAAAGAGAGAAAGAAAGGATTGCCTTTCATATATCTGCCAAACTGCCAGAGCATTCCTTCCCCTTGTAGGATCTGAAAGCTACAGCTTCTGGATCCAAAACTAAATTGAAAAATAGAAATGCGAAAGCCGCATGTGCATTCATAGTCCACGGGTGCGTCGCCTACGTGACCGACAAATTCGCGTGAGTGTGATTTCCCCATCTCTGCAAATACGCGTGTGTGTATGTGTTCCGCTAATCACTCCCCTCCCTCTTATTAGGTTTGCTTAAGAAAGCTCAACTTGTAAGAACAAGAGACGCCAAGTTTTCTAAGGGATGCTAAACTAACTACTCCCCCAATTGATGCATACGAGTTTCACGAATCGATCAAGTTTGGATACGGCTCACAACTGAACATACTCCCTCAAAATACAAGGGACTCCAAGTTTGGATATGGATCGCAAGAGATTAGTTTTCGCCGAACGAGTCTAATTCAATACTCAAAGTCTAATTCAATGTTTTCATATTGACCGCTAAACAAGACCTACTATTTCATAAAAGCAATGTTAGGCATACCACATTGTGTATCACCTCTTTTAGAGGTGGAGCCCACAAATACAATAGGCCCTACTTCTATTAAAGAAATAGTACACAATGTGGTATGACCAGCATTTTTTATTTTATAAACTATAACTTTCTCCTCTGGATTACGGCAAAAATAGATGTGTTAAAAAAATTTCAAAAAATTGGAAGTTAAAATAAAATCTCAATTTTGTAGATGATGAATGTCATTTATGTGAGCTATAAACTTTGCAGAACATCTTTTCAGGTTGATTGTTAGTAATCTAAAAAGGTTGGCCGTGATTAACGTATAATGGGTCCTCAGTGACATATCAATCATCAGATGCAGTGATGATGATGCATAATGCCTAAATTGCTTCCTCATATACCTCACCCTTTTAAATCCTTATTTTTGGTAACAACTTGCTCTTTATTTAATTCGAGAAAATAAACAAAATTTTCCTTTTTGGCCAAATTATTTGTATGGAATCACCAAGAAACCCTATAAATTATTAAATAAGTGAAATCTTACGGGCACTATATTAAACAAATGTAACATGTTATGTCATTATAATTTCAAGCCAAAATGGCCGCAAAGTTGATTCTAAAAATAAAAACATGGTGATAAAGTTGCATAGCTTTATCCATTCCATTTATATATATATAAAAAAAACAATAGGAATTAAAAGTGAAAATAAAAAATAAAAAGAAACAAAGGGAAGGAGGCAGCTAAGCATGGTCAGTGCTGAGCTGGCGTGTTATGATAGACTAGGTCTGGGATTATTCATTTTCTGCGGCGTCCAGGTGTCAGATAGCTGTAATATGCTTCAAACGAAATTACACAAGAACCCCTGCCATTGCAACGGTCACTTGGATAATCCAAAGCCAACACCCGGTCCACGACCAGCAATCAAATCATAGACCGGAGGCGACAATTGTCATTTCGCCAAAACAGGAAAACTTGCTGCTTGGGGGGTGTGCCTCATAATTCAGAAATAAAAACAGAGAGAGAAAAGAGGACCCGAAGAAGAAACAAGAAGAAGAGGAAGAAGAAGCAGCAAAGAAGAGCTTCGTTCTGGTGTTCAAGAATCCGCACTTAGTAACTGAGTCATGGGGGATTCGAGTGACTCAGTCTCCATTGACATTGATATGATACCTTTAGGAGGGAAGGTAACAAACAATTTACAAGCCCGTCAAGAAAGCAGCACTTGTGTTTTCCTGAGCCTCAACTTGCATTTCTTTCTCTGTCTTTATATTTTCTTTAATGGGTTTTCGTTTGCATCCTGTTTTGGTTCATGTATGAATCTTTTGCAGGAATGTGTGGTGAACACAAGCAAAGGTTCAGTCTCTGTGCTTGTTTGTGGGGATCAAGGAAAGCCTGCTTTGATAACATACCCTGACGTTGCTCTCAATTGTATGCTTCTATTATTGTTCTTTTGTTTTTTGCCAATGATTTATTTGGACTTGAAGCTTAATGCATGTTCTTGGGGTAGTTGGAATGGCTATTTTAGTTTTATTCTGATCCCCAATGTATGGAAAAAGGTTGAATTTTCAGTGTCTGGGTGTTATTTGCTTTTGGGTGTTAGTTGCTTATGTTCTTATAAACAAAAAACACTTTCAACAGACATGTCCTGTTTCCAAGGCCTCCTCTTTTGCTCAGATGCTGCTTCGTTGCTGCTTCACAACTTTTGCATTTACCACATTGATGCACCCGGCCATGAGGTCCATTATATGTATCCCACATCTTCAGCCTTAGATATATTTTTTATATTTAAAGTTTGTTAAGAGTTCTTTTCATAACATTTTGGTGATTTTAATAGAGTATTCTACCCCATTTGTTTAAGAGTGTCTGCAGTTGGGAGCTGATGTGATTTCTTCAGATGTCCGCTTGCTTAGCGTGGATGACCTTGCAGACCAGGTGGTCGAAGTGCTTGATTTCTTTGGGTAAGTTATTGATTCCAGCAATCAAACTTCCTTTGCTTTATTATCACATACTGATTATGATTGCTTATACGTGTGTTTTTACTTTTGATTCTTTAGCATATGCTGACAAAAGTTACTATTGGAGAGATACAATCTTGTATTTTGAGATGAGAGAATTTAATAAAATGTTCTACCACAGAGAATAGGTTCTCAGTGATGATTTTCCACTAGAAGCTGCAAAATATGTGTTGAGGGAAAATGTGAAATTTTTTCATTTCAACAATATGCATATACAATTTTATGTTCTGACTGATGTAATCTAGAGGAGATTATATGTATTTTACTTGCTGTTTTGCTTACCTCTATCTCTCAATTTTCTTTTTCATTTTTTAAACTAAAATCCAGGTTGAAAGAAGTCATGTGCTTGGGTGTAACAGCTGGTGCTTATATCCTTACCCTCTTTGCAGTAAGTCACCAATATCCTCTTATCCTTTGGCAAATTGTGATATTCTGATTTAGTAATTGTTTCATTTAATTTCCAATCGGCAGATGAAGTATAAAGAACGAGTGCTTGGGTTAGTACTCGTGTCTCCAATCTGCAAAGTACCTTCGTGGACTGAATGGCTTTACAACAAGGTTATAATTTCCATTACCAAGTTGATATTGTTTGTCTACTTGTTTCTGGTAAAAGTTTTCTACATGCAGTAAAATTAGATTGACTTATTGACCATCCTGCTTAAGATTTTATGTACTCTAAATTTTCAGGTATTGTTGAACTTGCTATACTTCTATGGTATGTGTGATGTAGTGAAGGAATGCCTTCTGCAGCGATACTTCAGTGAGGTAGTGCAGTTTACCTTTTTTTATCAGGTCATTTCTGATTTGATATCTGTTATATACTTATATTCTTCCTATGTAGGAGCTTAGGTCTGGCAGACATGGTGCAGAATCAGATATTATACAAGCTTGCCGAAGGGTAAGGAACTTTTAACAATTTGTTGCTTACTCTGTAAAGAGTTCTTATAATGTCAACATTGTAAAATGTACATGACTGAGCTGCTATTAATTCTTTTCATGACGTGTGAATACAGTTACTGGATGAAAGGCAAAGTTTGAATGTCATGCGATTCCTTCAAGCAATTAATGAGTAAGATCTTTTCACTGCAATAAGCATGTGCTCTGTTGCATATCATTCTAATTTTTATTTTTTGGTATCTGGTTCCCTGTAATGTGTTCTGCCTCAAGTCATTTGCAGTGCAACATGAAATTGACGTACTTTATATGATCTGCACCTAACTAGTACTAGAGTAATTCATATTGAAAATATTACCTGTAATTCTGCTTCAATAATTGAGTGGATTAGAACAAAGAGAGAGCTGCAAGTTAGTAGAAATGATTTGAAGTCTTGCATGTGGGCACCTTTCCAAATGTGATAAAATTTCATAGTTTTCTTTCTGCATCCGATGAACTTAATTGAAAGTTTATTTGCAGGAGGCATGACCTTACAGAGGGCTTGAAGAATTTGCAGTGTAAGACACTTATTTTTGTGGGTGACAGTAGTCCATTCCATGCTGAATCTGTGTATATGAATGCCAAAATGAACAGAAGAAGCTGTGCTCTTGTTGAGGTAGGTTCCCCAGTTAATACTTTCACTAATAAATCTTCCCTCCACTTACCTTATCGTTTCCTGTTAAGGGACCCAACATGTGTGGCACATCAGTATTCTACTAAGAAAATGACAATCAAGATGCTTGTTTGACAAGGCATATTTTCTGCCCTTGACAGGTTCAGGCATGTGGCTCACTGGTAACAGAAGAGCACCCATACACCATGATAACTCCGATTGAGTTCTTCCTCAGGGGTTTTGGCTACTACAGACAACCACATTTTACTTCCTCATCAAGTAATGACTCCAATCCCACCAGTCCCTCAAACCAATCATGCATAGCTCCAGAACTTCTTTCTCCTGAGAGTCTAGGAATCAAGCTCAAACCCATCAAAACCCGGGTAGCTATTAAAATTTGATGGACATATGTGTAAGTAAGGATCTTAAGTTTCAAGACAATTCCATTGTATTGCATGCTGCCAATGTCACAACAGAAGAAGGGGATTGGAAAGCTTTGCATGTATATGGCTGTATCAGATAGTAGGAAATTCTTTGAATGTAGTGGTGGGGAGGATAGGTTTAGATTAGATAGCTAAACTAGGAAAATGTTGTAGTTGGGTAGAAAATTCTTTGAGATTTGTTCTATAACGCATTCATACGTACACATTTACAACTGTTTAAATTTTGTAAGAAGCTGACCACAGATCCTACAGGTCTTGATCATTTTTGCCGATATTAATTTTGATTGTTTTAAATTATATTTTGTCAAATGTCAAAGTTTTTTTTATTACTGGGAGATGCTCTTTCTGCTATCACTCAGGTGGAATCTAACTTGAAGTGGTTGTCTGTTGAGGCCTATGGTTATTTCTGTTTAGATGTGCTTGGGCTTAGCCCCCACTTTACTCATAAAAATATAAAATAAAAATTGAAAGGGGTTTTTGACTAATAACTAAACATATGCAACACATTACACGCATTATAATCCAAAGCTCGTAAATTGTTCACTAAGCTTAACAACAAATACGTCTATACTTCCTCTTTTTTCATCATTCTATATATATCATCGATTCTGAGACTAATTAAACGTAGATCTTTCTCGCCAAAATCTTAACTTTCCCTTTTGCACTTCAAGGCTTTTCATCTTGGTACCTCATCTCCTCCGTTGTCATCTTCGTCGTCATGAAGAACAAGTGTACGCAAACCTCTTGGACATTTACTGTTTTCCTTCTTCTGACGTTCTACAAATTCAACTTTGCCAGATTTTGATGTCTGCAACTGATTAAGATTTTTATGATTTTCTTTTTGGTGACTTCGCATGTCACGGTTGATAGCTTTTGTCAACGCACTATAGAGGCCAAAGTCAACATCTTTGACCGCGTGAACATTATTGTTGTCGCGTTCATCAGAGGACAGGAAAGTGTAGTCTCTTGAGTACCTCAGCTGCCTAATCTTCTCTTGAAACTCTTCAGGGCTAAGGCCTAGGTTTTCAATGAAGGAGATGAGAGATTTCATCTTCGTATAATCATACCGACGTTTGCTTCTCGGTCTTGTAGGCACCCGCAGGACTTTCGTGACTTGCTCCTGGTTAGTACTATGGTGCTCACACAAGTTTATGGTGATGTTTATCGTCATGGGATGATCAAATTCGGAGGTGTGTTGGACAAGGAAATCACTGAAGAGCTATCTAGGAAGTGGTAATTGGCTTCTAGGGTTTGGTTCTTAATGCAATGTGCTTTCCACCGATCAACATATATGGAAATCGGACTAATCTCCTTACCAACTTGGGAAATCCAAAAGAAATTTGGGTTTCCTAATTTAGTTTGGATTAGTTTTCCGCAGTTAAAAAAGAAAACATTTCCCAAAATCCGGCAATTACTTGTGGGCCACGGTAAAATCTAATTAGGCTTTTCGTTCTGGTGCTATCGTAATTGGGCCGTCTTGTACTTTCGAGCCTATTAAGAACCGACATGTCGTGTTGATGAACGAACCCTCAAAGACAACGTCGTCTAAATTTGTTGTCAGTGGTCAAGGGCGGTCCCCACAGGGAAAAACAAAAGAAGAGAAATCCCTCTCTTCCCGCCTTGCGCCCCCTCCCAAGTCCCTCCAATATTTTCACTCTCTTTCTTTCTTTCTGCCTTCCTTTCAAAATTGTAGAGAGAGAAAGAGAGATGTGATGATTTGCTGAAGTTTTATGCTGTGGGCATGGACACTCCTCTGAAGAATCAGACCACCACCCCCACCACTCCTCTTCCTTCTAAATATGAGGTTTGTTTTCTGTACACAAGGCAAACCGAGTTTCATTTTCAATTGTTGTGAGTTTAAAATTTTTATTTATTTATTTTATGATTTATGATTTTTCGGGTTTTATGGGTTCTGGTTTTAGCTTCAGGTTCAGTTTATTTGGTTGTTTTTTGGTCACAAATGGAGGCTTGAATTTGAGAATCTTGGTTTGCTTCAATTTGTGTTTTTAGTATGTTTGTGCCTATGCTTTATTGTCATTTGCCACTGTGCATAAATGGGATTGTTCTAATCTGCAACAATTTTGAGGATATTTGTACCTCCCTTTGTGATTTTTAGTTCAATTATTTAAAATTTGTTACGTTTGCAAGGCCATACAGTGAGAATGACTGCTTCTCAACATGCAGGATTCCCCCGTCTTCAACTACATTAGCAATCTTTCTCCAATTGAGCCAGTCAAGTCCAGAGGAAATGATCACACCTTCAACTCACTAACTTTTGCATCTCTTCCATCTATTTTTACTTCTCCACAGAATGTTTCCCTCGGTGAAACTAGATTCTCACTCAGAAGGTATAATTGATCATCTCTTCCTGCTTTGATGAATTAAAATTTGAAAAGAAAAAAAAAAGCATTTTGGTTGCTAGTTTTACACAAGTGTTTTATGTCCTGTTAATGTTGTCAGGCATCACTCCTCCGAGGCATCAAATCCGGAATCATTCCAGACTCCAAACCCAAGTGATAAACTTGAAAGTGTCCCAGTTGCTGTTGAACAATCTTATTTTGGCTCTAAGCAATCAGAATGCTTTACACCTGGAAGTTCAGGTACAGAGGTTACCAATGCAATACCAACTGAGAATTTGGAACTAGCAATTGAGTTGTCAAATACCTTGAAGTATAGTTCTGGTAGCCCAGATAGAAATGTGCCTTGTGATGCCACAGATACTGTGCTGGAGACAGCTGCCACACCGGCATCACTTGTTCAGTCCGTTGTACATCATTCAGAAGAAAGGCACTCTTCATTTGAAAGGGAAACAGATTTGCGCAGAATTCGCGGAATGGAGCGTGAGAAAGAAGCAGCTGGAGTTGATTGGACGAGGTTGATTTCAGATGCTTCTGATCTGTTAAATTTTGATTCAACAACCATTGAAGAGGGTTCTGACGGGGAGGATCCTAAAACAGTAGATCCTGGGGCAATCTGTTTTATATCAAACATCCTACAAGACAATCACGATGGTATGGAGGTGATGGAATCTGGTCCTATTGATTCTAGTGAACAATATGAATTGGGAAAGTTCAGTAATCAATCAGAAGGTATTGGGGACTTGAAGGAAACAGATGAAGCACCAGCAATACTTTCTAGAAATTTGCTGGATAAGTTAAATGTGGATGACAAGTGCCCAAAGTGTATCCATTCTAGCTGCAAGGTAATATACTGGTTTGACTAATATTTTTTGTAGAGGTTAATGACTCAATGGTTCCGATGACTTTCATTTCATGTCTTGGCATTCCCTACTCTATTTTTTATGAATTTTTCCTCTCTCTCTCTCTCTCTCTCTCTCTCTCTCACACACACACACACACACAGACGCACTCACAGAGTCTCAAGTACATACATTTTGACTTTATAATAATGCAACAATTTTGTTTAACCATGTTCAGCATAGTTCTCAGTCGTACGCAATAAGCAGGAGGTGTTTGGATTTTGAAAGGGCAGAAACTCACAAAAGGAAATCAATATGTGATACTAGTGGCAGTTATTCAGTCCCATTACAGTCCAATTGTGAAGTCACCCTTGTAGAAAAAAAGTTGATTCGAACTACAGCAGGTTGTGATTATTCATCTTCTAGGTTACCTGGTATTGGTTTGCACTTGAATGCTCTTGCAACTACTAGTGAAAGTAACTCAAGTAAAGTTGTAAACCATGAGACTCAGGCTTCTGAGAGTCAAGTAACAGAGACTCCGAACTCCAAGATATCTAGTACTTGTTTGACTCCCAGTGAGGTTTCTCGTGATGAATCATGCAAAAGTGAAGTTCATATTGCAGAAACTCCTCCCGAAGCATGTGCACCAGTTGGTGTAGAATCTGACCATAGTAGTCCTGAGAATAAAAGGCATGTGCAGAAGATTCTATTGACTACCATATTCTTTTTTACCTCACCATTTGAAATCTATTGTTTTAACGTTTGATACCTTGCAGGCTTAAGTCAAAACATGTAGGAGAAAGCTTGGCCTGCAAGCGATGTAACTGTAAGAGGTCAAAATGCCTGAAACTGTGAGTTTTTTTTTGTACCTGCCTATTATTGCGTGTACTTTATCTCTAAAAATGTGAGTTTATTGCATTATATTGACTGATTAGTATTTTAGCATTTTCTTTCTTTTCCATTCCTCTCCTAGTCTGACCTCCTATGTTCACTGACGCAGTTACTGTGACTGTTTTGCTGCTGGTCTCTACTGTATTGAGCCTTGTTCATGTCAAGAATGCTTCAACAAGCCTATTTACGAAAACATTGTTGTAGAGACTCGCAGACTGATTGAATCTCGCAACCCACTTGCATTTGCTCCTAAAGTGATTGGTAGCATCAATGCTGCTCCACAATTTGGGGTTAGAAATTATGACTGACATTATACGTTCTGACATGAAAATAAGTGATCGAAACATCAGATTTAGGAGGCACCACTGCATTGCAATCCAATTTTTGATTGGAGAGATCATTTATCACAAAAGTCATAGTGAGGATTGTGTTGTGGTGGTTGGATGCCATGATTTATCTGCTACTATTTTCTTATGAAATTTGCATTGTGCTATAAATTATAACCTTGTAGACTCACAATTTCCCCCATGCAGGAGGAAACTAACTCCACCCCAACTTCAGCTAGGCATAAAAGGGGATGCAATTGTAGAAAATCAGGTTGCTTGAAAAAATACTGTGAATGCTTCCAGGTACCAACTTTTAGTCTGTTTCTTATGAATGTAACGCTCTTCTAAATCTCTGTAATATTTTGATATATATCTACCAACTGATATGGGCCCTTTAATTTGTTTATCAAGGGTGGTGCTGGATGCTCCATTCTCTGCCGATGCATAGGGTGTAAAAACACTTTCGGTCGGAAAGATGGTGAGCAAACATGATTTATATGATGGATCTCATAGCTAACAGAGGGCTACTTGCCTTACCCTGTATATGTGCTTCATACGTAGTGCAAGTAAACGAAAAAATAGGAAAAAAAAAAAGAGTGGTCATACGAAATTTAACAAATTATTTTATGTTTCTAATAGGATCGACAAATTTTTGTACTTTCAATTTATTCTTCTTCTTTATCAAATAGAAGCTGAAGAAAGTGAAATTGAAGAACACAAATCACGAGTTTGGAAAAAGGATGCAACAGACGTCAGCTTAGGGAGAGTGAAGGATCAAGATCTCCCAATGACACTTTCTGGGATTTGCAGGTTTTTAATCGACTGATTTGTTAGATTGATGGACTGTATGTAACTTCATGTTATAAATGTTTGAAGGTTATTTTGTTTTGTAGACCCTCAGGCCAACTCACAGCCAGTTTTAGTGGGAAACCGAAAATATTTTCTCTACATTCTGTTCTGTCATCTCCTCAGCCTGAAAAGCATCTTCAGGTAATTCCGGAAGAGGGAACTCTTGAGGCATTGGATAATAGCTGCTCACAACCCAGTGGTGTGAAGTCAACCTCTCCAAACTCAAAGAGGGTTTCACCTCCTCACGGCGGTAGTGAGTTCGGGTCAGCTGCTTGGAGGGGCGGCAGGAAGTTAGTTCTGAGATCCATTCCACCATTCCCAACTCTTGCATCTCCACGGAAGCATTGACTTCCCACAAGCTCCAGTCAAGCCCTTGCGTTTTCCTTTGTAATGCTGAGGCTTAAGGCCTATCTATTCTTTGCTGCATTGTTGTGATACAAATTTTATCACAGATGTGGCTTTTTGCAAAATTTATCTTTTCTTATGATAAGAGTTGTTGCCCCAAAAATCACCAAGGACTCAAGTTTACCTGATGTCTTCTATTCAATGTTATCGGATGTGTAGTTTACTGTTTCTTCTTTGCATAGTCTTTTAATCAACTGGAAAATATGCTAAGATAATATCAAATTGCCGGAGCAGCACAGCCGCATCCTTGCTGGTAGTGAGAATTATTGCTAGAACAGAAATAAAAAGAACTTCATGAACTTGGTTTATGAATGGCTTCGATTTGAAACAGTAATCCGACTACAGCTAATAAGGCTGTAGCATCAGTTCAATTGGTTTTTATTTTTATTTTTATTTTTTGAGTAAATGGTAAATGAAAATTTTATAGCAGCTACCTCCTTTGGCTTATGTAAAAAGAAAAAACCACATACATGACTATAGCAAATAGCGAACATTAATTCCCAAAATGCAATGCAGACTCCTCAATGGCGTTAAAAAGCAAGGCAATTTTCCTACAATATTCAATGGGCCGGCTGGGTAAACATTCGGATAGCAGAAAATATCACAAGTAGAGCAAAACCTCAGCAGCTGTATTCGAAAGAATCAGACATTGAAAAGGATGACCATATGTCGACACTACCTCCTTTGGCTTATGTAAAAAGAAAAAACCACATACATGACCATAGCAAATAGCGAACATTAATTCCCAAAATGCAATGCAGACTCTCCTCAATGGCGTTAAAAAGCAAGGCAATTTTCCTACAATATTCAATGGGCCGGCTGGGTAAACATTCGGATAGCAGAAAATATCACAAGTAGCTCAACCTCAGCAGCTGTATTCGAAAGAATCAGACATTGAAAAGGATGACCATATGTCGACAATACAAAATTTTTCTAAAAGAATTACTAAAGCATCTTTCATGTGATAATCGAACATCAACTGCTAGACAATGTTCAAATACACTCTCAAGGATGCACTAACTCTGCATCTGTCTGAAAAGACAAACAAAACTCCCCTAAAAGTAAAGTAAATGATGGCTTAATAAAGCACAGCTAGCTTCATGCTCCAACAACTTCGGTCTCTCCCTCGGGCGCTGTTTCTTCAGCTGATCTGTCCACCTTCACACCGACGTCCTCTTTTCCGCCATGAACCTAGTGACAACAGAACAGAAAAACTTCAGAAACCCACTGATCATTGCTAAATAGCACTCATCTACGCATGTTCATACACCACAACAAGACAGAGAATCTGATTACACAGAGAAACATGAAACTGAAACTGGAGAGGAAACCTGCATGATACACATACCTCCATCAATTTGGGAAGATCAAATTTGGGAGCTTTCAAGATCTTGACTTTTCGAATGAAAACATTCTGCAGTGGGTAGATGCTGGATGTTGCCTTTTCAATTTCCCTGCCAATACTCTCAGGAATAAATTTTGCCACCAAGTCCTTCAGATCACAGGATGCAGCCTGGTTTATCATGATTTCCCTCATCTTGCGTCGAATCTAACAAGAGCACGAGACCAAAAATAAAGCAACCCAACATTGCTACTTGGAATCAGAGAATAAACAACATGGAAGAGAGAATGAAACGTTAAAACAAACCTGACGAATCTGACTGGATTGGGCATAACAGGTTCTCTTGACCTGGTTTGTACGCCTCTTGGTAAATGCAATGCAAAACATCCTAAGGGTGTAGTTATCAGTAGTCTTTACATCCACATGAGCCTCAATCAGTGTCTGCCACTTCCTCACTAATGACCTCAGCTTGTCAGTGGTGAAATCCATTCCCTGGAAATAGAGAAAAGACCAAAATATACTTCAATGTTCACAACTCAAACAAAAATACACCATATCTTATATACTACTCAAGAAAATTTAATAGCAGTTATGCAGTACCATACCCAGAAGTTAGTGAGTACGTTCCTCCCTTGCACATCCTCCGCTCTTAGCCGGATCTTCCTGTAAGCATGCTCCTCATCCTTCTGGAGATCAGCCAGAGAAACCTCAAACACTCGATGCTTGAGTCCTTCAGAAGCAATCTGTTCGATAATGATGAAAACAAACCATCAGAATTCAATAAAAGCAACAAATCAGATATTAATCAGTGCAGGTCACCACAATGATTAAAGCACAACAAATACATGGCTTCCTTATTCCCTGATCTAAATCAAACTGCTCTACAGGGGATGTTAGATAATAAAAAAACCATAAAATATTACCCAATACACAGATACATATAATATTATATCCATACATATGCACACACAAAGAGAGAGAGAGAGAGAGAGAGAGAGAGAGAGTGAGACCTTAGTGCCCTGAGTTCTGGAGACAAGTGTTTTGCCAATCTGCCTTTCTGTGAAGAGAGAAGGAGCCTTGATATCATACCAGTCCTTCTTGGCAAATGGGTCAGCTCTGCATCATATTATTCAATAATGTCAACCTCAAAATATGATTCTTACAAAAAACCAACTCTATATTTTTTATAATTAACAATATAATACACATTTTACATATATGAAATAAGACCAAACAAAACCAGGGGCTTGTGAATTCAACTTACGCCTTCTTCTTCCCACCCTTCTTACCCTTCGAAATCCTCTTGTTCTTACTGCAAATTCGTCACAATTTGAGTCAAATGAGAACCAACAAAAAAATTTACAGGCATATAAATGCGCATGTAAGTATTTTGAGAGAGATAGATAGAGAGAAGGAGGGAGATGTACCCGACGGCCATGTTGTGAGAGGAAAGGTGGCTAGGTCTCAGGTACGCGAACAAGAGGCAATGACGACGAGAGATGAGCTAGAGCACAAACCCTAGTTTTAGACAGTGGGGTTATATTGTCTTTCTCAGCTTGTATTGCCACTACTTAATGCGATTATTTACGAAAATGGCATCATTAAAATTAAAAAAAATTTAATTGTTGTTTTTGCAAATTACATATCTTTTGTTTTTGGTTCTGATGGAAAAATATATTTTATATTATTTTGGATTATACCCTTTTCTATTTTCTATAGCTTGGGTTATATATATTTTCCATCGTCTCTTCTAAATTTCTTCCTCCAAAAATAAAAAGGATAAATGTATCACACGTTTATTCTCCCTCTTATCTGAACACCTTATTCAATTTATTTATAAGAATTTAGTCAGTATACAAACTAAACATGATTTTAATAAAGTTAATTAAAAAAGAAAAGTTATTTAAACAAATTAATAATTAATAATATTGCCCGAAAACTGAAAAGTGAAAATTGGCTGAGGAAAGGAAAGGATGGGAAAGAATAGCATCAATGTCCTCCTAATATAATAGTTGCATTGCATCAGTAGAAAAAAAGAAATGGAAAAAAGAAGATTAAACCCACAAAAGACACAGTCGGGAGGTGCAAATCTGAAAGTAAATGTGAAGGGAAATGGTGGTTCACTACTCACTCATACATTCCTAGTTAGCCACTGTGGCACTGGCATCCTAAAGAATACATCACGTCCTCTTATTAAGGACTTGGGAAAAAAAGACACAAACCAAGAAGAAAGGCAAAAAATCATTTAACATAACTATGATATTGCTATCGGAGTCGGGGCAATTATACGAAGATTCTTCAAAGACAGAGGAGTTATGATGAAACTTTCAAGCTTTTTAAGGCAGTAGTAAGCAGGGAAAGTTTGTCGGGAGCTCTCTGCTTGTAGTCTTTCTCCAAGGCTGTTGCTGCCAGTGATTGTAGCTCTGCGCTCTCCTTGTCTTCCTTGTTCCTTCCTTTTGCAAGCTGTCCAATGGCAGAAGTGCACTGGAAGAAGGCAGAAGTTAAACACTTTCTTTCAGTAATTCAAGTTGGTGACAAGATGGATAAAAGAAAGGGCTCAGACAGAACAATTTGAATAATGAAATTAAATAGCAGGTGTCCAATTTCAGAATCATACGAATACACCAAAAATAACTCAGATGGGAAAATAGAAAGTAATAGATAACTCTAAGCTCCAGCAGGATCAGCGATGGTCTAAAACTTGAATTACTCCAATATATATGTGTGTGTATCTCTGAATCAATGCACCTCAAGAGGGAGAGAGAGCTCACCAAGTTAATACCAAAAAGTGCTCTGATATTCTTGCCCCCAGTCAAGTCTATAACGGATGCGTAGTATTTTTTTGCTGTCTGAAGGTTTTCTAGTCCACCAAGTGTGTAAAGCACCTGTTGACCACAGAGAGCATAATATCAGACATTTACTCGCTTTTTAATGGGATTCTTTAGTGCTGTTAAAGCATGTAATCATGGCCACATGTTGAATATGCAATGCTACATTACTTCTTTCTCAGAGGACTCACATTTTGTTGTTTCCAAATAGCACGGAAACAAAAGATCAACTATCAAGGTTGTTCATTGCAAGTTAGATACAAGGTGTTCATATTTGGAGTTCATACACAAAATCAATTCTCTCATTGGCCCTCTATTTCAGGATATCCTATCCTAACTCTGACTCTAGCTTGACTCTAGTATGTAATTTTTTCAGTTTAATGGCTAACTTTATAAAAAAAAGAAGCCGGTCTTGACTCTAGCTGAAATTCATTGTTAACAAGGGAGGCTGGTATAGTGTAACAGTAATTTGGGAGATGATATAAGAAGATTTAGGTTACTTTTTACACCCTTCAACAAGAGGGTACAAGGAGCTTTTCTTTAATCACAATTATTCTTTAGCCGTGAAAACCAACAAAGAAAAAGTTCATGTAAAAAAAAAAGAAAAGGAATTATTGGACAGTAAGGAAAAAAAAAGGTTACATACATCAGCATATGCTAAGTGGTGAAGTGGAACAGTAGGTTGAGATAATATCAGCTCCTCATAGCAGAACGCAGCTTGCTTGTACCTAGTTTACAGAGAGACACAACTTATCAATTGACAACAAAGCATAGGCAATTTGAAGCTACTAAGTTTTGATAAGTCTGCCAGAAACATACATCTGCAAGGAAACATATATTTCAGCCAGCTCTCTCCAAGCATCATGATCAGCCATAAATCTGCCAAAAGGGGGAAAAGACAACTTAGCAACTTTTTTCTTGCAGACATAAAATAATTTTCTTTCACGGAATTTAACATATGCCTCACATTTCCAGATACTTATTAAGCCACTCAATGGCTACTGAAATATTTCCTTGTGCCTTCGCCATAGCTACTCTTCTCTTATGGATTACCTGCATAAGAAAAATAAATAATCGTTTTCCTTTATCTTTCCTCAGAAAAGACGTTATTTTTCTCATATAAAAGAGAAATAAACGTATCCATCTTTGCAAGAAGAATTTATATATGATTTACTTGATCGAGTGGATTTTCCTCCAAAAAGCTCGAGTAAGCCTTCTCTGCCTCTGCCCAAGCTCCCTTCGCCTCAAGCAACATAGCCTCTAGCCTGCCTGTGATTTATGCCAAAGAAAATAGCTAAGCCACCACATAGCAACAGCCAACAACATTAATTTCCACTCCAGTTAGCCAAATATTTTTCCTATAAAAAAGGTACCAAATATCTTGATACCACTACAGGATGTAATATCAGACTTCAAAACCAGTTATTTCCTCTTACCAACTCTTTTACTCTCTGGAAATGACTTCCGTAAAAGCCTAATGCAGTCCTGCAAAAGTTCAAGTAGGGCAGGCATAAGATAACGTACTTAACTTTTCCATAATTTGCAGAATATACTCAATATAGAACATGAGCACTACAACTAATTTAAAAGGAAAGACAAAGCACATTTGCCTTACACAGATATGCAACTCTCAAATAAAGAGTAGGTTATACCAAAACCAATATTTGACCCCCCTTCTAAGCAGGGAAGCCTAAAGTTGCAAGGCCAAAAATTAAAGCTATGCAATTATAAAAGTATAGGCCAAAGCAAATATTATACCTTTGCAACATCAAGACATTGGCAGTCCATGGCTGCAATTGCAACTTGCTCATATAAAGTCCATTCTACATCGACAAATACAAAGTGATTGTTAGTCAGAAATCGAAAGCTCTCCCCAATATAGAGGAACTTTAAATTGGAGGATGCATATAACCAAAGACATGCCTTGTTTACACTGAGTTCATATTAAGCTTCTATGACAGAATAGACTGCAAAGTAACTACAGCCCATTGAATTAATATAAATTCAAACACATCAAATTGCACAGAGCTCAGCCTGTTTCATCATTAAGTAATTCCATCCAATCCATGCTCAATTCAAATCAAGCTATCATGATCAAACAAACGCAACACAACAAAAACCTAATTGACTTAACACAGAATCAACCCGCCAAATTGCAGAGAACCCAAAATCTTCACCGTATTAAGCAATTCCAATCCGTCCTCAATTCAAACCAATCTGATAAAAACACACAATCCCAGATGGAATTACCAACAACCGAAGCTCAAAACTCACCGTCCGGGCCAAGACTTGATCGTTTTTTTATGTCGTTCAAGATCGACAAGCCATGCTTTAGCACCTTCTCGGAACGCCGGACCTTGAGCTTTCTGACCAGGCAGAGGTACTCCCAAGCCCCTCCTCCTCCATTATCGACCTGGTTCTCGAGCCTGTTCAACTGGGTCTCCTCTGTTTTGCTCACCATCTTCGCCAATTCGACAAGCAAAGCCTCTTGTTTCTCTCTCTAGCCGGCTTTTGGATCTGTGATTGGAAGAGAGAGGGAGTTTACTCAGAACGCACTTTCTCAGGAGTTTGCACTTGTCTCTTTCTCTCCAACTCTCTATGCAGGCTCACTCTCGCTGGGTCAGGACACAATCGTAACTTCCTACAATTTATTATTTATTATTTTCGCATAAAATAAAAAACTCAAGGTTTCGCGGTAATACGGTGCGTTTTCGTGTAAAGCGGTACCGCGAAATCAAAATGTGGCTTAAGCCTGTACCATCGTGCTTCTCTATGCTAAAACCCTACTGCTCTGCCAGTCCACCACCACCAACCACCTTGAAATTCATAACGGCCATGAAAACTACAGAGGAACCAGACGTCGGGATCTTCTGCTACATCTCTCAACTCCCTGGATTTCGCGGCATTTTAAAGCAAAGGTCTGAATATATATGAGTGTGCATGAATAAAATGTAGTTTGTCGTTACGGTGTTTACTGGGAAGTTGTCTGGCTGGGAGGGTACGAGAAATATGAGCGTTCTGTTCTGTTTGTTTTTTTTTTAAAGTTGTTATTTCTCTCGTTGTGCTGTGTTTGGATGTTAGGAATGTGTAGGAAAATGAAATGAAACTAAAATTTTGTAGCAAGAAATTTGCTTCCAAAACTGAAACTGAGGGTGTGAGTAACTTCATGAGCGCTGAGCTCCATAGTAATTAAAGTTTGGAACTTGAAGATCGATAACCACAAGATATGAAATTCAGCATTTTGTTGTTGTTATTTTCCTGAATTGTATTAATGAAATTCAGCATCTTCTGTGGGTTAAAAGGATAAACCAGTTGTCCATCTATTAAATTTTGTTCTTTTTGTTGGTAACTCATATAGGTATTCTGATTTTATGGTAAATGAAGTAGATACAGAGGGAAATGTTGTTCATTTGACCAACATGGATGCCCCAGCAGAGGTAGATAAGTTTATAATTTTATTCTTATTAAATGTACGTACATTATGTATCCAATTTAGTATTTATGGAAGCGTAACTTTTCTAACATATGCAGACAGTTAAGGAAATTGAAACAAAGACACATGATGCTACAAGTAAAGATTATACTACCGAAATTGAATCGTTTAGATCTCTTGTTGACCCTGATGATGCTGAGCGATTGGAAGCTATAATCAATCAAATTAATTCCGGCAGTGAAGATAGTATTTTGCCTATTGTTCTTTCCCCAGATTATGATAAATCTCATCGAACGGTTAGTTTTTCAGTTTGGTCTTATCTCATTAGTTTAATTTATATAGTGTTTTTCATGGCGTCCTAGACCTGAAACTTGTGCAATCAGAGAGGTCAGGGTGGACCAATGAACATTGATATCCACTATTGTGAAAAGGAAGGTGCAAATAATCTGCAAAAATAAATCTGCCTGTCCCACCTTTGCCACCCTATTTGGAAATAAAACAAAGTAAACCGAGTTCTATCCTTCAGTTTCATTTATGGCTTACATTATTAGTCTTTCAGGCAGTGCATAATTTTTTTAAGGAAAACTTCAAGTTCCTTGTCACCGACACAGTTGATGGACCAGATGCTTCATCAAAATGCATCCGGGTGAGAATAAATTCAGGAGGACAGAACAGCAGAGGCAGAAATTCAAGAAAACGAAAAGAAAGAGGTGATAAACCATTTGATAGCAGAGGTTCAGATGATTGGTCAGAAAATGTTGGCAAGTTCCTAAGGTAAAAGGGTGTTTGAAGGGGCTTCTGCTCTTTTAAAGATTTAATTCTTCACTCATCGTAGAAAGATACCTGCATAATTTAAATATCTTTTGTTGCTTTTTTCTTCCCGTTTCAGTTTGTGCATAAGGGATAAATAGGTGTTTTCTACCTTTAAGATGTTATTGAAAAGATTTAAAAAATATATATATATATATATATCTTTAAGAGGCCTTTTCTTTTGACTGGCAAAGAAAAGTTCTGCTTCAGCTTATCTAAAAGGTCTTCTAATGTGAATGTACAGGTTTCATCTTTACAAGGAGAACAAGGATACACAGGAAGCCTTAGGAATTATAGGAAAGATGCTCGGTGTCCAGGTATGGGTTCCAGCTGAGAACTAGTGGCTTGAACAACATTTGACATATGACTACTGTTTTGACAATGATTATCAAGTTAACATCTTCACTGCCTGATGTGTTTTCATTGTAATTATTGGGGTTTTGTTACTCCGATATTAGGATTTAAGGAACTCATTGTAGAGTTAATAATTTGGTCACCTTAACTCTCTGCTTCCTTGCATGCATGGACACACTTAACACATTCATTATAATAAAAATTGCACTTTGGTTATCTCTTCTTGTCTTTGATTTTGTTAAGTAGACACTTCCTGGTCTTTGTCCATATGTTAGCGATGGCCTGTGAAGTAGTGGTTATGAAAGATAATTTTATTGTATTTAGTTCTATACTTAAATTTCACCAAAGTGACAGAGAGCAAAACATTGATTATTGTTTTTCCTGTAAACAGTTGAGGTGGGTCAGATATGTAGAACTTTATAATTCGTTTTTTTTTTTTTTCATCTTTGTCTTAATAGATTGATACTATTTATCTTTGTTTTAATAGATTGCTATTGTTTTTTTTCTTCTCATAGCCAAGGTCCTTTGGGTTTGCTGGTACAAAGGATAAGCGCGCTGTCACAACTCAAAGGGTAATTGATACTCACTAATCTTTCTTCTTATGCCTTTAAATGTTGTATATTTGCTCATCTAGAAGAAGTATTTGTTCCAGGTAACGGTTTTTAAGCAGCTTGCAAGTAGATTAGCCGCTCTTAATGATAGGTTGATTGGTATCAAAGTAGGTGACTTCTGGTAAGGCCGATAAATTGTGACTTTATTGATATTCCTGCTCAATTGGTTTTTAACACATCCTAATAAAAGTTGCATTTGTCTAGCTATGTGAAGGAAGGACTTGTCCTAGGCCAACTCATGGGAAACCGATTTACAATTACATTGAGGTAAGCTTGTTCCCCATGATCATTTATGTGAGCTTGAATAAAAATCAATCACGGCTAGTTTTGCTGTTCAAAATCTCATTCGCTCATTGTATGCACTCGCATATCTTCTCAGAGGAGTTGTTGCAGATTCTGAAGATACCATCAAAGCATCTGCAATTGCCTTGGGAAAGCAGGGATTTATTAACTACTTTGGTTTACAAGTACTCTCTGTTTCTCTGAATATATCTTCTCCTGGTTTAAACTCTTTGTTTGCAATAATGATGTAATTAGAAAGAGAAATGTTATTGACATTAGGTACCTGGTTCCTTTGTTTTTCGGACAAGTGGTTTCTTGTTTCTTAAAACACTTTTTTTTTTCTCTCTTTTTCGTCTAAACCTATATGACAATTTTTTCTTAAGGTATGTGGATTACATTTTGTTGTGGTTAGTAAAATAACTTCTAAATGATGAATTCAGCGATTTGGAAGTGGTTCTGTGCCAACTCACCTTATTGGAGCTACACTACTCAGAGGAGAGTGGAAATCTACCGTGAGCTTGTTCCTTGATCCAAGAGAAGGGGATATCCTTTTAATGTTACTCGGTATTATGAAGATACTTTTCTTTTCGTTTCTACTCTACTTCTTGATAAACTGGTTTAGTGCATGCTTCTGTAGTGTTCTGTTGGTATTTGTTTTCTTTAACTTGATCTTTGATTACAAAAAAATGCAATTACGGAGGCACGAGAATATTATAAGGAAACTAATGATATTGAAGGGACCCTGAGGCAATTACCTCGACATCTGGTTTCTGAAAAAGCTATAGTAAGTCTTCAATTATGATTGCTTTGTATGGTCGTGCTAGTGTTTTCTTGATTCTATAAACTATCCTGAAAAAGTAAGTTCTATAAATAAATCCTTTTGTTTTTGTGAGTAATCCATCCCTGGCTTTGCTGTAATTGTGCATCCTTTATGTAACTTTCATGCATCTAGCATGGTGATCATAATATCTGTATGGTGTTACTGAATTGGATTACTTCGTCTTGTGCTTCATGTCATGACTGATCATAAATTTTCCTCTTCTTTGTTCTAATACAGTTGCAATGTCTGAAGAAATGTCCTGGGAACTACTTGCAGGCTTTGAAAGCCATTCCTAGAACTTTGAGGATGATGTAAGTGATTTTCTAGCATGCATATTGAGTTGCTTTTTTCTAACTTCGTAAATGGAGGCCATCTTGAATTTAACATTTATGTGTGTATTTTTGTTGCATCTCTTTTTCATCTTGGTTTTCCTTCTCATTTGCATATACCTTAAATGAAAACCATGATTTCATAGAAGGGGGTGGGTGCAAGTCAATCAATGCAAGCTTGTATATAGGGCAATATTTTTACTTGTCCACCTTCTTGTATGGTTTTTATGAAATAAAACTTCTCTTTTTCAAAAAATATATATATAGGGCAATATATGTATTCTGCTTTGATATTACAACTTTTTTTTTTTCCAATATCCTTCTGATTTTTGGTATTCTTCTGCATTATTACCACCCTTTTTCCAGGTATGTACATAGTTACCAAAGCTATTTGTGGAACCATGCAGCAAGTATGAGAGTGCAGAAATATGGTATGCCACCATTGGTTTTTTCTGAATCCTGATGATTCATTGGAGATAACCAGACTGATTCATTTATTCTGGGATTAATCGTTTTATTAGTCCCTGAACTTAGACCCGATTTGCATTTGAGTCCCTCAATTTCCAAAATCGTTCCCGTGGTCCTTTAACTTCACTTTCGTTAGGACAAATGGTCATGCCGTCAATTTTGATAACTTTTTCTGTTAAATGCAGGGGCAAAATGGTATTTTTATATTAAAACCAAAAAAATGAATAAAAAATCATATCTTTAAAATAACAATAAAAGAAAATCAAATAAAAAACCAACCCAAAAAAAAAAGTTTGGGGGAGTAGAAATTGGGATAGAGAGTTTAATTTTAATTTTTTATTCATATTTTAATCAATTTAATACAAAAATACCATTTTGCCCCTGCATTTAACAGAAAAATTAACAAAATTGACGGCAGGACCATTTGTCCTAACGAAACTGAAGTTGAAGGACCACGGGAACGATTTTGGAAATTGAGGGACTCAAATGCAAATCGGGTCTAAGTCATAGACTGATCTTACAGCTGAATGTTATATATCTTTTGAAAAAATGTTGTTATCTGGCTCTCTCTATGTAAATGAAGTTTAAATATGATATTCATGTCACCATCATCATTGTTTCCATTTTCAAAGCTTCATTGCAACTATCTTTGTGTGCTACACTTTCTTTAAACCCAAAGTTATTACCCCATGTGGCAGGAACTGACCGAGTTGTGTTGGGAGACTTGGTATATTGTAAAGGAAATGAAATTGAAAAGGTGTCAGAAGTTGTTAGTTCTGAATGTGTAGATGAAAATGGTAATGATACGCTTGATCCTATTGACTTAGATGATATATCTGGAACAAATCTTCCTGAGGAAAGGCTTAATCTTGTGAAGGTTAGTTGTGTCCAGGTTGTTGGCTTTTTCCCCTGCTGTCCTAAGTAGTATTCTATGATTAAAGCCAATTTAGTAACTTGATCTACAAAACACAAGCCACCTTTGAGTTCGGATTTTGCTTTATATTTTTAACTTAAAAGATTTGAAATATTAAGATGGCTTACCATCTGGCAGGCTGTAACTGCGGAAGATATCCTTAGTGGAAATTACACCATTGATGATGTTGTCCTTCCAATGCCCGGGTAAGGAAAGATTCACAGTCTTCCCTGATTGTATGCTACCCCGGCAATCTTACGACTGATGAAGTTCTTTAATACTTTGTTGTTTTGCAGTTCCAGAGTCATTTTTCCAGAAAACGATATCGCTGACGTTTTTCATGATTTGGCAAAGAAGGTTCTTATTCTCAGCATCAATTTCAGGCTTTCCCACTGTTTATTTGATTTCCTTCTAATTTATAATCCATCTTATTTTCCTCCTGAATTTGTGTTTACAATATATCAATCAGGATGCAATCAGCTTGACAGATAGCGTGCATAATGTCAAGTACATTCCTATTTTCCTCCTCACCTCGCCCCTTCTCTCTCTCTCATGGGATTCTATTCTAATTAAATGCATACATCTTGTTGTTCTTTTTAGGGAATTCTCAATAACCAGCATGACTGGAAGCTATAGGCGGGTCTTCCAAAAACCAATGGACTTTGAATGGTATAGCTACTCTCATTTTTTTCATCTTCAATAATTTGATCATACACTTCAATTATCAAATAATAGTATACAATAATTGTTTGATTTTCATTGTTCCAGGGAAATACTAAAATATATTGATGCAAATAAACCTTTGGTGGACACAGACTTCGACAAAATTGCCAAAACCAAACCATCTAGTCTAAATGGAGATGGAAGATTGCATGATAAAACAAAACAATCAGAGTGCTTGGACAACGATATAGGGCTTCAGACAGATGATAATGGGGCAAAGGCGAAGGGAGAAGAATTGCCACAAGCTGAATTCCTCTGTGATACTAATCCTCAGGAAACTCAGACGGCTCTCAAGTTGAGCTTTACTCTCCCAGCTTCTTGTTATGCAACAATGGCCATCAGAGAGCTACTGAAGACATCGACATCTGTATGTGCCTCCTTTAAGCTCTACTAGTTCAACTATCTTCCATATGATTGTATACTACATATGCCGGCTTTCGTAAACCTAACTGGCCAATCCTACTCTATATAATGGGAAAATTTTCCAATTCCAGTTAGGTTAATCAATTTACTGACAATTGTCGCTGCAGGTTGCGTTTCACAAAACGTTAAACTAGTGTGCGCCTTGATACTTGCGGTGAAGTATGGCATCCAAGATTGAATTCATACCGGGGAGGGACTAATTTGAAAAACTTCAACATGGCACAGGAGCAATCCAAGATCGCACTCTTTCATACATTAGGATCTTGACTTTTAGAACAAATTAATGTTACTGTTACTGCTGGTTTGTTGGTTAACACATGAATGAAATTGTATTTTAGTACGGAATAAGATTCGATAACAGGTTTCCTTTTCATAAATGTTACAAAAATCAGTTTGCTTCTATTTGTCTCACATAATAGAAATCCCAAATTGTTTTATTCAATTTTTGCCCTCGACTGAACTTAATATCCTCAGCATTCCACCAAGCCTCTAAAACTCTACCTCAGTAATTTGTGATCAAGAAAATTTAATCTGTCACATATCATGGAAATCTCATCATGGAGTGATATCCATCTGAGATACTGATAAAAACTCATAATATGAGCTGCTGACCAGAGAAGAGATTACTCTTCCTGGGTGGAATAAAAAGCTTGATATCACAATCATTTGAGCAACAAAAGCTTTTTCACGTGGACTGCGTTTATTTGCTTGTTCACTTTGTGGTCAGACAAGAACACAAAACATTATGTTAGGTTAAGGGAAGTTTTATGTTGATGCCCAAACCCGTCCAACAGTTCTGGTTGAGTTCAGAAGAAAAATAAAAAATAAAAAATAAAAAATAACTGATAAATTCAAATGCGGTGAAGGTGGATCGAACACCTGACCTTCAGATCTTCAGTCTGACGCTCTCCCAACTGAGCTATCCCCGCTTTGATGTTTTTATATGGCCAAACTAGTTATTATAATTTGTATACAAGCTCTAACCCAAAAGACCTAAAATAAATAAAATTATCAAAATATATGCGGTGAACGTGGATCGAACACGTGACCTTCAGATCTTCAGTCTGACGCTCTCCCAACTGAGCTATCCCCGCATTGACATTATAATATAGCTATTTAACGATATATGAGATGAGCTCCAGCTTCTAGACTTGATTCAAAATATTGTCAATGGACTATATATGGAAGGAATTAAAAACATGGAATTGAAATCACAAGTCGCAGAGCAATTAGATTTTGGTATAATAATACTTCTTTTTTCTAATATTAAAAGAGGTCTCGAGCTCAAATTCTCTCTCTCGTCTCGTTAATATGAAAGTGGCTTTAAATTAACCAGCAGGCAATTAGCACACCCCTGTACTGCAAGTGTTTGTCAATCCTTCCTTTCTAGTTGGAAAAATGGGCAAAGGAGGATGAACTTTTTCCATTGCGCCCTTGTAACAACTACAATCTATGATACATCCCTTTCAATAACTCATGCATGGGGCAAGTTGGTGAATTATATACTCAACCATAAAGACTCTCTGCCCCACACTATAAGACCATCTCTTAATATTTCATTCAAAGCTGTTACAAAAAGACCAAACAGACACAGGGAAAATAAAAGTCTCAATTCTTTTGGCTTGACTAGAACACAAAATCGAAACTTTTATCTAAAACCCAAAACGTTCCAAAAAAAAAAAGAGCTCAATTATTAGCCGAAAAAGAAGGTCAGCTCACAGTGAAGCTTTATGTCGACACAAACCTATTGCATTTTTTGGATTTACAATTTCCCATTTTTTACTTAAATGGGAATTTTCATTGTTTTTTTTATTTATACAAATTTTCCTATTTGGAATGGAAAGGGAAAACCCAGAAGAAAAAAAACTAGAAATTGAATGGATCACCAGGTGAAGAAATATTCTCTTTGTTCAAGTAGTAAATATTTTCGGGATGATATATATATATCTCTCTGTGTCTGTGATATATATATATATATATATATATATATATATATATATATATATATATATATATATATATATATATATATATATATATATATATATATATATATATATATATATATATATATATATATATATATATATATATATATATATATATATATATATATATATATATATATATATATATATATATATATATATATATATATATATATATATATATATATATATATATATATATATATATATATATATATATATATATATATATATATATATATATATATATATATATATATATATATATATATATATATATATATATATATATATATATATATATATATATATATATATATATATATATATATATATATATATATATATATATATATATATATATATATATATATATATATATATATATATATATATATCACAGACACAGAGAGATATATATATATCATCCCGAAAATATTTACTACTTGAACAAAGAGAATATTTCTTCACCTGGTGATCCATTCAATTTCTAGTTTTTTTTCTTCTGGGTTTTCCCTTTCCATTCCAAATAGGAAAATTTGTATAAATAAAAAAAACAATGAAAATTCCCATTTAAGTAAAAAATGGGAAATTGTAAATCCAAAAAATGCAATAGGTTTGTGCCATATTGTAGTTCAATTGGTGTATTTAACAAAAAAGCCATTGTGTTCATAACTCAGTAGTAAGAGCATTTACACGCAGATCAAGTGGTCTCAGGTTCCTCTTCCTATTTTCAAATTTTGACAAAATAAAAACGAGAATTAAAAAGAAAAAAACCCATGATTTTGAAGATTGACTTTGGCCATGTTAATTCTTGACACTTGAATACAGAGGTCAAATAACTACATCCAATTTCATTCTTTGATATCCAAACCTAACTATTTGAAACAAGTTGTAGTGAATATGTATGAGTTCAATGTTGCTCACTTGCAATATAAACAAAACAAGAAGGGAAGAAAAACTAGTGTAATAATTGAGTCGATGTAGTGAATATACCATATCACCTTTTCATGTACTAAATAATTTCTCCCAGTTTGAGGGTGACTTCACTTTCTTCTAAAACGGTGTGGTGGGCTATCTATCTTTTCTCTTCCATGATAGGAGCATAGGACAAAAGTCCTTGATAAAAGAGAGAGAGAGAGAGAGAGAGAGAGAGAGAGAGAGAGAGAGA
>NW_018921815.1:908599-968942 GCF_002207925.1 Prunus avium
AACCCCATCAGCATCAGCTTCTCAATAATTCAGGAGTACAATTGCACCGCCAATCAGCCACCCCCAAAAATCATGAGGAGACGAAAGAAAGCAACTTGGTCTCCATAAATAACAATCTGGAGATTGAAAGAGAGAGATCATCATCGATATCGCAAGTGCCGATTAGTGACCCTTGGAGTAATGATGAATTGCTTGCACTGCTCAGGATCAGATCTACCATGGATAATTGGTTCCCTGAGTTCACTTGGGAACATGTCTCAAGGTACATATACATATATAATTATCTATATATCTACTAGTATAATTAATTCATCCAAATGCTTCTCTTTTGATGAACTATAGGGTTATCTTTGTACGGTTATACCTATGAGATTTGATTTTAAAAAAGGTAGGCTTGATGCTTTATCAATGCTAATGGAATTTTAGTCACTGTTTACTCATATGAGAGAGAGAGAGAGTGGGAAAGGACCATCTTGGACATATTCACTAAAAAACATAAAGATCCCCCCGTACACAATATATTTTTTAATTAATTATTTAGGAGCTGGCTAGCTTTTGGAGTACTATAGTCTATAGAGTGACTAAATGCTATTACTTGCTCATTGCTTCTGCTGGTTTTATGCATATTTATGGTGTGAGCAGGAAGCTAGCAGAGCTTGGCTTCAAAAGGAGTGCCGAGAAGTGCAAAGAGAAATTTGAAGAAGAAAGCAGATACTTCAACAACATTAACTTCACCAAAAACTACAGGTTTCTCAGCGACCTTGAGGAGCTCTGTCATGGTGGCGATGATCAAAACCCTGATCAGGCAGCTGCTGGGGCTGAAAACAAGAACCAACAAAAGGTGGAAAAGCCAAGCAATAATGAAGGAGATGAAGATAACAGGTGCCAGATTTTGGATGAAGACTCAACAAGAAATGAAACGGTTGTTGGCAGCAAGGAATTTGATGACCAGGACAAAGAGAAAGAGGTCGTGGAAAGAACAAAGTGCAATGTTGTTAGGAAGAGAAAACGACAGAGAAGATTTGAGATGTTAAAGGGTTTCTGTGAGGACATCGTGAACAGGATGATGGCTCAGCAAGAAGAGATGCACAGCAAGCTTCTTGAAGACATGGTGAAGAGAAGTGAAGAAAAGCTTGCAAGGGAAGAAGCTTGGAAGAAGCAAGAGATGGACAGGATGAACAAGGAGCTTGAAATTATGGCACATGAACAAGCTATTTCTGGTGACAGACAAGCTACAATTATCAAGTTCTTGAAGAAATTCGTATCATCAAGTTCTAGTTCTACTTCTTCAGAACCAAGTTCTGATCATGATCATCACACTAATTCATCTTCCTTGATTAATCAAGCACAAAACCCTAATCATCCCACGTGTCGTCAGGAGAAAGAACCAGCATCATCTACAATAATTCAAAAGTCTGGTACTTCTTCCCACACTCCAAATAACCCAAGCACACCTACTTCATTAACTGAAACCCTTGCACCCCAAAGCCCTAGTTCAAGTACTCTTGCTCCAACTCCAACCATTCCAAAAGTCCCCATACCTCCAGAAAACCCTAGCTCCGATCATCTCAATACCCAAAACCCTACTTCCAATGACGATAAACAAGACCTCGGGAAGAGGTGGCCAAGAGATGAAGTGCTGGCTCTGATAAACTTGAGGTGCAGTCTCTTCAACAATGGCAGTGCTGATCAAGACAAGGATGGAGTTGTGAAAGCTCCTCTCTGGGAGAGGATCTCACAAGGGATGTTGGAGAAGGGTTATAAGAGAAGTGCAAAGAGGTGCAAAGAGAAATGGGAGAACATTAATAAGTACTTTAGAAAAACAAAGGATGTTAACAAGAAGAGGTCTCTTGACTCTAGGACTTGCCCGTATTTTCATCAATTAAGCACTTTGTACAATCAAGGCATACTTGTACCACCTTCTGATCATATTCAAGGGCCAGATCATCAAACCCGCTCGGCTTCGCCGGAAAAGAAGTCTCTAGCTTCTCCGGTCGTACCACAAACTGGCCTTGATTCTTCTGATCAAGGTAGGTCTAGTGCCGATGATGATTTATCTAAGCATAATATTATTGCTGAAGGTGAGAAAAACAATATGGTACAGCCAGTACCAGCAGCAGCTTTCGATTTTGAATTCTAATTAATTTGCATATTTGTGTGTGCATTCTCAATAATAAACTAATATTAATAATATGTGATACCTTTTTCCTTCTTGTCGTGGTGAACATGTGGTAGCTAGTACTCAGTCGACATGAATTTTATTTATTTCCAATGTTTTTATTTTATGGCGGATATATGTATGTTTAAACTTGTTTTTTAGTGAGCACCGACAGATAGGTTCAAATCAGGACCATATTTTAAATGAGCTCTGCTGTCATTTTGTATTTGCCATATTTGCTCTCAATTTGCTGTATTCAGCAGGATAAGTATCTTGGGTTGCTAGTCGCTAACTCCAATTTTCTCATTTTATATATTTTAAACAATTTCTACAAAATGAAGAGCAGTAATTTTTACTATGAATTTTTTTATTTTATTCCAAAGAAAATTTACTTTGGGCTAAGAAAGAACTGTGATTAAAAAACATAAACAATCATGTGTTTTTAATCCCTATAAGAAGTTGTTACAACGAGTAATTAAGGGGAAAGCAAAAAATATAAATCCGTAGATCCCCTATATATATTATTTGTTTTATATTAGCTAAGGTGTTATTGTTTTGGACATGGTTTATATTGCATTGTTTATATATACAATTTTCTTTTCATTTGGTATCCTAAAACACGTGTATAGTGGGTTTAGATCTCGATTTCTTTATGTAACTAGAATCTAAATCTCATTTTGATCATATAAAGTATGGAGTTAGAAGAATTTAACAGTTTGTAACGGTGTGATGATTATTCCGAAGAACTCACTATTTAACGCCTAGTATTTAACAAACATATGTTTATCTCGGAACTCAAATTACATGGTGTTCTATGTGTATAATATAGTACAAAAATAATTTTTACTTTTTTGAGTTTTATTATTATTATTATTATTTTGAAGAAAGAGTCATTATACGAGTGCATGGCATAATATGTAAATTAGTAATGAAAAGAAAGAGTCATTATTTTCTTATTTTGGGTTGGTCATGGGGTTTTGTTTTTGAACTACGGAAGTATGCAAATTGACAACACAAGTGCATGTCTGCATGAAATAATGTTTTCTGATACCCACCGAATGCTCCAGAGCTAGTTGCAGCGGGTCAGTGAGCAAAAGCCTTAGAGGAGGATACGTTGTCGTTTCCTTGTCCTGTTATTGATAAAAAGTCTCTCTAGGAATCGGAGCGGGCCCCAGAGAGACATTGGACATGATGGGCAAACAAATCATCCACTGCCACATATCAACATCACTTGTGATGGGTTTGTCCACACTCTATCACAGCCTCTTACCCTCGAGAAAAAACTTTATATCACAGAGAGTACCGTTTTAATATCCCTAACTAATCATATGTCGTCACAAATGATAACCATTTAATATGATAATTACTTGAAAATAGCAAAATAGTGTTAATCCCGTGACATGCAACCTCACTCTTCTGCCCTCTCATATAGCTCAACAATACTAAGGAACAGTAAACCAGCTGACATGGGCCACTCATCCAACGCCTCAGAATTTAAGATGTTGTTGAGTTGAAAATAAGTCAAAAGTCAACATAATCACATCGCTGTTTGACTTTTACTTTATTACACTGGGTAACTAGAAGAAACATATTGAAAGAGGTTTGACCCATAAATGTTGCCTCGCAGAGAATGTTACTATTGTGGGGCACTATGCAATACGCAAATTTTTTGGTCGTTTTTATGGGACATTGCACTGGGTTGTCAGAATTTAGAAAATAATAAAAAACTGCTTTGTATTTGTTGGTTGTCAAATCCATGGCTTATGGATTGAGCGCTAAGCCCAAGGTGAGATTAATCAAATTATTGATCTAGCATTACCCTTTTATGGGACATTGCACTGGGTTGTCAGAATTTAGAAAATAATAAAAAACTGCTTTGTATTTGTTGGTTGTCAAATCCATGGCTTATGGATTGAGCGCTAAGCCCAAGGTGAGATTAATCAAATTATTGAGGTCCAAAATGAGCTCATTAAAACATTTGGGCCCAAAATGAGATTGTTAAGACATTTGGGCCTTTATAAGGAACGATTTAATCGGTCGTGGTGAGTCCCCATTCTCTCTTGATCGAAGTCAGAGGTTGGTCTTGCTTGCCACCTAACCGAGCAACGGTCTTTGAAAATAAGAAATTGAAGAGCTGAGTTTGGTGGGGCGTTTTCCTATGAAACAACTCCCCACCATAAAAGGAATACAGCACAATCATTCTTAAAAATAAGAAATTGAAGAGCTCAGTTTGGTACGCCATCACAGCAAGATTTTGAAACAAGTCCCCACCAGAAAACCAATACAGCACAATCGGTAAGGACACTTCCATTAAAGAGTGAATCTTTTGAAGTGGATACAACGCCATCTGTCTAATAACATCAAATAACAAGGAGAAAATAAGTCCCATTAAGTATGAGGGAATCACCAGCCCCAGTCAACCTTCTTATGAACATATTTTCTTATTGCATAATTCCACTGCTTGCAGTACAATAATGTCCCTTGTTCTTCAAGTTCATTCTGTTTCCCTGTTTCGGGCAGATTTGAATTATTTTATTTGTGAAATCTGGTTTTGTATTTTGTGTAGATTTGATTTGAGGTTAAAAGGCATTACAAGGCTGCATAGAATATATATATATATATATATATCTGGTTGTGGAGTGAAGACGGAACTAGCTATAATAGAATTCTTACTTTGGTTTGTAAAACAATGCATTTCGTCTAGAGTAATGCATAGCACATGACTGTCCGCATGAGTAATGCAAACATTGGTGAGGATCCAATGCCCCAAACGGCCTATTTTCATCTGATATTTGTCAAACAAAGTTGCCGGATCTCGGACTCAGATAGCTGGACCTGCTTTCCGGGTCGGCCTCGGACTTCCAGAAAGACGATTGATTATGTCGTCCAGAACTGATTGGTCCATTTCCTAGGTGCGGTCAATGACTGAAAAGTCAACGGCTCTATTGAAAATAATTGAAAGACTGAAACATGAAGAGAGAAGAAGCAGAAGAGTGAACAATATAAGATTCTTGTTTTTTGTTTTTCTTTCTTCATTTTCTGCTACAAGATGAAAGTGTTCTTTTCAGTGTTGGGTGGGAATTTAGTACAAACTTTGCTGTGAAGGAAATACCTTCCTTGAGTTGAGACTTGAGAGTTAATAGATATATTAACTTGGTTTTTGTTGACATTTGATTCAAACATAAAAAGGCTATATATATATATATATATATATATACTGTCCTTGTTCAGATTTACTTGCCAAATACATCAAAACCAGATTTTTTTTTTAAAAGTGTCTAGTATATGTAATTATGATCGCAATCCCTTTGATGAATGGAAAAACCTCAAATCCTACTACAAATGTAATGTGTCCCCCCTTCTAAATACTAGATAGGTAGGTTCCTATAAAAATGACCCCAAAAAAAACACAGGCAGAACAGATAGGTTCCTATAAAAAGAAAAGAATACTATAAAAAAGAGGTATACTTACAACAAAAACAACTCGTACGAGTGTTTTTCCCACTTTGTCTTTAGTCTGCTGTCGCCTAAAAACATTAGTTTACACATTGCTCCATTCTGAATTAATTTACACTTGGTTGGTACTTGGTGCCTTGGTGGTAGTATTCATTAATATAGGAAGCGGGATCTAGCGGGCTTGGCCCTGGCAAGTTGCAACTCCTCCTCGTCTCACCTATTTATATCCTTTTTTTACTTGGTAATAAAGCTTTTTTCTTTCTCTGCCCATTTTCTTTTGGTTCAAAATTTCAAATAGCATTACCCAGTAATTCACTTTATAAAATCAGGACAAAACCTCAACATTAGTCGGTGCAATTAACACTTTAAGCATCCTCTACGATAATAATATAACAACAATAACTCTAAATAAATCTTCACTTGAAAGCATCAAGATCCTAGATAACTCCAAAATCCTCGAGATTCTTCACAAATGCAAATCCTCAAGATTCTTCCTCACTTGGAAATTTATAAACTTTGAAATCCTATTCACACGGGACACAGGATCCACCTTATGAACCATGCAATCTACCACGATCCTCCTGATTAGCTTTAATACCAACGGTGAACCCATAACGGCAATGTTGTCTTCCTAATATTTACAGGCAAATTAAATTCATAATTCTAGAGGTGGGATGGGAAGAGCAAACTAGAAAAATAGACGAAGAATAAAATACAATTGAACCATCAAAGTCACAACAAGGAACTGTAACACTTACACGAAAAAACACATCGCAGGCCGTCATTTCTCCAAGTATCTACATCACAATTATATTTATTTTCAAAGTTTAGACAAACGACAAACAGAAAGAATTAAACACGCACCTACGTACCTAATCAAGTCACAGATTAGTAAAGCATGATTTATAATAATACTTTTATGCACCTACATTTAAGGGACGCGTGAGGAGTTTCACCCGCTCCGCACATTGATCCTGCACACAATCAAAAAATAAAAAGAGGCTGAAAACTGAGCTTATATTTCCAACATCACAATCACAGATAGGTGTGAGCCATTGGGTGTTCTAGTCTGGTCATCATCATCATCTTCACATTACTTCTTGCTTCATCAAAGACAAGCTCTAACCGCCATGTTAGAGTACAATACAGATGAAATGAATCAGATTTGTTTTAAGAAAACTTGACAAACAGATGTAACCGAAAAAGAAAAGAAAAGAAAATGGGGAAAGCAATATAAGCAATACCCACCCGCGTGATACCAGATTTAGAGCGAAGGCCACCACCTAATAGCCCAATCTTGATGATGTCCCATTGTATATCACTCAGTACTCTAATTGCCTGAAATCAAAACGATGGTGCAACCAATATAAATAGCATGTTATTGCCTTCAAAGAGACGAAAGTCGCATTGAAACTGCAAAAATAAATACCCTACTGCCTTAGCGGCAGCTTACTTCATTCAAACCACAGTATAGCTCATAGGATGCAGATGAGAAAGAATAACAAAGGACTACCATTTGTACCTCATGTACAGGAATATGTATTGACAAGAGTTCAATACAGTTATGTAATGAAAAACCTGACCATCATTAAAAAGTACAATAAGTACTAGTGTTGATTTGAATTGACCACCGATCAATCAAGAATAGATTTCACAAATATCAATATTTCATATTTGCAAATTCAACATTTCTCAAAAACAACATTTTATCATGACATACCAAATTCAATCTGCATGAAATATCACACTCTTCTAAAGCAGATTTCACCATCGGCCAAGCTTCTTGCAAATATGTTCCTGCACGAAAAGATGAAACGACTCATAGGTAAGAAAGAATTCGTTCTTTTAAATAACTACACCATTCACTATTAAGGTGGTACCCTCAGGCTAAGCACTTAATTTCATACTAGTTGCTTTCACCCATCACCCCATCTGAGTGGGCTAATCACACCAACAAACAAGTACAGTTATGTCAGATATCAGTGACAAAAACCCATTTCAGAGAAGAAGAGTTTATCATGAGCATAAGTTCCAGCCCACAATCCCACCCCAGGGACCAAACCATCCCCCATCCCAGCCCTTAGACCACTCTCCTCATCCCAGCCCTTCCCTCCTCCATTCAACACTCAAGACAAAATCTCTGCCCCTCTTTTCTTTTGTATTTCTTCCATTTTTTTTATTTATAAATCTTGATTCTTCTATCTTTCTTCCAAACCAACACTACCCAAAGGTCTTCTATCTTACTTGCATTACCCACACGAGACGTTTATTTAGATTCTCCCTTGTAAACAAAAAACAAGGGAGATTATCTTCCAAAGCCTGATTTCACACAAAATCTCATAATCATAACTCAAAAATTCAACAATTTCCTTATCTTTTTCCCCAAGTGACCTAGCAGACTTAACAAAAAAAGTCGAAATAAAGCAAGAGAGGAGGGGTGTACCATAGCATGCAGGGAAGTAGCTAGAAAATGTGATCCCTTCAGGCTTTCCATCTTCGTTCAGAGGAGGCTCAAACATCCTCTTATGGACCATGTCTAGTATGTCTGGATCCTGGCCCCACTGGACTAGCCGCAAATCCGTTTCTGCACGAAACAATGCAAAGGCTCATTGGTAAGAACATATTTATTCTTCTAAACAATTAAAGTATTATTAGTCATTATAAAAATAAAAAATAAAAAAATAAATCAAGAATGGTTTAAGTAATAATGGAATTTTTTATTTTCTTTTTTGAAAAAGAAAAGCCTAAAATGAAATAGTTTAATTTCACTTGTATGGAGGTACCCTCATAGTAAGTCATTAATTTCATATTGTAGTCAACTCTAAAGAATTTGAAATAGTTAAGTAATTTTATTTCTAATTCAAACACGTTGTTTTCATTTCTGAGTTTGGTGGTCTTCTTCTGTTCACCTTCTCTCATCTATCTCCTATCTGGAGATAGGCTTCTAGTGAAGTCGAAGCAAAGTACTGGAGAAGTATCATCATTTAGATTCTTATTAGGATTTGATTTGAATATGAAAGCACAATGTGTTTCTGAGTTTTACAGTCTGATTGCTTAATAAGATTCTAAGTTAGGAATATTTATCAAGTGAAGTTTCTAATTTCAGACTCGACATAGACATTGAGCTTTGGCTGCATATACAAAAATAAAAACTTTCCATTATGGACCACCTATGTTTTATTTTATGGATTGCTATGAATATGATCATAATGAGATATTCTTCAATGAGCTTTACCATATTATTACTAGTAAATTAATTCTTCTGGGCCCCTCAACTCCTATTGGATTCGATTAGAGTCAAACAAATCAAACAAAGAGTGACTTCACCCAAAATCTTAGAATCATAAACTAAACCGTAAACAAGGACTAGAGAGAAAGGTATGTACCGAAGCCTTTAGGGCAGCGACTGAGGAACGAGGTGGGGTCAGGCATGACATCTTCGTACAGTGAAGGGCCAAACATCTTCTTGAATATTTGGAGGATTTCTGGATTCTCGTACCACTTCAATTTCTGCTTTGGCGTATCAGCGACGCCGTTGTTCACGTTGTCGATATCCATCATTGATATGGCTTTTACAACCCTAAGCAAACACAGAAATATGCATCATTGATATATATATATAACGAGTATGTCTGTCTGGATCCTAGTTCTCAGTGGAGGGGAAAATTAACCTCTTCTTCACCATATGAAGGACTTCTGCATCCTCGTACCACTTCACAAAAAGCTCAGCGTAACGTTCCTTGTCGGTCTTAATGATCATGTACATGTCCATGGTCGCTCGGGCTGTCGTCAGAGAGGCGAGAAGAGATGACTCAAAAGAGATTTTGGGGTGGATTTTAAATAGAGACAGGTAACAGGTTCCTATAATGGCGTGAATTCAACTAATGAGGAATTCTAGAGGAGGCGGGATTCATGTAGAACTAATTCATCAATAAATCATTTTTTACTTTAACAATTTCTTTAAAATAGGTGCATTTTAATAATTAAATTAGTTTTAATTTTGATTTATGATAATTTAATAAACAATTTAATCAATACCATTCTTATCTCGATTCTACATAGTTTAATAAACAGTTTAATTGAATTCTAAATTTTCCTCAATTCAATTTCTCTTAATTATGATTCTACATAGTTTGTAAATAATTTTAATGTTAATTGAATTTCAAATATTCCTCAATTCAATTCCATTTAATATTGAATATGGTCTAATAAACATGTCATAAAAAGAATATTGAATTAGTCAAAAACCAAAAGGAGAAAAAAAAAACTATATTCCTTTTAATCTCGATAATATGTCATAAAAAGAATATTAAATAAGTCAAAAACCAAAAGGAGAAAAAAAAACTATATGTTAAGACCAAAAAATAAGCATACCTACTAAAACAACCCGTACGTGTGATTTTCCCACTTTAGTCTTGTCTGCTGTCGCCTCACTGGGTAACTAGAAGAAACATATTGAAAGAGGTTTGACCCATAAATGTTGCCTCGCAGAGAATGTTACTATTGTGGGGCACTATGCAATACGCAAATTTTTTGGTCGTTTTTATGGGACATTGCACTGGGTTGTCAGAATTTAGAAAATAATAAAAAACTGCTTTGTATTTGTTGGTTGTCAAATCCATGGCTTATGGATTGAGCGCTAAGCCCAAGGTGAGATTAATCAAATTATTGAGGTCCAAAATGAGCTCATTAAAACATTTGGGCCCAAAATGAGATTGTTAAGACATTTGGGCCTTTATAAGGAACGATTTAATCGGTCGTGGTGAGTCCCCATTCTCTCTTGATCGAAGTCAGAGGTTGGTCTTGCTTGCCACCTAACCGAGCAACGGTCTTTGAAAATAAGAAATTGAAGAGCTGAGTTTGGTGGGGCGTTTTCCTATGAAACAACTCCCCACCATAAAAGGAATACAGCACAATCATTCTTAAAAATAAGAAATTGAAGAGCTCAGTTTGGTACGCCATCACAGCAAGATTTTGAAACAAGTCCCCACCAGAAAACCAATACAGCACAATCGGTAAGGACACTTCCATTAAAGAGTGAATCTTTTGAAGTGGATACAACGCCATCTGTCTAATAACATCAAATAACAAGGAGAAAATAAGTCCCATTAAGTATGAGGGAATCACCAGCCCCAGTCAACCTTCTTATGAACATATTTTCTTATTGCATAATTCCACTGCTTGCAGTACAATAATGTCCCTTGTTCTTCAAGTTCATTCTGTTTCCCTGTTTCGGGCAGATTTGAATTATTTTATTTGTGAAATCTGGTTTTGTATTTTGTGTAGATTTGATTTGAGGTTAAAAGGCATTACAAGGCTGCATAGAATATATATATATATATATATATCTGGTTGTGGAGTGAAGACGGAACTAGCTATAATAGAATTCTTACTTTGGTTTGTAAAACAATGCATTTCGTCTAGAGTAATGCATAGCACATGACTGTCCGCATGAGTAATGCAAACATTGGTGAGGATCCAATGCCCCAAACGGCCTATTTTCATCTGATATTTGTCAAACAAAGTTGCCGGATCTCGGACTCAGATAGCTGGACCTGCTTTCCGGGTCGGCCTCGGACTTCCAGAAAGACGATTGATTATGTCGTCCAGAACTGATTGGTCCATTTCCTAGGTGCGGTCAATGACTGAAAAGTCAACGGCTCTATTGAAAATAATTGAAAGACTGAAACATGAAGAGAGAAGAAGCAGAAGAGTGAACAATATAAGATTCTTGTTTTTTGTTTTTCTTTCTTCATTTTCTGCTACAAGATGAAAGTGTTCTTTTCAGTGTTGGGTGGGAATTTAGTACAAACTTTGCTGTGAAGGAAATACCTTCCTTGAGTTGAGACTTGAGAGTTAATAGATATATTAACTTGGTTTTTGTTGACATTTGATTCAAACATAAAAAGGCTATATATATATATATATATATATACTGTCCTTGTTCAGATTTACTTGCCAAATACATCAAAACCAGATTTTTTTTTTAAAAGTGTCTAGTATATGTAATTATGATCGCAATCCCTTTGATGAATGGAAAAACCTCAAATCCTACTACAAATGTAATGTGTCCCCCCTTCTAAATACTAGATAGGTAGGTTCCTATAAAAATGACCCCAAAAAAAACACAGGCAGAACAGATAGGTTCCTATAAAAAGAAAAGAATACTATAAAAAAGAGGTATACTTACAACAAAAACAACTCGTACGAGTGTTTTTCCCACTTTGTCTTTAGTCTGCTGTCGCCTAAAAACATTAGTTTACACATT
Source organism: Prunus avium (assembly GCF_002207925.1). Next base: position 920,482 of record NW_018921815.1, read on the forward strand.
GCTCCATTCTGAATTAATTTACACTTGGTTGGTACTTGGTGCCTTGGTGGTAGTATTCATTAATATAGGAAGCGGGATCTAGCGGGCTTGGCCCTGGCAAGTTGCAACTCCTCCTCGTCTCACCTATTTATATCCTTTTTTTACTTGGTAATAAAGCTTTTTTCTTTCTCTGCCCATTTTCTTTTGGTTCAAAATTTCAAATAGCATTACCCAGTAATTCACTTTATAAAATCAGGACAAAACCTCAACATTAGTCGGTGCAATTAACACTTTAAGCATCCTCTACGATAATAATATAACAACAATAACTCTAAATAAATCTTCACTTGAAAGCATCAAGATCCTAGATAACTCCAAAATCCTCGAGATTCTTCACAAATGCAAATCCTCAAGATTCTTCCTCACTTGGAAATTTATAAACTTTGAAATCCTATTCACACGGGACACAGGATCCACCTTATGAACCATGCAATCTACCACGATCCTCCTGATTAGCTTTAATCCCAACGGTGAACCCATAACGGCAATGTTGTCTTTCTGATAGTTACAGACAAATTAAATTCATAATTCTGGAGGTGGGATGGGAGGAGCAGAAGAGAAAAATAGACAAAGAATAAAATACAATTGAACGATCAAAGTCACAACGAGGAACTGTAACACTTACACGAAAAAACACCTTGCAGGCCGTCAGTCCTCCAAGTATCTACATCCCAATTATATTTATTTTCAAAGTTTAGACAAACGACAAATAGAAAGAATTAAACACGCACCTACCTAATCAAGTCACATATTAGTAAAGCATGATTTATAATAATACTTTTATGCACCTACATTTAAGGGACGCGTGAGGAGTTTCACCCGCTCCGCACATTGATCCTGCACACAATCAAAAAATAAAAAGAGGCTGAAAACTGAGCTTATATTTCCAACATCACAATCACAGATAGGTGTGAGCCATTGGGTGTTCTAGTCTGGTCATCATCATCATCTTCACATTACTTCTTGCTTCATCAAAGACAAGCTCTAACCGCCATGTTAGAGTACAATACAGATGAAATGAATCAGATTTGTTTTAAGAAAACTTGACAAACGGCTGTAACCGAAAAAGAAAAGAAAACGGGGAAAGCAATATAAGCAATACCCACCAGCGTGATACCATATTTAGAGCGAAGCCCACCACCTAGCCCAATCTTGATGATGTCCCATTGTATATCACTCAGTACTCTAATTGCCTGAAATCAAAACGATGGTGCAACCAATATAAATAGCATGCTATTGCCTTCAAAGAGACGAGAGTCGCATTGAAACTGCAAAAATAAATGCCTTGCTGCCTTAGCAGCTTACTTCAAACCACAGTATAGCTCATAGGATGCAGATGAGAAAGAATAACAAAGGACTACCATTTGTACCTCATGTACAGGAATATGTATTGACAAGAGTTCAACAAGCTGCTTGGCCTTGACAATAATATCTGGGTCAGTAGTCCTGCTTGTTTTGATTGTTATGTAAAGAAAAACCTGACCATCATTAAAAAGTACAATAAGTTAGTGTTGATTTGAATTGACCACCGATCAATCAAGAATAGATTTCACAAATATCAATATTTCATATTTGCAAATTCAACATTTCTCAAAAACAACATTTTATCATGACATACCAAATTCAATCTGCATGAAATATCACACTCTTCTAAAGCAGATTTCACCATCGGCCAAGCTTCTTGCAAATATGTTCCTGCACGAAAAGATGAAACGACTCAGGCTAAGCACTTAATTTCATACTAGGTTGCTTTCATCCATCACCCCATGAGTGGGCTAATCACACCAACAAACCAACACTACCCAAAGGTCTTCTATCTTACTTGCATTACCCACACGAGACGTTTATTTAGATTCTCCCTTGTAAACAAAAAACAAGGGAGATTATCTTCCAAAGCCTGATTTCACACAAAATCTCATAATCATAACTCAAAAATTCAACAATTTCCTTATCTTTTTCCCCAAGTGACCTAGCAGACTTAACAAAAAAAGTCGAAATAAAGCAAGAGAGGAGGGGTGTACCATAGCATGCAGGGAAGTAGCTAGAAAATGTGATCCCTTCAGGCTTTCCATCTTCGTTCAGAGGAGGCTCAAACATCCTCTTATGGACCATGTCGAGTATGTCTGGATCCTGGCCCCACTGGACTAGCCGCAAATCCGTTTCTGCACGAAACAATGCAAAGGCTCATTGGTAAGAACATATTTATTCTTCTAAACAATTAAAGTATTATTAGTCATTATAAAAAAATTAAAAAAAATTAAAAAATAAATCAAGAACGGTTTAAGTAATAATGGAATTTTTTCTTTCCTTTTTGAAAAAGAAAAGCCTAAAATGAAATAGTTTAATTTCACTTGTATGGAGGTACCCTCATAGTAAGTCATTAATTTCGAGTATGTCTGGATCCTGGCCCCACCGGACTAGCCGCAAATCCGTTTCTGCACGAAACAATGCAAAGGCTCATTGGTAAGAACATATTTATTCTTCTAAACAATTAAAGTATTATTAGTCATTATAAAAAAATAAATCAAGAATGGTTTAAGTAATAATGGAATTTTTTATTTTCTTTTATGGTCTTTCTCTATCAATCTAATTGTTGCACATCAAGTTAAAACAAAAAACCATGTACGTAGGATTTAGATTCTTATTAGGATTTGAATAGGAAAGCACAATGTGTTTCTGAGTTTTACAGTCTGATTGTTTAATAAGATTCTAAGTTATGAATATTTATCAAGTGAAGTTTCTAATTTCATACTCTACATTGACATTGAGGGGAATCAGTGTGAATGTGAAAGTACATCCGTGAACTAAATGATTCAGTCACATTTCAAACTTTGGCTGCATATACAGAAATAAAAACTTTCCATTATGTTTTATGGATTGCTATGAATATGATCATAATGGGATATTCATATTAAGCGAGGTTGGCCTTCGGAATGAGCTTTACCATATTATTACTAGTATATTAATTCTCCTGGGCCCATCAACTCCTATTCGATTGGATTGGATTGGAGTCAAACATCTTCTTGAATATTTGGAGGATTAGAGAGAAAGGTATGTACCGAAGCCTTTAGGGCAGCGACTGAGGAACGAAGTGGGGTCAGGCATGACATCTTCGTACAGTGAAGGGCCAAACATCTTCTTGAATATTTGGAGGATTAGAGAGAAAGGTATGTACCGAAGCCTTTAGGGCAGCGACTGAGGAACGAAGTGGGGTCAGGCATGACATCTTCGTACAGTGAAGGGCCAAACATCTTCTTGAATATTTGGAGGCTTTTTGGATTCTCGAACCACTTCAATTTCTGCTATGGCGTATCAGCGACGCCGTTGTTCACGTTGTCGATATCCATCATTGATACGGCTTTTACAACCCTAAGCAAACACAGAAATATGCATCATTGATATATATATATATAACGAGTATGTCTGTCTGGATCCTAGTTCTCAGTGGAGGGGGAAATTAACCTCTTCTTCACCATCTGAAGGACTTCTGCATCCTTGTACCACTTCACAAAAAGCTCAGCGTAACCTTCCTTGTCGGTCTCAATGATCATGTCCATGGTCGCTCGGGCTGTCGTCAGAGAGGCGAGAAGAGATGACTCAAAAGAGATTTTGGGGTGGATTTTAAATAGAGACAGGTAACAGGTTCCTATAATGGCGTGAATTCAACTAATGAGGAATTCTAGAGGAGGCGGGATTCATGTAGAACTAATTCATCAATAAATCATTTTTTAATTTAATAATTTCTTTAAATAGGTGCATTTCAATTTCAGGATAATTTAATCAATACCATTCTTATCTCGATTCTACCTAGTTTAATAAATAGTACTTAATTGAATTCTAAATTTTCCTCAATTCAATTTCTCTTAATTATGATTCTACATAGTTTGTAAATAATTTTAATGTTAATTGAATTTCAAATATTCCTCAATTCAATTCCATTTAATATTGAATATGGTCTAATAAACATGTCATAAAAAGAATATTGAATTAGTCAAAAACCAAAAGGAGAAAAAAAAAACTATATTCCTTTTAATCTCGATAATATGTCATAAAAAGAATATTAAATAAGTCAAAAACCAAAAGGAGAAAAAAAAACTATATGTTAAGACCAAAAAATAAGCATACCTACTAAAACAACCCGTACGTGTGATTTTCCCACTTTAGTCTTGTCTGCTGTCGCCTAAAACATGAAAAAAGAAGGCTTTCCTACTAATTAATTCTCGGATGTTGATGTGTAACCCTTGAGCTGAAAACCTTGGAGCCAAAGTCACAAAGTTTTGAATTTCAATGGCTAAGATTCAATCTTGATGTAAATCCGTTAGAGATTCTCTCTCTCTCCATTTTTCAATTCAGAGCAATGTTCTCTTCTTCATTCTCTCTCTGTGATTTGTTCCTTCCTCCCAAACATCCAAAATATTCAGAAAACTAATTACTAGAAGCCTTGTATTCTAACATCGGAAACATTTAGCAGCGAGGGAATCAAACTGCCTGTCCCTTCTGAAGAATCAAAGAAGCAGAGATGAGAAGAGGGCATTCTTCTGGGAATTACAGAAGCCCATGTTTGACTATGCACCAGCCATGGGCTTCTTTGCTGATTTATGGTATCAAGGCCGGACATGGGCCGCTCCTATTAGAGGTTTGAACCTTAAAGTTAAAACCTCTGAATTCAGTTCAAACTTTCAATACCCGTTTGGTTTTAGTCTAATCTTCTTTGCCGTGGAAGTATTTAAGCTTTGAACTTTTGAGAATGTGGTCTATTTGCTAGCTGGGAAAGAGTGGAAAAGGAGAGGGTGAGAATATTGAGTGTTAGAAATATTTTATATATTGGGAACTGAACAAGTAGAAAACTTTAAGCAAGCTGCGAATCTTTTAGTTTGTAAGCATCTGATTTTGAGCAAAAGATTTGATTTTTCGGTTAACTCGCTGAATTGTCCGCTGAACGTCTAAACTACTTAGTGGGATCTCAATCTTCTCTTTTTGTTCTTAAAAGGAAAAAGTTTAATGAAGGATTATCAAGCATTACTGTTGTTAAATTGGTCTTTTGCTCTTCTTCTTTTTTTTTTTTTTGGTATTCTTGTTATTATGATTATATTCATTGGCATTATAATTTTGAACTTTGAGATGAGCCTTTTTCTAAAGCCTTGAATTTGTATTTTGAAGGGCGCCTTTGGATTCATGCCGCTAGTAAGGTTCCCGATGAGGCTACAATCAAAGCAATGGAGGACTTCTATAGGGAAATTTATGCAGTGGATGGAATCACTGATCTTAAATTTCCAGAACATTATCCAGTTTCAAGACTTTCAAGTATTCAAGGTTTGGTACTTTTTGTGATGCACGTTCTCTGTGTGTGTGTGTGTGTGTGTGTCTGCACACAAATTTGGGGATGCTAAGATCAGTCAGATAGCTGGAAAGAAAGGATGAAAATACCCAAAGGCACCCTTACATGTCATGCTTATACCAACTGGATTTTGAGTCGGCTGGTTCAAGTTGTGTTGCTAAACTTATTTGCATGTGAACCAATTATTAAGCGCAGGAATATGTAGTATTTTGGAAACTTTTGCAGCTAAAGTTTGAAGTCTCGTTATTCTAAGACGTTTTTCTGAGGTTGTTTCTTTAGTTCCCTATTTTGAGAGATAGGGGATGGCAAAATACTTCCATAGTAAAACTTCTGTTCTGTATAGCTTTTATGTCAGGGTTGTTTTCAATGTTCTTTGTCGTGCTTTCCTAGGTGGGTTTCTCTTGTAGACATCTTGTGCTTTTGGTTTATGACTCCATGTTTTGTTAATAATTCCATAATTCTAATATATATAAAAATCTGAAGTTTCTTTGGATATTATGTTTTCTCTTTCTTCGTCTATATCTCTCTCTCATGCACACAAATTTTGACATTCGGTTTCAGCCAACATAAATCAGAGTGAAAATACACACCTGTGGCTGCTCGCAAAGCCAACATAAATCAGTTTGTGCTTCCAGCCTCCCCTGCATATGAACAGTCAAAGTTTAATCAACACAGTCTTGGAGCCCATGGAATCATCACCTTTCTGTATTAGAAATAAAGAGGTCATAAGTAAATGGGTAGCCCACCCCTTCAGGTACCATCTCCCAGCATGCTAGTTCCGTTTGAGATGTGTGGGTACCAAGGTGTTTATAACTTGGAACTCTCTCTCTCTCTCTCTCTCTCTCTCTCTCTCTCCCTGAGTATATTTTGGATCGTACTTATTTACCTGTCTCAGATATACGAAGCTGCTATTAGAGGTCTTACCCCTGGTTAATGGTCCCCTTCCGGTAAAATTTCCACTTCCAAATCCACAAGATCGATTTTTGTTGAAACCAGGGTCTATCTCTGCAAATGTCCCAGAAACTAGAACTTCTGAACTGGAGAGATCTTAAAGTCTCCCAGCGGCCGTAGCTGGCGAACAAGCAGCAGCTACACAGTTCTCCAAGAAAGTTCAAGATTTTGAAACAACTACCCAAACCAATACAGCTCAATGTGTAAGGTCAGTTCCATAAAAGAGTGGACTCTTTTGAAGAGGATATAACGCCATCTGCTAACTTTAGTGAGACTGCTAATAAGGCGGCATTAACATAAAATAACAAGAAGAAAATAAGTCCCTTTTAAGTATGAGGGAATCACCAGCCCCAGTCAACCTTCTTCTGGAGGTTTGAGACCTCCCTCTAAGGTATGCAGTTTCTTCTCTCGGTTTCGTAGCATACCTGAAACAAGTACATGCACACATGGATTCCATTATAAGAGTTGTGTGTGAAGTCAATTTAGTTAACTAGCCTGATCAAGTGGTTTAATATTTTATAAGGTCTTGTTTCATTTTAATTTGATCTGTATGCATGACTTTAATACAAGCTGAAATATGACAATTTGACAGATAACTTTGTGTGCTATTTTGCCACTGTACTGTATCAGGTGTGCCCTTTGATGCTCTACTGCAAGCTGATTTTGAGTCTATACTTGTATCTTAATTCCTTCTTCACCTTCCTTACGAACATATTTTCTTTTTGCATAAGTCCACTGCTTCCAGTACAAAAATGTCCTTTGTTCTAGTTCGTTCTCTTCCCCTGTTTCGGGCAGAAGAAATTCAGCTTTGAATTATTTTATTTGTGGAGTCTGGTTTTGTATTTTATTTCGCTGTATGCTCCATGGTGTTGGAATGAAGGCACATAACGGGGATGGGTCAGATCACATGACATGACATCACATGCTTAGTCATATATTTGTTTCATATTACACCCAATTAATTGGCAGAGCACATATTATCTAACACCATCATGATCAGTGTTTAAAGCTAGCTAATATCTAGGCTGCCGCTGGTGGAACACACAGCTTCACACGACGTCCTTGGCATATTAGTTGATGCCAGAAAAGTGGCTTTCCCTCCTCCATCACCTGCCCTTGATACATGAAGGAGTAGGCTGGTGGAAGAGGAAATTCATCTTTTTCATTGCCTCTGAGCCGCTCAATCTTCTCTCTCACTCGCCTAACTTCATCCGTGGCTTTTACTTGCAGACAAATGCACTTCCCATCCATAGACTCCACGGTTAGCGTGAGAGGCAGATTAGGCACCACATAGAGAAGTCACCGCTACGGATTTGGTGGGATTTCATTGTCCTAGCATTCCAAAGTCTGAACAGTCGACCCATGCTATGCTGTTCGTGGAATAGAGTAAAAAAAATCTGGGCTGGTACAGTGTAGTCCAGTGAATCTAGCGGCAGCTTACTCTTGAGCACTTCCACCTTACATAATGGTTTCACCTGTATGGGAACCGGTTCCCCACTCCGATGTTGATGCTTGCGCATCCAAAGTGTTAAACTAAGGCTGGTATCATACAGCAAAGTTGGTGAGACGCACTGAGGGACGACCTCCACAATCTCGCGATCCCGAACATTTTACTGGAAGAAGGACATGTCCTCATCCAACACGCAGCACTTATTGGTAAAGAGATAAAATGCTGGTAGATCTTCCCTTTTTTTTGAGAGGTGGGGATGGCAAAATACTTCCATAGTAAAGCAAAATACTTCCGTAGTAAAACTTCTCTTCTGTATAGCTTTTAATTTTATGATGGGCGTGAGTTGGTGCGGTTGCTCATCCCAAGGAATATCACTATCTTAGTTGACACAACAACGGACAACTTGCAACGTGGCGACAACCCCGGTCCTAGTATCACCAGTTGCACCCATCTGGTTGGAAGGGCTCACGAGAGTCACAAAATTAAAGTAGTTAGGTTACATTCCATGTACGTTTTATAACTTCCACGAGTTTTGCTCTGTATATCTTAAAGCTTCTTTATTCATTTGCTTCAATTACTCCCTCCGTTTGCTTTTATTATTTATTTATTTATTTAAATAAATGGTATCGTAATGTGCCAACCATTAGCAATTCAGAACATTTAATATATTTTCTTTAATTAATATTTGTTAAAGAAAATAAATGAAAAGAAAAGTAACCTCCCAACAGATCAACCAATCTGATGATTATGTACATCTTCAAAATTACCGGAATTTTATACAATTATTGGATTTTAATCCCTTTATTTTAAATACCGATACAGCCCTTTGACCATTCGAGTACCCCCAACCAGACTGCACAACCATGTGTTGTTAACTTGTTTGTTCTCATGAATGAACGTGGTCACAGCACGCGACCGGAGGTTGAAAGTTTGAATGGGTATTTTGGTCATTTGATAATATGATGCGCCGGATGGTAAGCCTCGTGATTGGGAGAGTTGATGGGGGATCGATTGGGCGAAGAGGGATGGTGCGGGCCCCACGATGCTTCTCTTGGTCGGGTCGGTCTTCTTGCATCCCATCAAAAAACAAATAAAAATTAATATTAAAATTTTATATGAAATTAAAGGATGATTTTCGCTTTTTTCTTTTGGCATAATATTTATATTTTCTATTAACCTCTTCCCTCTAGAACAAGTCATCTATATATATATCTGTTGGCATAAGTGGTTCACATGAAAGTTCGCTCATGATTGCCATAACTATGTCTAAAACTAAAACAATTGAGGAGGAAAGGAGAGGGGCTTAGACGTAAGGAGGCGAACACACTACCTTAATTAATTGATCTAACTCGTGTTTGTAATTAACGGTTAAGTTAATTTTTGGTATATTCTTTTAAGTTACAATCCTCCTTCCTAGTATTAAACCTGATAAATCCATATAAAATGACATGAAAATTGAATAGATAAAAATGTATTTTGAAGTTTTTAATCCATCATATAGATTTTAAGTAAATAAAAAGTCTCCAAAGCTGTGACAAAATCAGTGGGACCAAGTCCATCCTCACAGGCTCCCCACCCCTTGTTTGTCAGTGTCTCAGTGCCATGCCATGTACAGGAGCAGAGTTTACTCTCACTCACTTCTCTCCTTTTCACAAAAATCACTCCATCATTTTCCCATTTGACCCATCATCTTTCTCTCTCAAGTCTTAAATAATTTTTTATGCTTAGGATATAATAAGATGAATCTGTCTCTCTCTAGGATTTATGGGTTTATTTATTATGGTTTGTATAAATGTTAATCTCCATCTCTCTCTCTCTAAGAACTTGACAGTTTTGTCTCTTGAGAAGTTAGAGCTGAGAGTAAAAAGCGCAGAAGAAAAAACCCAAATGGGCGAATGGGGGAAAGAGCTACTGCAACTTCCTCTGCAGCTTCTTCTTCTGCTTCTGCTGCTTTGTACTCTACTTGTCCAGTAGCGGTGTCGTTTTCAGCTCATTATCCCCTGCTCCCAATGTCTCCTCTCTCACCTGCATTGTGAATGTGATCTCTCTTCGATCCAACTTACTCACTCTACATTCAGGTCTTCCCAATCTCTCTCTGTGTGAAATTTGCTGTCTTTTATTTTCTCGGCATCCGAGTTCAAATTTTTGACTTGGGTTTAGTTTTCAGGTGCATTTGCCATTTTCTGAGAAGCAACTCGCTTAATTTTAAATCCTCTTTCGCTCTGTTTTTCTCTGTTAATTTCAATTACGATATACATTTATGTGCATAGTGCAAGAAGATAACTTCTTTTGTTCTTCTAAAATACATTTTCTGCTGTCTCTCTTCAGACTCTTCCTCTAAATCTTTTTAGGTATTTGATATGTGGCTACTGAGTGTTTTAGTTGGATATTTTTGTTTTGTGCTCTCTCTTTGTACTTACTTTTCACTGTACATGTTACCTTGTTTGGTCGTGAAGAAAATGTGGGAAAGCAAGGCCAATTATACTGTACATTGCATAGTTTTTCTAGTTTTACTTACTATTGGGATCTGGAAAAACGAAGGCTTGCGCATTTGAGCCTAAAACTGACCCTTTGGCTGAGCTGATTTTAACACGAACTTCAATTTTTTACTGCTCTTTCTAAAATGTTTATGTATTTTCATATGCTTTTTTCCACATTGGATTTCAAAAATAAAGAACTGGACTTTCGTTTAAAAGGAAAACAAAATTCTGGGTTATTGACTTGACTTTTTGTATTTGGTGAAGTTAAAGGGGGTTACACGATGGTTGATCAAATTTATCGTGCATTGTGGTAATGTAGACTATTTGAGAGCTTATTTCTCTCAAGAACCGAAGGCTTCATTTAGATTTATTTTATGTGGGTTCATTGTTTTCTATTGTTTTTTATTTCTTTTCTTTCTTACTTTCAAGAGTTTATCAATTTTCTTGAGTGAAAATGTAGTATTGTTCCCTGCATTTTCTTTGTTTGTTTCTCAAGAATAAAATAAATGCTTGCCTCTGAGCTATGCAAGTCTTGAGTAACTTCACATATGATATAGCTTTCTCTTGCTGCTACTTTGCTACGTTGCTTTCAAGTTTAAAGTGCATTCCGAGAATTGAAAAGAATTGTTTGTGCTATTGTGAATGTCTATGAGATTAAAACCATTTTGTTCTTTACTTAGAAAACATAAATTTTGAGTCAATCAGATGGAGCAATATGAAGTTCTAGAGCAAATTGGGAAAGGGGCTTTCGGTTCTGCACTTCTTGTCAGGCATAAGCATGAAAAGAAGAAGTAAGACTGGAATTAACTTTTCCTTTTTTCTTCCCCTGGGGCCATCCGCTGGTCAAGTATTCCTTATGATATCATCATGCAGATTTTGAGAATGGGTCTTAATTTTGCTCTTTGATATATAAAGGTATGTGTTGAAAAAGATTCGGCTTGCTCGCCAGACTGATAGATCACGGAGATCTGCCCACCAGGAGGTAGTATCTTTATTGATGATTGTCTCATGGAACTAATGCATTACTTTTGTGTGCTGTTAATCTTCCATTATTATGGGCCTTAACTGATAATCTTCCATATACGCTATATTAAATTAATTTTCTAGAGGACTTAAAGCAAAAATGGAAAGAACACAAGTAATGGATATGCGGAAGGCTATGTATATTGGATATCTCCAGATTGACAGTTTTCCATTTTTGTGTAGATGGAGCTCATTTCTAAATTACGAAATCCATTTATTGTGGAGTACAAGGATTCTTGGGTGGAAAAGGTACATTTTTTTGCAACTATATCTTGTGTAACTGTGTATCGATGGCAATTAAGTAAATTGTGGGCATATTTAATCTATGAATTACTTTGTCAGTGTATAATTGATTGTTTGGCAATAAGCATCTGTGTCACTGTGTAATATTGGTTCTTCCCTTGTTCTCAGGGTTGCTATGTGTGCATTATTATAGGTTATTGCGCAGGAGGAGACATGTAAGTTTTCTGTTGTGCTGAAATTCTGATTTTTTATATATATGTGGATTCATCTGCTTCTACTTGAAGCCTTGCATGTTGTTGGCCACTTATGCTACTTTTCTCTGTGGTACAGGGCAGAAGCTATAAAAAAAGCCAATGGTCTTCTTTTCCCTGAAGAGGTTCGAAGTTATTTTGATTCTTGTGTTTGTCTTTGTTTTCTCCTCCTGCAGAAAGTTTTTTCTTATATACACATTCCTTGCACAGTACTACAGTATCACTTTTATGCATTAGATAACTGTAATTTTGGCTCCTCTACATCTAAGTCAAGGCAATTAACTTTTATCAGAAGCTCTGTAAGTGGCTTGTTCAACTTCTAATGGCGCTCGACTATTTGCACTTGAATCATATTCTTCATCGTGATGTCAAGGTTAGTGACATATTTCTTCCAGTAAAGATGGTGTTGCTATCTCCTTTCAAAATGTCTGAAGCTATTTTGTACTGATAGTGTACCATGATCGTTTCAGTGTTCTAATATATTCTTGACAAAAGATCAAGATATACGTCTTGGTAAGTGATCCTATAATCTTCTATAGTTCTCCATAAGAGGGGTGTAATTTTTCTGACAACAATTGATCAACGTGGGAGCAGGTGACTTTGGACTTGCCAAAATGTTGACTTCAGATGATCTTGCCTCTTCAGTAAGTAACTATGATCCTTCTCCGAAATTCAATTATTTACAATGTCTTGAAGCTATCTGTAGTAAGAATCATTATCTCTTGATTCAGGTTGTGGGAACACCTAGCTATATGTGTCCTGAGCTTCTTGCGGATATACCTTATGGTTCAAAATCAGATATTTGGTCTTTGGGTAAGCACTTTGTATGTGGAAATTTTTTGGCCTTGATTCTTTTTCTCCTTAGCTGCAATATGTATTGTACTGAATATATTTTGTCCAGGATGCTGCATCTATGAAATGACTTCTCATAAGGCCGCATTTAAAGCATTTGTGAGTTTTTGGAACTCTTATATTACAGATATCTAGAGATACATTGCTTTGCCTATTTTGTGTGTGTTTACTCCATCTGTTTTTTGGTTTTATTTATAGACTGTTTCCTTAACTGCATATATATAGATAGATCAGTATCTTATATTATATCATGTATGCAGACTTTTCTTTCACATGATTCTTTTTTTCTTGTGTACTTATTTCCTGTTTCTTTAACAGGATATACAAGCACTGATTAACAAAATTAACAGGTCCATAGTTGCTCCCCTTCCCACAAAGTACTCTGCTGCATTGTAAGTCCTTAGCTCGTCTATGTTTGGTTTTTGGTGGCTATTTAATGTCAAGTGCATGTTTAGCTGCCTTCCTTACTGCATAGGATTATGGACATACCTTTGTGGGACATTTAGAATTGTGTAAGGATAAGTGCAAGTAACAAACATAACAGATGCTTCAGTAGCCTGGTTTTTATTACCATGTTTTTCTAGGTGGATGTGATTAAGTTGGCTTTTAATAGGTGAATATTGTTTATCTAATCATTTTCCTTATTTCTATTTTCAGCCGAGGCCTTATTAAAAGCATGCTTCGGAAAAACCCAGAACTCAGGCCAAGTGTATGTATACTTCTCCTCTAGTGTAAAAATGTATGTGAATAAACCCACCTTAAGATAGTAGTCAAACATGATAGATTTTACAAAATTAATTATGAATTCACTGTTTGTTCTCTTCCTCACCATATCCAACATATCTCATTACGATGCGCCACAAGCTGGTACAATGTTTTTGCCATATTTTTCCATGACCTGAATGGTTCATCACCTTGCTGTCTGCTCTATTTGATTGGCTATGTAGTTTTGTAATTTTAAAATTTATGAACTCATATGCATTGTATCCAAAACCTATGGAATACATATTATCAATCCAGTGTTCCCTGGAATCATTTGGCTTCATATAATCTGTATGCAAATGCAATATCCTTCAGGTAAGTTTGATTCCTTTAAATCATATTTCGTACAAATTGTGACAGTCCCCGGCTTTTACCTTCTCATCTCATTTGAAGTGTTTTTGCTTGTGGCAGGCTGCAGAGCTGCTTGGTCATCCACACCTTCAGCCTTATGTTCACAAAGTTCATCTCAAAATCAATATCCCAAGACATGGAACTTTAGCAGTAAATTGGCCTGATCCCAGTTATTTGAAGAAAACAAGATTCGCAGAGCCAGAAGATGCTCGTTTCTTCACATACCAGGATAAGCGCCATACGTTAAGCAATGATAGGACTTTGAATCCTAGCATATCTGGAGGTGAGCAAGATTCACTGTGCTCTACCCAAGAAATGCATGACAAGCCAAATTATCTGAAACAACAATTGGCAGGACTGTCTGCTGGTAGAACCTTTAGAAAAGCAGCCATATCCAAGCAGCCGATTGCTTCCAAAACTTCAAATATTGTTAAGACTCGAGCTCCAGCTAAAGCTTCTGCTACTCCCAAGAGATGGATGGAGCCAAAGAATCGCTCATCGGTAAGATATCTCTCTCTCTCTCTCCCCATGCACATGCAACTTTAGCTTGCATAGTAGCTCTATTTAATGGGTAAGTCATACTTTTGAAAAATCTTTAGTTTCTGAATTGCTATTTTTGGTAAAGTTTGAGTTTATAAATTTTGTTATTCCAGCTTCCTGTTTCATGCACTTCAAAAAAGGCAGCAAGTACAACTCGCAGAGCATCATTGCCATTACCAACAAGTGCTGCAACTCACCAATCCCCCTTCCGGCCCAATATTGGTGTCCTTCACTGTATTAAATCTCCTGATGTTTCTGTCAATTCCCCTCGAATTGACAGAATAGCTGAGTTTCCATTAGCCTCATATGAAGAACAATTATATGAAGAACAGTTTTTGCCTATCCATAGAAGAACTTCATCACACTCTGTGCAAGGCTCGTCTGGTTCCCTGCAATCTGATGACCGTTCAATCATGAAGGATAAATGTACAGTTCAGACATGTGACAGAGCGTCTCGCAAACTTAGTTTCACTGGTGCGTGGCAGGGAATTCAATCCAGCATGTTCCAAGCTGAACAAGACAATCAAAGTGATGAATGTTCTGATCAAAATGCGACTGCTGGAGCGTCAAGCCGAACATCATCAGACACACGTCGCAGGCGGTTTGACACCAAATCATTCCAGCAAAGGGCTGAAGCTTTAGAAGGGCTGCTTGAATTTAGTGCAAGGTTACTCCAGCATCAAAGATATGATGAGCTTGGGGTGTTGCTGAAGCCTTTTGGGCCTGGTAAGGTCTCCCCTAGGGAAACTGCTATTTGGCTGACTAAGAGCATCAAGGAAAATACTGTCAAGCAGGATGATTAGTTCCAATGAGCAGTTAACACGTGTAATATATTTCAGACTCCAATATTTTTTTGTAGTTTACGAGTTTCTGTAATCATTCTTCTCAAGAGGAATTAGGCACCTAGGTAGATACTGATTTTGCAGGTTATGATCTGAGAAGAGGAATGGTTATCACCTTGGATTCAACTTAGTTTGAAACTGTGATGGGTTAATAGAATATTTCTCAATATTGCGTAACATCAATCTGAGCATATAATCTCTCTCTCTCTCTGCTTGTATTTTTTCTTTTTCTGTATTCTTGGTTTGCGTTTAATACAACTGGGATCCGAAATAACCGAAAAGAAAAAAAGAAAAACAAAAGGTAAACATAAGTACTGGAAGTAACAAGTGGTAGAAATTCATGATAGGAGAAAACCTTCGCATGTTAACAGATTAAAAGAAATGGTTCCAAATTTTCAAATGATGGTTACTTGGTATAATTTTCGTCCTGAGATGGCACTGAACTCATAAACAAGTATAATTAGTTATTAGAATATTTCTTTGGAAAGTTCATTTCAGTAGTGCAATGCATGCCATAGGTGTCTGTAAGAACTCTTCAGTATCCATTTCTTTTTCCCAACTTAAAACTGATGAGCGAGGAGCTGCTAGTACAAATTCACATGGGGCTGCAATCAAGCAATTCAATAAAATTAGACAATTATGAGAAAGGCAAAAATTACGAATATCAACCTGCACAATTTAGTTCATTGAGCTATATTTTTACCTCATATGCAGCCAGAGATTTATTATAATTGGAATGACCAGTGCTTGGGCTAACGGTGGTGTGCTTGTTGTCCTCAAACAACCTTCTTGACTTGTAGAGCTTAACAAACCAGGGATCATGGTTTTTATGACCGTTGGGTTTGAACTGTGAAGACGAACGTTTCAGAACTTGATCCTCCATAGGACCATCCGTTGCATCCCATGATTCTGTATGCTTGGTTTTGTGCTTTGTGCTCCCTTCCGGCCGTTGCTTTGGTTCACTCTGTGACCTTACTTTTGCCTTCGAAGATTTCGTGTTGGTCATGTAATTTGGCTTGAATGTGTAGTCATAACACGCAGGGTCTCCATAATCCTGCTGTTGAAAAGTGAAAGGGGGTCTTGTTGGTTTTGGATTAGATGCTGCAGGATAGTTCCAGGGACTATTTGCTGTTGGAAAGGAGGGCTCCTCGTATTGATGTCTCTTTGAGGTGGAAAGACGGTCAGAATAGAATGTTGTGTGGCCATGCTCAAGCCTCCCAGTTTGTGAATGATTAAGGTGGGCGCTTGTGCTTTTCGAAACTCTTTGAACATCATTGGAATTCAAGTCCATTGTCTTCTGCATAAAGAAGGCCATATTCTAAGTCAGAATTTAAAGATTTCAATCATATGCAACCTTCTTGGTATGGGGGGCAGCCAGAGCCTGACAAGTTTAGGACCCTCACTTCATGTTTGGTTGATCAGAAAATGGTGGGAAATTTATGTTGAGTACTTGTACCAGGCTCAATTGGGTTTATGTTATATTGGAAATTTTGAATCACAGATATCAGAATAAGCATCAATTCGATTTGGAAGAGTTTGGTTTCTGTATAAATCTTCTTCCCAAGAACCAAAAGGAACAAAGCAATGCAAACCAAAATTCTAAAGTCACTTCCCATATTAAAAACTAGCACAGATAGCATGAATATGGCAGATATATTTCAGACTGAAGGAGGAGACTTACCCTATGCACCCCATGGCCTCTTTGAATGGTCAATTGCTTTTTATTAGCTTGCTGTGCTTCCTCTGCCATCTGAATTCTCTTAAACCGAGCTCTAACCTGGATTGCCATCAACGCATGCATCTGCATTATAGTGGCAGTTGTTTGTTTCCTCACGATGTGACCTCTTATGAGTGCTTGTAACTTAACAAGACCCTTCAAGGCGTGTAAAGCCTTCCTTGCCTGAAACAACATAAGCAAAATGATCATGTAAAATAAATAGATTTAGACTGCCCCATCTTGCTTAAATCTATGTTGTTAATTAAGATTAATAATTAATCTTTAATGTTTTGGATGGAAATTTGTACCAAATGAGAACGGAAGGCAGCTTGAATCCTTGTGGCAGCAGCATCCTCAACATCTCTCGGTACCACAGCCAATGTCAAGGCATGATTCTGCTGAGCCTTCAAAGGCAAAGGCAATATAGTGGTGTCAATTGAATCAACAGATTTGGAGGGCCTGTGGCATGCCTCTTTGCCTGCTAACCTTCCAAAGCTCCATCTTCGCTTCACTTTTGGTGTCCCTGGCTTGGTAGCAGTAGAAGGATGCTCAGTTGAAATCGAAACATCGGTTTGGTTAATCTTTTTTTCCTGCTTTCCTACCAGAAAGTTTATAATCCATTTGCTTGCCTTTCCCATCTTTAATTGTCACTAAAATTCCGCTCTAGACTGAAGAACTACAGAGTTGCAGCTTTTATATATAGACTGTGATGATCTTACTGCTTAATCTTGGTTGGTTGACTTTGTATGGATACTTGATATATTAAAATCTGTTACTCTATCAGCATGCATGGCTCTATCTCTCAAATACGTATCTGGTTTGGTCGTCTGATGCCATTAATTTAATGACTTTGGCCTGCATAGGTTTCTCTGATAAAGCCATTTGCCACCCTCATGAGTCATATAGATAGGCAAAGATTCCTCCTCCTTGGGTAAAAAATACATTTCAGCTGCTAGAATTTTGATTTCCTTAGGAGGCTGCACCTGGCAATCAAGGGGTAGCTGTGTTTCACCTTGGTGCACCAAATAAATCAAACTGCATCTACAAAAATCCGTATTTCCTGGTCCTGTAATTCTTCCTGTCATTGGCCGCAGTAACCAAACTGCTCAACTTTTGCTTCATTATCTCTCTCAAGACATCCACTCATATTTTTCGTTAAAACGAAATTGGAAGGAGATATTCGAACACGGGACCTCGGATGCACGAGTACCTCTTTTTACTCTTGGGTTTTATGCTCAACTGGATGTTTCAAGTCTAAAATTGAAAACCAAGCACGTATTTTATAAACTTACAAAAATCCAGTTCATTTTTGCTTCAGTAATTTCTTTAAATCATCTAAATATCAGGGAAACATAAACCATGAAAACATGCAAAGCTCAACAATTTTGGTTCAAAATACAAAATTTAGCCCACGTTCAATTGCCAAAACCAAACCCAGATTATTGCTAATAACCAAAACACAAGCACTAATCTAATTCAGCAACACTGCATCAATTCTTCATCTAAGCTTCCCCTTCTCAGAGCTCTTCCTAGCTGCCTCCTTAACCTTCTCAATGTAGCCTTCAATGGGAGGCGTCAGAGTTGCCATGAACCGATTTGCTGGGAACTTAGAAAGATCCGGCACCAAGGCTGCTGCTTTCAAATGCTCAGGCAATGCCTCAATCGCCTCCTTCTTCAACCTCAACAGCGTGGACTCCGCCGCCTGCCTTGCCCTGTGCCGCCTCATCAAAACCCTACTGTACTCCTTGGCAAGCCTCCGGCCATCTTCAATAGTGAGGTTATATTTCGGTAACTTCTCCGCATCAACCAAACCCAGCGATATCAAATCCAAGCCGGGCGTTCCAAGAATCGTTGGCTTTTCTGGGATGCCCAATTTCTCCTTGCCTATCTTCAGCATCTCAATCTCTCGCTGCCGCTCTTTGCTAATAAGCCCCAACTTAGCTCGCTGAATCTCGCGTTCTCTCTGTTCTGGCGTTAACCACCTAACAGGGGTAGGGGCATTCAAGCATTGATCGTAGAACTTTTCGACCCGATCTCTGTGAGATTGTCCTTTACCTCCTCCACCTCCACCTCCACCTTTAGAATCAGGTTCTGCAGTGCCTTTCTTTACAGTTATCTTTGACCGCTTCAATGGCAGTGCAGTTTTCGTCTTCGATTTACCCTTTGCGGTCCCACTCACAGAGCATCTCTGGAGGAAGTTGTAGCTTGAAGGAGACTCGATCAATGGTCTCAGGGGTTTATTCTTAAAGATGCGTATCATCTTCTGAATCGGAAATGAGCTGATTAGCTGTGTTAGGGTTTCGCAGAGAAGTGACCGCTGACCACAGAGGGGCTGAGGTCTGAGAAAGAAGATGAAGACGGAATGAGAAATGCTAAAAGAGTATTGTAATATGTGTGGGCTGGATTTGGGCTTGGCCTGCTTGGGTGCTCGACCTTCTCTAAGTGGGTCTCACATTTGAGCCCAAAAGTGGAGAAACACTTGTGTTAAACATGTATCTCAGGATTGAAGAAAAAAAAAAACATACATCTCAAGCCAATCACGGCATGCTACAAGCGATAATTTTTCTCCTTTCATAAAAGTTTTTCTGCACAAAATTATAACTTGGTAATTAGCAATTAACAATTAGCATAAGCATGCTTATTGAATTTAAAAACATTAAAATCTAATAATGAGGATATCAATAAGTGGTTTGGTTTATAATTTATGAGTGTTTGACTTTGGATTTCATCATCTTGTGAATGTTTTCTTCTGCTCGCAAGTTCGCAAGCCAACCTTAGACAAATATTATTATTTGTAGATGTGATGAAGGATCATGATCATGAGCATGAGTTGCATGTAACTAAACATCATTGTAATACGGATTATCGTTTTTAAAACTCAACGCCGCCTTTATTTTTGGTTATATAATTTTCAACCACCCACCCTGAAATGACGATGGCAATGAAGGCGAAATGTTGACTTTGTGGAAGCTCTATGGTTCTCATTTTCTCGTGTCACTCTTCTAGAATTAAATCTATTTTGAATTTTGCACACTTTGCAATGTTTTTGCTTTAATATAATAGTTAGCATTTGAATGGAGTTTATCAACAAACCATTCTCTGCTTCAATTGATTTTATTTATTTTTGTGGTTGTCAAATTTCTTCTTCTAGTAGCAAATGTAGCATATTGTTGACTTTGGCAATCTTGGTGGACCCAAAGAGATTGGATTGTACTAAATTTTATAACGTGAAGAGCAACAATGGGCAATGTCCACTCCACAATGACAATGTTCATTAGTTATGGAACCTTCTTTCAGTGGACAGAATCAGGCCAGCATCAGAAATTCAGAAGCTTCTCTCACATTTTAGACCTTATATTAAGCTCCTCCAAATAAGCGTGTTGATTTTCTAGTTATTATTTTTATCTTTGTTTGTGTACTAAGAAAAGAAATCTTCAGCATCTTTCATTTCACACTTTATATATAAACAGCCCAACACCATTAGAAACAGCAACCAACATAAAACCTCTCCATCTCTATCTCTCTCTGCAAAGACTCAAACAAAACAAATGGCTTTCTCTAGATCCATCGCCTTTTTTGCTGCCTTTCTGGTGGTGGTGCTACCCATGGCTGCTTTGGCCTTCGAGTGGGACAACATAGCTCCTTCTATTGCCGGTAGCTCTCTCTCTCTCTCTCTCTCTCTCTCTCTCTACTTATGTAAACATTATTGTCTGGTTTCTGTCTTCTTATACATGCTGTTGTTGTTGTTACAGCTGAGGTGTGCAAAGAAGTGGAGTGTGGAAGGGGAACCTGCAAATTTGATGTAGAGGATCCATTAGGCTTCACCTGCGAGTGTGATGCTGGTTGGAAGCGAACCCGTGAGGGAGACGATGACCTTAAGTTTCTCCCCTGTGTGATTCCCAACTGTAAGCTCTCTTTCTCTTCCTCTCAAATAAAAACTTCCCGAGCGGAGCTGGATCCCGTTTTGCAGGATGCATACAGAAGTTGGGAAAATTCAGTGACATACATTTCACCGTTTTCATTTTTCATGTTTTTGCAGGTACACTTGACTACAGCTGCCAGCCAGCTCCACCTCCAGTTCCTGCTAAAGAAATTCCACGCAACTTGTCGGCCTTTGACCGTAATTACCATCAAACCACCTCAATCACAATATCCATTGATTCTCATTATCACTTATGATTCTTTTACTAATATGTGTTTTTTTTCCTTTCTGTGGTTTAATATATATATAGCTTGCTACTGGGTTTACTGTGGAGAAGGTAACTGTGTAAGGAACGAAACATATGCACATACACCTATCTGTGAATGCAAATCAGGCTTCTACAATCTTCTTAATGTCTCAGCATTCCCTTGCTACAATGAATGTAAGAACACACCCACTTGTCCTCTCTCTGGTTGAAATAAATAACGGTAAATGATTTTCCCACTCCCCTTTTATCCACATACACTCCTTTTTGTTTAGAAAAATGGAGTGTAAGTGGATAAAAAGGGAGTGGGGAAATCAATAACACACAACAAGTTGTAGAAACTAATTGGAGCAATGATTTTTTTTTTTTTTTTTCATCTTTCAGGCACACTTCAACCCGACTGTAAAAGCCTTGGAATTACGGTTGCTAAATCAACTTCTACAGACAGTAATCAAGGTGAGATTGCTGTCCAGAAAACACCAATATCTATCTGCTCTTTATTTCTTATTATTACTTAGATAATCACAGTTTAAATTCAATCTGAACGAATGGCACTCCTATATACTAATTAATTAAGAGAAGAGAAGGTACCGGACCTGGATACAACTATCATCAGGGTAGGGTGATGCCTGTTCAAGAACAATTAAAATAAAGAAATAAAAGTTTCATAGTGTCTTCTTGTATTGGTTTATAATAATCTTATTTCAATATCTAAATGGTTTAGGTAGGTTAAAACCATGAAAAAAATATTAATCTTTGAATTAGCATACTTTGCTAACTTTTTTGGTTTTAAGGATTAAGACTTAGTCAAGGCACTAGAGGTTTCAAAAGTTCACATCTCTACGTAATTGACTCTAAAAAGGCACCATATGATTTTAGCTCTCATTCATTGTCTGAATATAGGTTGATGACATAGACTAAAAAGAGCAAAACTTATCTCCCGTTTGGCTAAATTCAAGGCACTTGAATTTTACATTTGCTGATGTCTGAAAGAAAAATGTCATGCGACTAAGACAACATCCCAATATTTTAAAGAAGCAAGGGCTATTCAACCATGGCATGCACACTATATATATATACTAATGGTTTTCTCTTTTCCTCTTGTTTTCCAGCTACCTCGTTTTTGCCAGGAAAGTTGCAGTTGATGACTATGGCTATGGTCTACGTGGGTATGATTCTGTGGAAGTAGGGTGGAAAGTGCTGTCACGAGATTGAGCCTTCTATTTGTTTGTTCTATAGCTTCATCATACATGAATTTGATATACTTCAGGTTAATTTCGAGTTGGTGTAACATTCCTTGATTTTTCCGTATTTCATCATTCTGTATAAAGTCAGTTTGTATAAATAACTCGAAACACAGTCATACAGCGATCACTGTAATATATGATATATTTCACATTATAATATATAGAAAGATTGTTACAAGTACTTGAATTCCATGGATCATCTATCACTAACAGAGCAGGCTTTATTTTTCTCTGTTGCGCACTTTGAATTCAAGGAAAGTAAGTTAAACGAAATAACAACATTCAGATAACTTCAAGGGAAAGAGTTGCCACTAATCAAACTTCCTCAGATTTTCTACAAGTATCTTATGGCTTTCTAAGATATACATACTCACCTACACTGAAATGGTGGTTCCTACAGAAACTAGGTAGAAACAAATTTTTCGACGAGGATTAACAACTCAGAGTTATAAGCAAATCAGTGTTTTATTGAAAAAAAAACTTCCATTACAATTTGATCGAACTCACCCTTGCAAAACAACTAAAACTGATGCCATCAACATAAAAGGAAAAGACAACTAAAAACATGATCAAGTTAAAAATTCCACGCTCAGGGTTGCAACCAAAATCATATTACAGCTACTGTACGATTTAGGCTTGAAGCGCATAACAAAAACATGACTTGGAATCTGTTCATTTGTAACACTAACAGTTTTTACATTTTCTTCTGATTGGATGATGTTCACTCCCTTCTGACTATACTTTTTCAACAAGAAAAAAGGAAAAAGGAAAAAGGTAAAAGGAACCTTACTTTTATCATATAATTCAATGATTTTGATAGTTGACAATCATGAATCCGAAAACCTATCTAGGCTATAGATCCAACAGTAAGGCACACCACGTGCTCTGAACTCTCACAAGACAGCAGTTTACTCACCATATAATCTAGAACTAGAAGTTTACTAATTGATGATCCTAGATTGAGATGATAACGTATCTATACGTCCTACCTGGAGCATTTTCCTCCAGATATTTGCTAACCTTAACATTCCCTTGCAAATAGACGGCCACATGCATCACATAGCATACAACAGAACCCTCAACTACTAATGCATAAGTTGTTCAATGATCAATACTTCAGTTCACTCTCCTCACAAATGACCAGAAACAAGACTCCAACAATCCAATCAGGCAATTTTATTTCAAAAAAGGTCAGCAAAGGCAATAATCAGGTCTAACAGTATGATGAAAAATCGAAGAAGCTTAAAGGCAATTCATTCCCAATTATTTCCATCTTTAATATTATTCCTATGCTACTGATCCAAAACAAGACGCTCAACAAACAACAAGCGCATCAAATACAAAACTTTTAACAATTACCCATATCACCAATCTAGGAGTTATACCAAAGAAGCTAGATTTCACCAATAAATATTGAACAACAAGCAGCAAATAAAGGAACCTCCGTGAATATGAAAAAGCAGAGTACATATGGAGATTCCAATACTCACCATCACCAGAAAAAAAGTGAAAAAGAGAATCACTTGTTCTTAACATCCACTCCATCCTTGCCTGCAATGATGACCGCGGTCGCCATATCCAAGAACAACCCATGTTCCACAACCCCTTCAAATTTCGAAATCTCCTTCCCGGCAGCCGGCCCATCTTTAATGGGACTCTTGAAATACAAATCCACAATGTAATTGAAGTTATCAGTGATATAAGGCTTTCCATCACCATCCAACCTCAACTTTGCTTCAACCCCTTCTTCGTTAAACAACTCCTGAAGCCTCACCAAGTTATATTTCCAGCAAAACTGTACAACCTCCACAGGCATTGCCAGTCCACTTCCTCCAAGACCAGTCACCAACTTGGTCTCATCAGCCACCACAACAAACTTATCTGAAGCGGCCTCCACCATTTTCTCTCTGAGCAAAGCCCCACCACGCCCTTTAACCAAGTCAAGATTTGGGTCGACCTCATCTGCACCATCTATGGCCAAATCGATCTTGGGGTGATCATCGAGAACCGAAAGAGGGATACCCAATTGGCGAGCTTGATCCTCCGTACGTTTTGAAGTTGGAACTCCAACTATGTTCTGCAATTCACCAGATTTCAAGAGCTCTCCGAGCTTTGAGACCACAAAGGCGGCTGTTGAGCCAGTGCCGAGGCCGAGGACCATGCCGCTCTTGACATACTCGACGGCCTTATCGGCTGCAAGCTTCTTGAGTTCGTCTTGAGTGAGGGCAGGGACTGTGCGAGCTTTGATGGACATGGGCCTGTAAGAAGAAGAGCGCAGGTTAGGGGTTTTGGGGGTGCGCAGGAGAAGGTGGGTGGTGGATGCATTGTGGGGTGAGAGGAGGGATAAGGACGAAGCCATTTTCGCTTCTGGGTGGGTGGAGAGTGGCGATAGAAGAAGAAAGAATGAGAATTGAAGATGAATAAGAGGTGGATTTTGGTCCCTCTGTTTTTGTATCTTTCTCTGCTTTCTATCTTGTTGGTTTGGTTTGGAGTTTCTGTGAGCTCTGTTTTTTTGTTTGTGCAAAGGTTTGTGATTTGGATGCAAAATATGACCTTTTTTGGGTTGGGTTGGGTGGTTGGTAGCTTTGCTATTTGGTTGGTTGAACTTGAGATAGGAAGTTTTTTGTGAGGATTACAATTTCTTTTTCTTATTTCTCAGGGTTAAAAATACTAAGAAATAATATTAGATGATTGGATCATAAGGTAATTAGTTCATCACATAAAGAATATTGTTTATATTTCCTAAAAAATAATTATCTCATCTATATCTTTACAATGAAAATAAATTCAATGGATTTGGGAGATGTGGTAAACACAGATCAATGATAAAATATTGCAGCTGCAGCAGCAAAATGGGAAAAGAGTTTAAATATTAACAATAATTTGCAACTGGTGCCTATTGGGAAGAGCAAAAACATAGCAACCCAACTCCATAGAAAAACTCCAGAGAGAGAGATTGAAATAAGGAGAGGTAGGTAGGTAGGTAGGTAGTTCTCTGCCAAAAATAATGAAGGATTTATATCTATAATCTGTCATTTGATCTACCAAGTTTACCAAAAACATGTGTTTGAGACTCAAAGAGAAACACACATGTTTGAATACATGTGATTGTGTATATTATATTCATCTTGTTGCAGTGATTGTTACCATCTGTGATCCAAACCTGCAAACAAACAATTGTCATTGAGTGCTGCTACTGACCAGCAGCTTTCAGAATGGTTCATTTCATAAGATTTAACCTGCATATATATATGCACTGCATCGAGTGCTGCAGTACTTAAGATGAAAATTACTTTTTTAAAATAATATTAAAAAAGGGGAATAAATTGTTATTAATTTGTCGGGACTAATAAAAATAAAAAAATTCCTACAAAAAGAAAGAAAAAAAGGGAAAACCTCGTCGAAATACGACGGCGTTTTCACTCGTCCCCATATTCCTTTCTCCCTTCGGATTCTTCAATTGGACCAATAAACTCTAACAGTCTCTCTCTCTTTTGTTTCCTTCCTCCAAACTCCAAGCCCCCTCTCTCTCAAATCCTCAATTTCATCAACCATGTCTGCAGAATCAGCCAGTGCAATTCAAAGAAACCAAGTAAGTATACCCAGTTCCAATTTTCTTTTTCCTTTTTTGGTTCAGTCACTAAGATAACTTCCGAAAATTGGTGGGAAAAAGATTTGAATCTGGCATCTGGGTTTCTTCCAAGGGTGAAAAACTGGTGTTTGTATCACCAAATTTATTTTCCAGGCCGAAAGAAAAAAGATTTTTATTGTCGTCCTTACAAATTCTGGCCTTGCGGTATGACAGTGCATTCGAAGCTTCTTATTTTCTGATATTGAATTCTTTTGGTCAGGTTGATCTGTTGGACTTCATAGATTGGTCTGGAGTTGAATGCCTCAACCAAAGCACTAGTCACTCTGTTGCCAACGCTCTCAAGCAGGTAACTTTTATCGACTTCTGGTTTTTTTTTAATATATTTAAAAATATGTATAAAGTATAAATTGCTGTTCTTGGTTTGATTAACATTCTTAGTTTAAAAAAAAATGTTAATAAAGTTACCCTCTTTACTGTGAGAACGCAGAACTTAAGTAATTTTTTCTATAGCCATTGATACTTAGAGAGTCAGTTAGCGATGTTTTGTTGTAGTTTGTTATTCCTGCCATCTGCTTGCCTGCTAATAGAATTTAAGAAAAAAATTCAAAACCATTTGATTTGTGAAATACGGAGCTTGCGCCTAAGCCATATAGTTGTCTCTTGCATGTTAATTTGAGCAAGATTTTGTTTAACTAACATATTGGAGTTATGACTAATGTGTGAAAATTTGATGTCACATTTGTATGATGTCTGCTCAGTGCTTAAACATGTTTTGGAGGTAATGCAGTTATATTTACTTGCTTTTGTTCATTCATAATTAGGGTTATAGAGAAGATGATGGTTTGAATCTGGAGAGTGATGCAGATGAGCAGCTTTTGCTTTACATACCTTTTCTTCAAGTCATTAAGCTGCATTCTATTGTCATCAAAGGACCTGAAGAGGAAGGTAGCAATGAATTTTTCTGAATAGATACAGTTCAACCGCATGTGACTATGCATGCTAATATTAAGCTTGTTGGTTCTGTACTTGAATTCATATTATTACACACTGACATGCTTTGATCAGAATGCCTAGGCAACTCTTGATGGAATTCTTTTTAAGGTGTTATTTGTGTTCACTATTGATGTTACTTTTCTTTCATTCTTTTGGCACTTCCTT
Source organism: Prunus avium (assembly GCF_002207925.1). The sequence goes on from NW_018921815.1 coordinate 947,505, forward strand.
TTAATCTTATTATAAAATCTTATAACAGTGGAAGCCATCCCAACATATCTTACTTAGGGTTCACAGTAACATGTATTTGAATTCTTGTCTTCATTTAGCTTCGATCCACTCTTTTAAGGTTTATAGTAGATCAAATAGAGGTTGCAAAAGGATCACATTTGTTGGCATGCAGAGTAAGAAAAACTCTGGAGCAATAAATCTAAGGATCATGGAACTATGAATATAAATACAGATAAGTTTTTGTAACCATGGGGATTTAAGAAGACTATCAATCTCAAACCAAAATGCACATATCAGAAGAAAACATTTCATGTTTCTTTCTAGCCCTACTGATCCAAGGCCTTGTCTTCATAGTATGTAAGGTTTTTAAATTTGTTTTCATTTACTGAAAAATTAATTCTGATTAGGTGATTGTATTTCAAAACATCAGCCTAAAGAGCCAATACTACTAGAGTGAACATGAAAGTGGATGATATCATAATGGTTATATCATGATGTTTTCTTCTTTATCAGAGAATCATTCAACAAATATGAGTTTTACAGGATTGTAAATATGAGTTTTCTTCTTTCCCTGAGAAATATAATTTTTCTGCTGTTTTGGCTTTGATACCACTGTCTGTCATCTTTGGCTTTTCCTTACCTTTTTCTTCCAGCCTCTTTGTTAACTAAAATTTTGTTGTGCATTTTACCCTGCAAACCTTCTACTGCAAATATCCCTGAAATTGATGTTTGATACTGTTCTAACCTTGAGATTCTTGAGATTGATTTCTAGGTCCTAAGACGGTGAAACTTTTTTCAAATAAGGAGCATATGGGGTTTAGGTATTATTCTTGGGACAATCACAGTTATTGATCATGGATAAAATAAATAAATAATTGATTAACTCATGGATGCATTTCTTGCTGATAATGGCAGCAATGTCAATGACTTCCCAGCAAGTGATACACTTGATTTATCCCCTGAGAATCTAAAGGTTGGGATTCTGTTACGACAACCTCTGCTATTTTGCTTGTTGAAGACAATTCAGTAATACACATTTGGAAGGTTTTTGCATTATACTTGATGTCTTTTTACACGTTACAGGGCAAACCAGTTGTCTTAAAGTATGTCAAATTTCAAAATGTTCGCAGGTATCTTAAACCTACTTTTGTTGATATACTACTATATTTCTCTGTATGTATGTAATAGAAAGTCTCACATTATATTTGTATCAGCTTGACGATCTTTATTGAGGATAATCAATCTGGCGCCGAACTCACAAAAGTTCAAAAGATTGTTCTGTGTGGAACAACGTAAGTTTCAATTGTTCCTCATTTTTCATTTCTTTTTTCTCGTAAATCTGCTGGTATCTCACATAATTTATCACATGGTCTACATTCTTGGACAATGCATTCGCTGTTTTATACATCTGATATGTGCTGTATTTTCCACTGCGATAACAGTAAAATAATCCTGTATCCACAGAATATAACATGCCATATGTATCTAATGATGTTTTCCTGTTATGTAGGGTGGAAACTACAGACATGAAGGGCTTGAAGAAGATTGAGGACGGACACTGAAGAGTCAGAGAAGTAGATGAATGAAAAAATTGAATCATCTAATACCATTGTGATCATTTGGCAAATCTATCGGTGCACATGGTTATGTGGCATATTCGGATTATAATCAAGTTTCATTGAGAAATTTTCACCCTTTATGGGATTCTAAGATTATATGAACATTTAATTGACTAAAAAAAGGGCTGAAACATTCAATGCATGTCCAGATCCATGTTTGGCTTTCTCTGGATGAAACATTCTCAGTGCTTGGCATTCAAACGTTTGCAATTTTCAGAAGCTATTGCTTATATCCTCCCATTGGGGTCCCAAGTGGGTTTCTCTTATGTTGATTAGGATTGGACTCTTACACTTTGTATTTCTGAGAAATCTCTTATTCCCTGTGATTCTAGTTGCTGTGGAAAAGTAATTAACAATAAACCAATTGAAAACATAAAGAGTATGTATATCATAGGTCGGTATTGAAGGGCAACAATCTGAGATACTAGACTGGCAAATGATTCAGAAAGCTCATTAATGTAAAGAGTATACAACTTCATTTGACTTCGAAGAAATGGCAGCGCTACAAAAATAGTTGTTTTTTTTTTTATATATTCCCATTTGAACTAATGAAACATCTTTGTGAAGGGTAACATAGAAATTAAACAACCCTGAACAGAGTGGGCACGAAGAAAGCTTCATTATTTCAACAACAAGAAGCAACACACTCGAACCAAGTTGATGATATACATTATCATACACCCTTTCGCGGACAAAATCAATCCGTAAGAACTAACTGCTTCTAGAATAGAGGTCAATGCTACCTAATTGCAGCCGCGAGGTTGATTGAACATCTCGAACTGTCAAAAATCTGAACCTGCCATGTAACTCTAATTTAATGGAGAGCCGGAAAACATTGATACATGTTTGAACGCATTTGAGTGTTCGTATATTTACCTGAAAACATTTGATAGGAAACCCTGACATGAGATCTTAAATGTTTTACGCTGGAAACGACTGTCAAATATTTGAGTAGTTTGTTTATCCAATAGATGCCAGCTTGATTCCCCATCATTGCTTCCTTCAACTACCCTGTAAATTAAATTTATAAATGCTCAACAAGATCAATGCTTCACAGGATTTCTAAATACAAGTATATAAGTACTTCACAATACGTATGCATGCAGGGAAAAAATTCAATAACTACATTCAGGACACTTCCATTATTGTCAATTCAGAGGATGCCTGTATGAAAAGGAGCCAAAGTCCTTGCTGCATAAGGCCATAAACACATGCCACATGCCACTTAATCAAAGAAAAATGTAGCAGATTGAAAACTCAAAGATTTGTAGTTAATCATACATATCGTACCAATCCATCGGATCCCTTTCTGGTGCATCATTGGCTGACATTATCTCATATGCCACAAGTTCATGCATCAGGTTGTCTGATACTTTAAACTTGATCCAACAACCTAAAAGCCATAAATACAAATTCACAAAGTGAACTTGCTAACAGTAAAGTGTTTAAATCACACTAATGCACACAAGAGAACCCTTTTCATTACCTCGTGCGCCATTTGGTTCTTCCCACTTAGATGTGCGTAACCCATCAAATGCTGACGTTGCCTGAAATTTTCAGCGGAGATTATGGAGAAATTTTTAAATGAAACAGTAAAAAGATGAACCACACAGACCAAATAAAACTCACAATTCCAAAAGGAATTTCTTCTCCACTTGCAAGGACTGAACCAGAATGTATTCTGTTTAGCTTCAGAAGTGGCAAGCAAAGAGAATCTTCAACAAAGTTATCACAATTGTTAAGATTATTGATTGTGTCATCCAAAGCATCCAAAGCAACAGGCAGTGCCAAAGAGGTTTTGACAGCATTTCCAGCTAAAGAAATGTCAAACCTCCCATCAGCATCTGCCTTACCACTCATCGAAAGAGCATTAAGTAACTCAGTGAAAGAGGGCAGCAACTGATGAACAAGAGATTGGCTGATTGAATCAATTGTGGCCCTCCTTGTTTTAAAAGGGGATTTCTTAAAATCCACAAGAATTCCTTTAAGAGTCTTGAGTACTTCAACCGCCCTTGACTTGGGAAATTCTTCCTTAACAAACTGGGAAAGAATTGGAAGAAATGCATTGTGAATTTCGGTCACATGCTTGTCAACACATGCACGAACTGGACAAGAAGAACCACTCAAGGAGCAACTCTCATCAGAACCACATTCTAATCTTGACTGCCGCCATTCCTTGTCCCCACTTCGTCTCCCTGGTAATGAGGTTGAGGCATTGTCTGTAGAATGTAAACTGCTTTCAAGTTCTTGCCTCTCCTTCTCATCACGGTCTTCAAGTACAGAAAGCACTTGAGAGGTAAACCCTCTTCTGCAGTCTTTTGTTACCTTAGCAAGCACAGCTGACAGTGCAGGCTCTGTAATGATGTTACGTCGAGAAATAACCTGAAAAATAAAAAGAACTCTTCCTCATCAACGGCTCAACATAAAGTTCATAAAGTAGTTCTATTTATGAAAATCTAGGCAATTAATTAAATCCAGTACCACTTTTTGCGATTACCTCATGCCACTTCCTTGTATATCGTTTGGTTACGTCACAAACACCATCTTTAGCGATGCCAATTACGTAATTTAATTTCTTGTTCCACCTGCAGAAAATGCTTGAAGTTATATTTATGGACAAATCAAGGTAAAATAGTTTATCTCATATCAAGAAACTAAATCAACAGGGAAATCTAGAAAAATGATTAAACTAGCAAGACCAGAGGTACCCGCTTTCATATAACAGTGGTTTGTCAGACACTCCTTCACAAGGATCGAGATGCATCCATCTGAACAACAAAGGTGTCAAAAGAAGATTGAATCCATATTATTGGCTTCCCAGGACTCCTAAGTTAAAGAAAAAGCACTAGTCTGTAAATGGAAGTTACCTTCCTAAAGATTGTGAGAAGCACTCTGTCCAAACATGATCCGTGAAATCCAAGATCTGAAAAAGAAAGGAAAAAAGTTAAAAGAAATCTATCAGCAGGCACTGTGGGTCCAAGTAAGCCCCGTCAGTCTAAGGAAAAAAAGGACACAACTGAACTACTTTATCTACTTTCATTCGAAAATGAAAAATTAGACAAGATAATCGTTCCAATGTTGGAACTCAACTCATTAGATGTCATAATACAAGACGGATTAAATATATTCATATTGCTTTAAGCATGTCCATTGGTGAATATTACAAAAGTCAGATGGCACAAATATTAGAACTGAAAATGACTAACTAGGCGGGATTCATATCCAAAAGCTCGGCAATAAAGCGTAAAGCAATTGGCCCATTCCCCACAACGCCCCCTTCTTGTTTGCAAAAGCTGCATGTTTGGGAAAAAATTAAATTAAATTGAGGGAGACATAAAATATCAAACAAGCTTCTTAAGGAGGCCACCAAGATGCATAAATACCTTTAATGGATCATTGTAGCGTGGGAAACGAGACCCTATAGGGCAAAAATTGCATCTGGGGTTGAAGACCAAAAATATAATAAGTAATGTCAAGCTAATTAATTATTCTGAATCTAGAGATGTATGCATCAGCACATAGATAGAAAACTAAGAAACAGAGTTAGGGAAAGATAATAATAAAAAGGTAACATCTATGGTTAAATTTTTTGATTGAAATAGCAGTTTTCTAATGGTTTGTGACATGAGGCTCTCACCTAAAAATGCTAGTCACATAAAGTAAGTATACCAGTAGAGAAAAATCCTTAAATTGAAAACTATAGCTGCAAATGCTGCCACAGCATTGACAGTTGGAGAGTCCAAGTTCATGGTGGACGAGCCTATTTGACTCCAGCTATGTTATTCTTAAACCAGATGAACAAAGACTACCAAGTAGATATTACCACAATGAAAGATTAGATATACAGTAGGGAAACCAATAAAGCGAAAAAAAAAAAAAAAAAAAACAAGATAACATAAAATCATAAAGGGGTAAAAATACCATAGACCAGACTAGACTATAGTTACAAAATTTGGGGTTGGGGAATGGCCAAACATCACTAGCATACCCATAGATCTCAACTCGAGAAGCTCCATATTGAATTTCTGAAGGAAGTGCAACAGCCATTCCATGAGATACGGTTTCTTTGCCGCAACCATCACAGGGAGGAGCATCAACCCACCTGCAATATTGAAACAGAGCACATTACACAAATTCAGCTGGTCAGCTACGCATGATGAAAGTGAATTGTAAAAAAACAGCAAAGCAACAGGAGAACACCTGAAAGATTGTTTGAACCAGAAAAGCAGCTGCAGCAGGAAAGCATGGTCTTGTTCATTTTTTGATGGAGTTGAATTCCCCTCCTAAAACACATTTATCAGATTTGCTTATCACCAAGACATCTTTGCAGAGGACAATCATTAATATATTGCCAAAAATCAGTTCAGTCCAAAAAATGAAAACAATGACACGCATAAAACATTTATTTTCTGAGAGACTAATGCTCTCACCTTGGCCAAACTGACCAATGCTTTCTCCTCGAGCTCTTCTATAGGGACTGTTTTCCGAGCAGCCTCCTGGCGTTGCGGGTCCTCATACTAAAGCAACGACAGGCCAAAACCCATCAAAAACATCAGTCTGTGAAAAGGCTTAAACTAATCTTGTACAATTTGTTAGAGGAATTTGAGAAAAACAAAACTACAAACTATTATGTGTTTTTCTTTGGTATTAACTAGTACTATTAGTCAAAAGCTAAGCTCTTTGCTTTTCCGTTTCCCTGAAACCAAACAGATTAAGGAATAAGAAAGAACATTACCATGAGAACTTGACTGACATAAGGGGCTAGTCTCGCCTCAAACCTTCCATTATCTTCAGGGGCAGCGTACTGCTGAAACAAAAGCGCCTCCTCCTCTGCCTAATTTTTTTTTTTTTTTTTCAAAAGAGAAAAAAAATTAAAATGAAACAAAATTTCCTTGGAAGGTTTCAAATGCAGAAGACTTGTAAAGAAACCTGCAACATTCTGGCCAATTCCTCATCGGATTTCAGTAATTCATCGTTTTCAGCAGTTGATTTTTCTTGTTGCTCCTCATTGATCGAAACCAGTCGGAGCTTCTCAGAGATGGCAACGAGGTCGGAATCATCCGAAAGGACACGATTTTCATCGACTCCAATTAACTTTACGGAAAGAAAAACAATCCAATTTAATCAACTTGCGACACACGTAGTTTTACAAATAGCAAAACCTATACACGTATATTCACACGCAGAGAGAGATATGTAGAAATTGGTGAACCTTTTGCTCGTCTGGAGGAATAGAGGTGAGGGAGAAGATCTGGATTTTGAAAACCTGCAATGAATGGCATGTTAGGGACTGAGTTTTGTAGAGAGAGTGAGAGAGAGAGAGAGAGAGAGAGAGAGAGAGATACTTCGAGGCCATCGGCGATGTCATAATCAACGCCGTAAGTGGAGTCATTGTGGTGAACCTGAAAGCTGCGAGTCACCATTTTCTGTTTCGCGACTCTGATGATGATCTCTGCAACTGCAAAGCCCCAAAAGTAAAGTAGAGGTCTTTCTTTCTCCCACCATTTGTTTTGTTCGGTAACCTCTCTTCTTTCTTCCAAAGAATCAGTACTGACGTGTCGTTGCAGCATGCCCATGGGCCATGGGCCATGGGCTATGCGCTTGCTTTTTTATTTTTATAAAGTGGGTAACCCACCAATTATCTAAGGCTTGCAACTTATAGGTGGGGTTGATGCTCGGTATTTGTGGGCCGAAGCCCCGGTCGTAGGTCCCATGAGGCCTTACATTTAACGTGGGCCAGCCTTCACAATTAACATGAGAATTATAGATTTAAAATAGGGTAATATAGCCTTCCTAGGGTTATACCACCATGAAATTCAAACCGTCAGTATTTTCAAGGGTCCGTAACGCAATTGTTAGTTAGATAATGAAAAGGGTTGGGTAAGGTATGGGTTGCGCATGAATCCATGATTGGAATGAAGAGATTTGAGGATGGTTGATATATCAAGTCAAAGTGGACCAAACATTATTAATGAAATCGAGAAGGATATCGATGCAAATGGATAACGATAACAAGGAAGTCTACATACATGTATATATATTAATGAGATTGAAAAGGATGCTAACCAGAACAAATAATATTTGGTTCTATTTTCTGTGGTCGGTCTTCTTCCAGCTGAATTTGTTAATTATTCTAGGTAGGTTGCACAGTGGTAGTTGTAGTCATTAATTTCATACAGAAAAACGCTTCATCACACGGCTCCTTCTTCTTTTTTGTTTTTACGCTCTTTAATTGAATGACATATTTACATTCTGAACTTCCGAACTCATTTAAACCCTAATGGAATACAGCCCTTCAGCTTCAATAATGAACTGAACTACTATTTGGTTCCGTCTTTAATGTCAACAACCGACCTGCCCTAACCCAAGAATATCTCTCTTTTTCTCTCTGCTCTGCACATATATACACACATATATCAAACATCGCTACGTCTTCTTACAAAACTAGATATAATCTTCTCTCTCTCTCTCTCTCTCTCTGCGATAATGTCGACGACCCAGCAGAGCCGGGTGGTGGTGCACTCAAAGCTAACGGTAGTTTCGAGCAGGCCAGTGAAGGCGGGCACGGCCCATGCTTTTACAGCACTCGACCATGCAATGGGCCTCCACACCCTCCACGTAGTCTTCTACTACAACCACAAGTTGTTCGGCTGTTTTGACTTGGACCCTTTGCGGCTCTCTCTCTCCGAGACCCTCTCGCTGCACCCTCCCGTTACCGGTCGGATTGCCCAGAAACCCGACGGCAATTGGGAGGTTAAGTGTACTGATGCGGGTGTTCGGGTCTTCATGGCCCGGGTGGGGACCACACTTGATGAGTGGCTCAGATCTGCTGATGGCTCCGAAGAGAGGCTTTTGACCGTTTGGGATGATATGCCTGATGATCCCAGTACTTGGTCACCCTATAGGATCCAGGTACTTTTTGTTTTTGTTTTTGTTTTTGTTTTTGTTTTTGTTTTTGTTTTTTTTTTCTCAATCCTGGTTGGTTGGTTGGCTCCGGTTAAGGTAAGGAGTCCTATATACTGAAGTGATTTATTAAATTTTATATACATGTGCCAAACTTTCTACAAGGAGAAGTATGTTTCTTATGGAGAAATATGTTTTTTATGTTTAAGCACTACCAAAAAAAAAAAAACCTAAAAAAATGCATTTTTGGTGACTAAACTTTAGTCACTCCAATATTAGTCATCAAATAATAGTGACTGTTGCCACTTTTTTTTTGTAGTGAAGATGGCAAGTATTTTTGTATTTCTCTATACTACATACAATATGAGTAATATGCTAAAAATAATTACTTAAGAGTTGGCCGCGTAGTTGTGAGTTATTGATGCAAGTGAATTTGTAATCTATTAACAACTGACAACTAGCCACACGTGTGTAGCACTGTCACTAACACCCATACAAGGAGTGCATAAAATTATTTTTGAAATCTAATAAATGGATTTATTGTGAGAATGTGAAAGTGTTGTCCCTTGGAAAAAGAACTTATAAGGTGTTGGACTATTCCCCATTGCCAATTGATTTTGAGGTGGAACTTCAACTTCCTTCATTTTTAACCAAATAAGATCTCTAAAAACATTAATTGACTAATTGATGCACAAAAATGGTCGAGCACTTGTGGGCCCAACTTAGAGATGATGCGTCACCTCAAGCCTCCTTAGGCTCTTCGACAGATGAGGACGATCTGCAAGACAAAAAGCTACGGTAAGACCTTGGGCACCGGTATGGTACCGGACGAAGGCTCTCCGATATTTAAGTTAGCTTAAGGACGGAGTGAATAGCAATTTAGACAGAGTTAGGGCTAAGTAGCTGAATAAAACATATACCTTATTTGGGGGACTTGTGCTCCTATTTATAGATCTTGGGAGGTGTGCACATTGAGTGGGATTTTGATGCGTGACTGTTGGTATTGCCTGAGAAACTACAACATATCATTTGTCCAAATTGGAAAAACTTGCACTTCATTAAGCCGGATCAGTTGGCTAGTTGTCGAAAGCTTACCATGCCGATGGTCTGTACATGGATAGGATTGTCGAAGGCTTACCCTACCGATAGTCAATTAATGAGTCTCAATACTTTAAGAATAATGCTATTTAAACACACAACATTAACCACCTTAGCTGATTACCTTATGTGGCAACTGATGTGTCATGCCATATCAATTAATGAATATTGCCATGAGGCCACTTACTAGGAACGCTAGGGTTTTTTAATTGACATGACGACATTCATTAATTGACTTGGCATGACACATCAATTGCCACATAAAGTAATCAACTAAAGTGGTCAATGTTGTGTGTCTAAATAGTCCCTTTTATATTGATCCCATACTCCACATATCGTGGAATAATTGGCCCGTCATATGTGGTATAAATAGATTGAAAATGAAATAAAGTTTCTGGCCATAATATTAATTTATTGACCAAACATGTGACACCCAATTAAATTGATTTGAAAAGACATGCCAGGTTGGTAGCTTTAAATTATTGCAGCGCCCTCCTGTGCGGGAAGGGTATATAATTAAAATGAGACACAATTATTATTACTTTTGTTATTTTTTTGTCAGTTCTGAATTATTGTATGCCCTTTGCCTATATAATATTGTATGCTCGATTTTATTGAAAACAAACATTATTATATGTAGCACCAAACTTGATTTAAAAAGCATTAACATATGAATCAATCTTGGTTTTGGAGATAAATGAATTTGAAGGAGGAGGTGCAGCCATTGGTGTAAGTTGCACTCACATGCATGCAGACCCAACTTGTGTCACCCTACTCGTCAAGGCGTGGACCGAGACTCACCGCAAGCAAGCAATTGCTCACCCGCTTCTCGTCGGGGAGTCATCAGCCCTCGGAGGCAGACCCGTTGATCAAGACATAATAAAAACAAAATCAGCAGCAGCCTATTATGAAGCCAAGTCTATGGCAGCAAAGACCCCTTTACCAGAAAAGAAAATAAGCACAGCCACTTTCAAATTCTCCAGTGCAATGATCAAGCAAGGCCTCTTACAAATCCACAAAACTTGCCCTGAAGCCAACCCTTTTGATTTGCTGGCTGCAGTGTTTTGGACTAGCATTGCGCGCTTAAAACCCCCAAAGAATGGCACCAAGCACTCCCTCTCAATTTGTACTGGCTTTAGAAAGAAGCTGTGTTCTGGTTGGCACTATGGCAATGCCTTGCATTTTTCAATGCTTTCAGTGGCGGATGTGGAGGAAGAGGAACGCGCGAATGGGTTGGGACACGTGGCAGGAGCGGTGCACCGCCACGTGTGGAGTCAGAAGGAGGAGGAGTTTTGGTCTGGAGTGGACTGGTTTGGATCACAAAAGGGAGAGGAAGGTAAGTTTGGGGCAGCATTTAGGATGTATGGCCCTGAATTGACATGTGTTAGCATGGAGCACATGAATGAGAAGGAGCCATTGATGTATGCAGCCATGTTTGACAAGGACAAGAAGCCAGCTCATGTATCTTACCATGTGGGGAATGTGGAGGGTGAAGGGTTGATAATGGTGATGCCAGCTCCAGAAGGAGGGCTTGGAAGGATGGTTATGGTGACATTGCCAGAGGAGGAGCTGGCCCAGCTCTGTGAGGCACAGCCTATTTTGAGCCTAAAACCAACAATGCTTCTAAGTGGGAAACAAGCTTGAATTTGTTGCTTTGAGTTTATTCATTTTAACTTCAAGACTTAGAAAAGCTTAAACCAATTACAGATCAAGTTACATTTCATTTGCTGCCTGAGTGTTGCAAAATTAATTAATACTATATCATCCAAACAATGCTTCTAAGTGGGTGACAAACTTGAATTTGCTGCTGTGAGTTTATTTGTTTCAAATTCAAGACTTGGAAAGCTTAAACCAATTACAGATCAAGTTACATTTCATTTGCTGCCTGAGTATTACAAAATTAATTAATACTGTGGCAGGCAATTAGTCCTTGTAAGCTCGATTGATCAGTCAGACTAATTTGGATTCCTTTGAGGAGTGTTGGCGAATTTCCATTGCACATGACTCGCGTGTTCGTAAGTTTTCTCACCAGCTACTTGGTCGAGAGGAACGGCATCAGAAATTTCTTTCAGGTCCTCTTCCCTGAGTTTCAGCGCTACGGAGCCAATGTTTGTATCCAGGTTTTTAATTTTTGTTGTCCCTGTGGAAATTCACAGTAAATATAGTCTCGATGAACAATGTACGTATGTATGTAAATAATGTATCGAAGGAATTATATATACTCACCAGGGATAGGAACAACATCATTTCCTCTGTGGAGAACCCATGAGAGGGCTAGTTGAGCAGGAGAGCATTCATGTTTCTTAGCAAGGCTTTCTACTCTATGGTAAATGTGTTTGTTCTTCTCCAAGTTCTCTCCTTTCATCCGAGGATGTGCGGCCTGATAATCACAAAAACGAAAACAACAAAAATGGAAAAAAGATTATTCAATCAACCAACAAACTCAGTCATTAGTATAAGATAAATAGCTTAATTAGCTCTGTTTTTAAATATGTACCGCATGAACTTTAGAGTCCAAATTTTCCAAAACTGCTTTGCCAGCAAAAAAACCACGGCCAAGAGGACTATATGGAACAATTCCAATCCCACGCTCCCTGCATATAAACAAAGCTTTTTATTACAAAACGTCCCTGAGGTTCGTGATTTGCCAAGATTTGCACAAGCAAGCGTGTGAATATAATGTACCTGCAAAGTGGAACAATCTCTTCCTCAATATCACGAGTCCAAAGAGACCACTCCATTTGTATAGCTGTGATGGGATGAACAGCATGTGCCCTCCTTATTGTGTCCGGGCTCGCTTCAGATAATCCTATATACTTTATCTTCCCTTCTTCCACCAGTTTCTTCAGCTCACCCATCTAAACTCCAAAGCAAATACAGAAATGAAAAATATCTAATCAGGGTTCCGGGATTGCGTTTAGCACAAAACTGCGTAGTTTTAGACTTCAATCAATCTGTTATGAACTTATGATATGCAGAGTTTGGTACATTATATATATGCATACACATTAAATTACATACAGTATCTTCTATAGGCACCGATTGATCCACCCGGTGCTGATAGTAGAGATCGATGTAGTCGACGCCAAGACGCTTCAAGCTAGACTCACAGCATACCCTGACATACTGAGGGTCACCCCTTACTACCAGACGAGGCGGTCCCAAGCTTACAACACCAAACTTTGTGGCTATCTGAACTTTTTCTCTTGGCAACTGCTTCAAGGCCTAAATGTCGATAAAATGTTGACAATTAGTGGAGTTAGTCTAATTAAGTTACTTGATCAATATTGCACAAGTGGAATAATGATGAGGACTTGGAGATGGAAGTATACCTTGCCAACAAGAATTTCATTGTAATGATCAGTTCCATATATATCAGATGTGTCAAAGAAGGTGATCCCTTTACTGAAGGCATCTTTTATTAGTGAGATTCCTTCCTTTTCAGCCTCAGGGGAGTTGATCCAGCTCAGCCCCATGCATCCAAACCCCAACTTTGATACCTGCAGACAGAGCAAGGAAATGAATTAGAAAGTCTATTGCAGAAGCAGAATCAGAAGCAAGCCAAAATGCAATGACAAAATTTCATTTGAAAAACAGAATGATATTGTACCTCAAAACCTTGGGTTCCAAGTTCGACTCTTGGAATCTGAATTCCCTGCCCCTCAGTCATTTTGTTTCTCTTTCTTATCTAAATAATTGCTTTCAATTGCTTCCTCTTAGATCAACAATCCCAGATGTAAATAGGATTTTTGAGTGCTGACTGAGAAATAGCAAAGTAAAGATGCAAAGTCTATGACCTGTTTATAGGATTTAAAGTTGGCCACACACATCACTGATTATTACATATACATATCTACCCACTAGTCTTACACTGACATCACTGACTATGTCACTATGCCAATGGCAATGGGAATAATATCTAGTACAACTTTGACGCATTGGATTATTATGTCACTGGCCAATCAATTGACATCACTCACTATGTCACCATGTCACTATGCTATCTATTCTATTCTGATTTAACATTTCCTTCATTCATAGAGATCCTCTCCAAAAGAAAGGGAACCAAGAAAGTCTTGAAAGATTGGTAAATTGTGATTACTTCTGTTGCAGAAGCAATCATATGCAAAATACAAAGAAAATGAAACAAGCTTTAGAAATGGATTATACCTCAAGTCCTTGATTTCCAAGTTTGACTCTTGGAATCTGTGTTCCCTTCCCTTCAGCCATACTAATCTTCTTCAATTTTCTCCAAAAACTTTGTTTTGATTGTTTCCTGTAATTGAAATAAAACCTAAATGCAGATAAGTTAGTTCAGCCTGCCTATTCTCCACAGCTCGAGTTTATTTAGCCTCTTCTCAAGCTCAACAATTTGAATTCAACAGCTGTTCTCTTATGCGGATTAATTGGTGCGAATCGCTTGCAGAAAATAAGCATCCACCACCATTCAAATGAACCGTCCGATGCTTCTTTCTATTTTCTTCAAAAGATTTATAATAAATAAAAAGTACAACCAAAAGAGGAAAATACACTTTGAGAAATCAAAATTTCTTCATTAAACCAGCAATCAATTGCTCGTCCCGAGGAATGGAAGTGAGAGACAAGAGCTGGAATTTGAAAATCTGCAATGAATTGCAAGTTACAGAGAGAGAGAGGGGGAGGAAATGAAATGACAGAGAGAAAGAGGGAGAGAGATACTTCGAGAACATCGTCGGTATCATAGTCAACCCCCAAAATGGAGTCATTGTGGTGAACCTCAAAGCTGCGAGCCACCATTTTCTGTTTCGCGACTCCGTTGATAATATCTGCAACTGCAATACTGTTTGAATATTTGAATATATTTTATAGAAATTTAGATATTGAATATATTAAAACGTATAGCCTCTTTAAATATTGGAATATATTTAACGGTATAGCCGGGCGGCTATACACTTTAAATATTCAAATACATTTGAACAGTATCGCCGCCCGGCTATACTATTTAAATATTCAAATACATTTTAGCAGTATAGCCGCCCGGCTATACCCTTTTATATATTTATACTTGATCCAACAACCTAAAAGCCATAAATACAAATTTAAAAAAGTCAAGAAAATGGACTTTGAAAAGAAAAAAAAAAAAAGAAGAGGAAAAGGGTATGAGAGCAATTAATTGTAGTGGAATTTATTGGTGATAGGGTTTGTCTACAGTATTTGCAATCAATTGAACAAAGTACATTATCATTGAAGTCCCAAGACTCAGATGGAAAAGTGTCCATGTCTTAAAGCTCAGACTTTGAATGTTTTGGAGGAGTGTTGGCGAGCTTCCATTGCCACTGCATCAGGATTCCGCTATTGCTATCACCGGCGACTTGGTCGATTGGTACAGCATCAGAAATTTCTTTCAGGTCTTCTACCTTGAGTTTCACCCCTAAGGAGCCCATGTTTGAATCCAGGTTCTTAATCTTTGTTGTCCCTGCAGTGGAAATTCACAACCAAATGGACAATGTGTCAACGGACAGAAACAATGTTTCTTGATTGATTTCATGAGCAAACAAATGCTGGTAAAAGCTCAAAAATTCAAACCCTGATCTTAAAAGATCTTGATTGATTTCATGCCAGTTATAAATCAATTTAGGTTGAAGAGGACAAAGATGTAATGGAGACTCACCCGGGATAGGCACAACATCATTTCCTTGGTGGAGAACCCATGATAGTGCTAGTTGAACAGGAGAGGTTTGATGCTTTTTAGCAAGGCTTTCTATTCGATGGTAAATGTTCTTGTTCTTGTCTATGTTCTCTCCTACAAACCGAGGATGGTTGGCCTAACGTAGAAAAGCAAAATGCACAAGATTCAATCAACCAAAATTAGTTTTCATACACAGAAAAGAACAATACTTTCAAATTTATAGTTGTAAAATAAGGTTCAAGCAGAAAAAAAAAACCCATGAACCACACCCTAAACCCGGGTTTTGTAATTGAACTGCATAAAAAAGTGAACCACAAAAATCAGAAGAAAAAAAACTGCAGAATTTTCAAAAATCTACTGAACTGCTAGATTTTTTAATTGACATATGATTTTGTTAAAATGACATAATGCCAAAGAAAAAAACCAAGACTAGAATCAAACTCTACTCTCTCAGTTTTTGATACTCTGCAGAACCTACATTTACTTCTATAACGGAAAAAGATTATGAAGAACAACCTACCACAAAACTATTTGGAGCCACACTTTCCACAACTCCTCTGCCTCCGAAAAAACCACGACCAAGAGGACTATATGGAACTATTCCAATGCCAAGCTCCCTGTATGTGACAACATTGAACAAAATAATTGACACAAATTAGAGTTATTATAGACACACTTTGAGAACATTCCACAAGCGTTTAAGTAACTGCAATCATTTTTGCACAAGTAGAAGGGAAGCATTCCCCTCTTTTTTTTCCCCTTACAAAAATGGAAAATAGGGAAGCAATTCAGGGTTGAAAGTGGATTTTGAACATACCTGCAAACTGGAATAAGCTCTTCCTCAATATCACGAGTCCAGAGGGACCACTCAATTTGTAAAGCCGTGATGGGATGAACTGCATGTGCCCTCCTTATTGTGTCCGGGCTGGCTTCAGACAACCCAATATACTTTACTTTTCCTTCTTCCACCAGTTTCTTGAGCTCACCTACCTAAACTCCAGGAAAAACAAAAGTATCTAATCAATATTTTCCAGCCAACCCCCAACTATTTCTACAAGAAGCTATGTAAAAGCACTTCCAATTTATACAATTATGGTGCTTTTAGCTGAATGAGGAAGAGAATCACATACGGTTTCCTCTATAGGCACAGTTGTGTCCACCCGGTGCTGATAATACAGATCAATGTAGTTGACGCCAAGACGATTGAGGCTAGCCTCACAGCATGAGCGGACATACTCAGGAGTGCCCTTCACTGTAATTCTAGGAGGATCACGTCTTCCAGTAATACCAAACTTTGTGGCCACTTGAACTTTTTCCCTTGGCAACTGCTTCAAGGCCTTCATTATAAAAACTCATATACATTTAGCTAATAGTCTGCTTCTTTGTAAATTATATCCATCATGAATTAATCAATACAGATATTATATTAACTTCTGAGTTAGTGTAATTAACTTGATAAATTCACAAGTGGAAATGCAAACCTTCCCAAGAAGAAGTTCATTCAAATGAGGTCCATATACATCAGCTGTGTCAAAGAAAGTGATTCCTTTACTAAAAGCATGTTTTATTATGGAGATGCCATCATCATCAGGGACAGGAGAGTTGTAGACCCCACTCAGGCCCATGCATCCAAACCCCAATTTTGAGACCTGATGAGCAAGGAAATCAAAAATTTTGAAACAAATAACTAACAATTGGAAGAAATATAACTAAGCATCTAAATCAACTATCTGCAGAAAAGACAGAGATTGAAGGAACTTTAAGAGTCTAAATGGATTATTATAATGCCTCAAATCCCTGACTTCCAAGTTTAACTCTTGGGATCTGTACAGGTACAGCCTTCTCCTTGTCCCCATTTAGTCTCCCTGGTAATGAGGTTGAGGCAATGTCTGTAGAATGTAAACCTCTTTCGAGTTCTTGCCTCTCCTTCTCATCACGGTCTTCAAGTACAGAAAGCACTTGAGAGGTAAACCCTCTTCGGCAGTCTTTTGTTACATTAGCAAGCAAAGCTGACAGTGCAGTCTCTGTAATGATGTTACGTCGAGAAATAACCTGCAAAATAGAAAGACTCTTCCTCATCAACGGCTCAACATAAAGTTTATAAAGTAGTTCTCTTCATGAAAATCTAGGCAATTAATTAAATCCAGTACCACTTTTTTGTGATTACCTCATGCCACTTCCTCGTATATCGTTTGGTTACATCACAAACACCATCTTTAGTGAAGGCAATTACGTAAGTTAATTTCTTGTTCCACCTGCAGAAAATGCTTGAAGTTATATTTTAAAATGCACAAATCAAGGTAAAAATAATTTATCTCATATCAAGAAACTGAAGCAACAGGGAAATCTAGAAAAATGATTCAACTAGCAACACCAAAGGTACCCGCTTTCATATAACATTGGATTGTCATACACTCCTTCACAAGGATCGAGATGCAACCATCTGAACAACAAAGGTGTGAAAAGAAGATTGTATCGATATTATTGGCTTTCCAGGACTCCTAAGTTAAAGAAAAAGCACTAGTCTGTAAATGGAAGTTACCTTCCTAAAGATTGTGAGAAGCACTCTGTCCAAACATGATCAGTGAAATCCAAGATCTGAAAAACAAAAAAAAAGAAGTTAAAAGAAATCTATCAGCCTCCTCAGTCTCAGGAAAAAATAAAAAGGACACAAGTGAACTACTTAATTATCTACTTTCATCCGAAAATGAATAATTAGACAAGATAATGGTTCCAGTGTTGGAACTCAACTCATTAGATGTTGTACAAGAAGGATTAAATATATTCATATTGCTTTAAGCATGTCCATTGGTGAATATCAAGCAAGTCAGATGGCAGTGATATTAGAATTGAAAATGACTAACCAGGCGGGATTCATATCCAAAAGCTCGGCAATAAAGCGTAAAGCAATTGGCCCATTCCCCACAACGCCCCCTTCTTGTTTCCAAAAGCTGCATGTTTGGGAAAAAATTAAATTAAATTGAGGGAGACATAAAATATCAAACAAGCTTCTTAATGAGGCCACCAAGATGCATAAATACCTTTAATGGATCATTGTAGCGTGGGAAACGAGACCCTATAGGGCAAAAATTGCATCTGGGGTTGAAGACCAAAAATATAATAAGTAATGTCAAGCTAATTAATTATTCTGAATCTAGAGATGTATGCATCAGCACATAGATAGAAAACTAAGAAACAGGATTAGGGAAAGATAATAATAAAAATGTTAATTTTTTATTTATTGAAATAGCAGTTTTCTAATGGTTTGTGACATGAGGCTCTCACCTAAAAATGCTAGTCACATAAAGTAAGTATACCAGTAGAGAAAAATCCTTAAATTGAAAACTATAGCTGCAAATGCTGCCACAGCATTGACAGTTGGAGAGTCCAAGTTCATGGTGGACGAGCCTATTTGACTCCAGCTATGTTATTCTTAAACCAGATGAACAAAGACTACCAAGTAGATATTACCACAATGAAAGATTAGATATACAGTAGGGAAACCAATAAAGCGAAAAAAAAAAAAAAAAAAAACAAGATAACATAAAATCATAAAGGGGTAAAAATACCATAGACCAGACTAGACTATAGTTACAAAATTTGGGGTTGGGGAATGGCCAAACATCACTAGCATACCCATAGATCTCAACTCGAGAAGCTCCATATTGAATTTCTGAAGGAAGTGCAACAGCCATTCCATGAGATACGGTTTCTTTGCCGCAACCATCACAGGGAGGAGCATCAACCCACCTGCAATATTGAAACAGAGCACATTACACAAATTCAGCTGGTCAGCTACGCATGATGAAAGTGAATTGTAAAAAAACAGCAAAGCAACAGGAGAACACCTGAAAGATTGTTTGAACCAGAAAAGCAGCTGCAGCAGGAAAGCATGGTCTTGTTCATTTTTTGATGGAGTTGAATTCCCCTCCTAAAACACATTTATCAGATTTGCTTATCACCAAGACATCTTTGCAGAGGACAATCATTAATATATTGCCAAAAATCAGTTCAGTCCAAAAAATGAAAACAATGACACGCATAAAACATTTATTTTCTGAGAGACTAATGCTCTCACCTTGGCCAAACTGACCAATGCTTTCTCCTCGAGCTCTTCTATAGGGACTGTTTTCCGAGCAGCCTCCTGGCGTTGCGGGTCCTCATACTAAAGCAACGACAGGCCAAAACCCATCAAAAACATCAGTCTCTGAAAAGGCTTAAACTAATCTTGTACAATTTGTTAGAGGAATTTGAGAAAAACAAAAGTACAAACTATTATGTGTTTTTCTTCTTTGGTATTAACTAGTACTATTAGTCAAAAGCTAAGCTATTTGCTTTTTTTGTGCCCCAAGTAAAATAAACTTCTGAAATCTAAATCTTCAGTTTATATCATCTTCCTTCCGTTTCCCTGAAACCAAACAGCTTAGGTAATAAGAAAGAACATTACCATGAGAACTTGACTGACATAAGTGCGTAGTCTTCCCTCAACCTTTCCATTATCTTCAGGGGCAGCGCACTCCTCTGCCTCAATTTTTTTAAAAGAGACAAAAGAAATAAAATGAAACAAAATTTCCTTGAAAAGTTTCAAATGCAAAAGACTTGTAAAGAAACCTGCAACATTCTGGCCAATTCCTCATCGGGTTTCAGCAATTCATCGTTTTCAGCAGTTGAAGTTTCTTGTTGCTCCTCATTGATCGAAACCAGTCGGAGCTTGTCAGAGATAGCAACGAGGTCGGACTTATCCGAAACGACACGATTTTCATCCATTCCAATTAACTTTAAGGAAAGAAAAACAATCCAATTCAATC
The DNA here is from genome assembly GCF_002207925.1 of Prunus avium. The sequence continues at coordinate 967,601 of NW_018921815.1, forward strand.
AACTTGAGCCATCAAAAAAACACGTACTTTTACAAATTGCAAAACCTATAAGACACATACATTCACACGCAGATATAGCCCTATATATTATATATAGCGAGAGATAGAGAGTAACAGAGATTGGTGAACCTTTTGCTCGTCCGGAGGGATAGAGGTGAGAGATAAGAGCTGGAGTTTGAAAACCTGCAATGAATTGCATGTGAGAGAGAGAGAGAGAGAGAGAGAGAGAGAGAGAGAGACACCGAGTTTTAGAGAGAGATGGGGAGGAAATGACAGAAAGAAATAGAGAGAGATACTTCGAGGCCATCGTCCGTATCAAAGTCAACGCCGAAAGTGGAGTCATTGTGGTGAACCTGAAAGCTCCGAGTCACCATTTTCTGGTTCGCGACTCCGATGATGATCACTGCAACTGCAAAGCCCAAAGACAAAAGTCGAGGTCTTTCTTTCTCCGAATTTTCATAGTCACCTCACCATTTGTTTTGTTCGGCAAGTCTCTCTTCTTCCTTCTTCCGCCCTGACCTTTTTTCTTTGGTGCGGTCTCGTTTATAGTCGCGCAAAACAAATTGCAACGGTTATGTCATTTGATAAACAAGAATGTATTATTTGTCATTCTATATTTAAATATACATAATTTTATTATTTATCTATATATATAAAGCAAAAGGCAAAGAATGGTGAAACATTCAAAATACCAAAAAATGCCCTTGGTTTAATGCAAACATTAAGAATTAAAATTATTAATTAAATGAGGATAATATGGTAAATTCACACTTTTTCGTATTAAAAAAAAATTAAATTAAAAGAAAAATCAGATAATGGATCCTATTTTTATGGAACACAACTACCCATTATCTTTTTTAATTCTAAAATTGTCTACCGCGCAGATCTCACGGCCTGGGTTTCCGGGCCGAGGGGATATGCGTTGACACGCGGCTTCCTGCTTTTGGGTGCGGTGCGTTTGTGCGCGGGTGTGCCAGCATGGTCTACCGTGCGTCGGGCGTGCCAGCACGGTCTACCGTGCGTCGAGATGATTGATGTGGATAGAATGGTTAAGTGGTGCGCCTGTTTGGACTCGTCTTCTAATCAAACGATTGTAGCCGTGAGAGGAACTAATCTCGGCTGTTAGGTTCACGTCCTGAGCTACAAGGCCGTTTAGTGATGGTGTTGGTGGGGTTTGGGTGGTGCTCCGGCGCGCTGCTAAGGGAGCGACGGTCGTATGATATATGGGGTGAATGAGCGAATAACAATGATGATGCTCCGACGCCTTGAAAATCAAGGGTCGTATGATATATTGATGAATGAATTTTCCTTACAGTCTAACACTACTCCTAGGAAAACAAGT
>NW_018921817.1:0-53404 GCF_002207925.1 Prunus avium
TAACGAATCTTCAACAGGCCATTGTCGCCCACTTTCAATTCAGAGCATGCAATGGCCTTCGCGTCAATGATACTTGGAAGAGCTCCTGTCAGATGTGGCTTTGACCTCTTTAAGTCGAGACAATAGAAATGCAGCAGCTGCTTGACCAAAGCTAGCTTGCGGATTGAAGAAGTGTGTCTAAAAATTTCTCTCTCCATGGCAAGCACTTGCAGATTATGTGTTCTCGTTATAGCAAGTGTATTATTGCTTTGTCTTGGTGCCTTGTTTGCCTATATTTTTCTTCTTAAATTAGGCTATGTAACTGGTACATTGATCTTGAGCCATAGCCATCGTAAGTGCATCTCGTCTGCCTGCGGTAACATCGACAACATAACCAGCCCTTTTCGACTAGCCAACAATCCAAATCAAAGCCACTGCACGAACTGGAATTTCAACCTCTTTTGTCACAACAACCTCACAGTATTGGAAGTAGATTCAGGAAACTACTCTGTGCAGGCAATCAAATACGACAACTTAACAATCCGAGTTGTAGATCCTGGCATTCGCAACAATGATTTCTCCTCCATCCCCCGTTATTCGCTTTCCATTTACAACTTAACTTCTCATAGTGATCTTCGATTAGCATCAAGTACAACACCTATAACTTTCTTCAAGTGTGCAAAAGCAGTGAACTCGTCTGTGATGAGAACGCATAAAAAACTTTTCTTATCATGACATACACAGCGCACTGGGGTATGGCTTTGAGCTTCAATCCCTCTTGCACAGGACCAGCTACAAATTAGGTTTGTGAATTACTTGCTATATTCCAAGTCTACGATTTCTTACTCAAACTTTCTGAATTTCTCCAAATGTCACTTGTTTAAATCTATCATCTATGACTTTTTGTTACGCTTTATTTCTCATTTTCAATCATTTGTTTTGTTTAATTTTACTTGAAATAAGGCGATACAGGGCTGAAAATGAGAAAGACATGGAGAAAATACGACAGTTATTCTTTGAAAATAAAAATTCTAACAATTTTAAATAGTTTTATTACTTGTATTTTGTCTGGCTAATTTAAATTCCATTCTCTCTTCTTCACCTTCCTCATATGATGTAGTCTGCTAATTAGTCTTAGTCAACCAGTAAGCAGGGCAGAGTATATATTTGAGCTTCAATTCCGCTTTCGCAGGATCAGCTACTGGGGTAGGTTTGTGAATTACTTGCTATATTCCAAGTCTAACTTCTTACTCAAACAAATGTGACTTGTTTAAATCTATCATCTTTGACTTTTTGTTAGCTTTATTTCTCATTTTCAATCATTTGTTTTCTTTATAAGTTTTACTTGAAATAAGGCGATACAGGGCTGGAAATGAGAAAGACATATGGAGAAAGTACGTCAAATATTCTTTGAAAATAAAAATTCGAAATTTTTTAAATAGTTTTACTACTTGTATTTTGTCTGGCTAATTTAAATTCCCTTCTCTCTTCTTCACGCTAATTGGTCACTTTTTCTTGTATCTCTTGCAGGTATTTACTATTGGCTTATTCTCGGTAAGAGTTTGCATATTCCTTTAGTGCAGAATTGTATTTCCTATTAGTCAGTAGAAAAAACAAATGGAAGCAAAGAGGAAGGTCCTGACACATATATTATATCCAATAAAGCATGTCATTTGTGATTCTTTTTGTGATGTTGCTTTGCAGGAGCATTTTTCCAAATAAGATCTATATTTGGGGTTCCATTTCTGGCTGCTCTTCTAATCTACAAACGCCGAAGAATGCATTTGTCAATGTATCGCAGCATAGAAGATTTCCTGCAAAGTGATAACAACCTCATTCCGATAAGGTACTCTTACTCAGATATTAAAAAGATGACCAGTAGATTCAATGAGAAGTTGGGTGAAGGAGGTTATGGCTCTGTATTTAAAGGAAAGTTACGCAGTGGTCGATTTGTAGCGGTTAAAATGTTGGAGAAGCCTAAAGCTAATGGACAAGATTTCATAAGTGAAGTTGCTACTATTGGGAGGATTCACCATTTTAATATGGTTCAACTTGTTGGTTATTGTGTTGAGGGATCAAAGCGTGCCCTAATTTATAACTTCATGCCAAATGGATCTCTTGATAAATACGTTTATTGTAAAGAAGGAAGCAACCCTCTAAGTTGCAAGAAAATGTATGAGATTTCTCTTGGAGTGGCTCAAGGGATCGAATATCTACATCAAGGTTGTGACATGCAAATTCTACATTTTGACATCAAGCCTAACAATATTCTTCTGGATGAGAATTTCATCCCAAAGATTTCTGACTTTGGGCTTGCAAAGCTATATCCGGTAGGTAATATCATCGTCTCTTTGACGGCAGCAAGAGGAACAATGGGATACATGGCTCCTGAGTTGTTTTACAAAAATATTGGAGGTGTCTCATACAAAGCTGATGTCTATAGTTTTGGAATGTTATTGATGGAAATGGCAAGTAGAAGGAAGAATTTGAAAGCATCCATAGAGCATTCAAGCCAAATTTATTTTCCTCTTTGGGTCTCAGAGCAATTTTGCATGGGCAAAGAGTTTGAGATGGATGATGCTACAGAAGAGGAAAAGAAAATAATAAAAAAGATGATTATAACTGCTTTATGGTGTATACAATTGAAGCCAAGCGATCGTCCTTCGATGAACAAAGTTATAGAGATGCTTGAGGGAGAGGTTGAATGCTTGCAACTCCCTCCCAAACTTCTTTTATGTCCACAACAAGAGATGCCCAGAGACAATCTTCATGGTAATTTGAATCCAATGTGTTCTAACACAGAGCTAACATGTAGTACTTTGTCAGCTAGGTGATGTGTAGGACTCGACTAGAGTTTCAACTTTAATTTCAGTTTTATTATTATTTGAGGTCAAGTTGCATACATTAAAAATACGTTTTTATTTTGAACAAATACTAATGTGGTTTTGCTCCTCTGCCACCATAAGCATCACCATCATTGTCACTGTCACTACGACCACCATTGAGTCTTATCTCATATATAGTTTTTTTTTTTTTTTTTTTTTGGAAAATGCTAAGGAGACCCTTTAGCAAAAAAATTTACATGTAACGGGATAGGACTGTTTTGTTATTCGTAACCAATAACATAATGACACGTAGCATTATTAGTTGGGGATAGCAAAAATTATTATCCCATTACATGAGAGTTTTCCTTCCATCTTTAGAGAAACTCATGTACAATCTTTCCAATAGAGGTGGGACCCAGGTATTGGTGGGCTCCATCTTTACTAGAGAAATGGTACAAAATTTGTCTCCAAAGATGCTCCCTAGCATGACCCTTTATTTTTTTGTAGAAATAAAATTTAAATATTGTATTTAAATGTCATTTATATTATTGAAAAAGAATCTTGAGCCACATCCATTGTCCCCCCACTTCAATTCTCTGAGCATGGAATTGGCCTTTACACCAATGATCACATGGAAGAAAGTCATTAGCAATATGGAAAATGAAAAAAAAATGATCAGCAAATGCTCGAGACCAGAGGCGGACGCACGTTGGGACAAGAGGGGTCTAGACCCCTTGGAATGCCTGAAATTTGGCTATGGACTCCATGGACGACCCCTTGGACAGCTGCGGAGCGACCCCTTCTGTGCACACCAGGTGCTTGACGAAAGTCCCAGCCTGTCTGTGTCTTGTGTTGGTCTGCCATGGAATCAATAGACCATTTGTTTTCGATTGTGCACTGATGCAAAAGCCAAACCAACTTTCGTGCTGCTCTTGTTTGTGAAACAATGGAAGAAAGTCTCTTCGTTTAGTTAGCAGTGAGGGAGTGGCGAGGGAGGCTGGGAAGAAATAAACAGAGAGAGAAAGAAAGGATAAAAAAAGAGGGGTTGGCTGGAAGAAGAAGGAAAATAATAAAGAAAGTATGGGGTTAAGGAGTCTTGGAGCCTAGAGTTTAGTATTGTAGACATCGTATACACCTCTTACGTGTTGAAGTTTGGGGATGGGCAGCTCTTATTGCTTCATGGTGGGAAATTGCTGGCTTATGCTTGTGGTTCCAAGGGTTTTGTGGATGTTGAGTTTGATGCGATACGACACTTGAGAGATGAATGTGTCCACATTCCAAGCTTTGCTTCGCCTAAAATCATATTATCAGGGGTTAGACCTGGAGCTCCAGATCGAGAGTATTAATTATACGTCAAAGCTAGTTCAGTATTTGGTCTTTGGTGTTTCGTCTTTGGTGTAGTGTGCAATTTCAAACTTCATGCCGTTTGTTTTATTTTTTTTAGTTTCGAAAACTTTACTTGAAAGAAATTGGAATAGTAGAATGGGATGAGATTATGTTTCGCTTAACTTCGGAGTTCCTATGACTCCGAAGCCAGTGAACTCCCAAAAAGCCTTGTGCTAGATGGAGGTGGACATGTACATATAAGGCACATCACCCCCTCTTTGTTGGTCGATGTAGGATCTTACACCTAATCCGTAGTACAATAACCCATGAAAAAGTTATCATATGTGTCGTTGCGTTATTTTGCTATCCCTAGCATGGCTTTCTTCAACAAGTTGGCTAAGTAGAGACTGAGAGTTCAAATGCAGTTGCACAAACCCTGTGCGTGTCCGACACCTGGCGGGTGCCGAGCACAAATGACCAAATTGCCCTTCTAACGAAAACTAAGTTACTTGAGAGTTTAACTTCTGCCGAAAATTCGGCAGAGTCTCCCTTGTAAATGCTTGTTTCCCCAAAAAAAATCACCTGCAAGAAACGCAATTTACCAACATAACATTCAGCATGCTTTAAGTTTATAATCAAGCAATCCAACAACAAAATTATATGGCCTCTGGCCTTACAGAATCTTAGGGCAATTTCAGAGCAATACTAATCTACTTAATTACAAATAAGTGTGGAAACGAAAATAAATCCTACATAGTGGGAAGAGAAGGAAGAGTGATGACGAATGCTCGGTGGTGGTGCTCTGGTTCACGCTTACTGTCTGGGGGCGTAAAACATTTAAAAGTGTGAGTGGACAAAAATAAAGTTTTAGAAAAATAGAATATGAACATACTAACCCCACTATTAAAATCATTTTGAAAATTCAATTATCTCTATATTCCATATTCGTACAAAAATTTAAGCATGCATATTTATATACATATTATTAATCAAGCATTCAGTTAAAACATCGAGACTTTTAGAAACATTGTAAAGAAATATATATATAACCGTCAATTCCATAGTCTTATACTTATTTCCCTTATTACCGTCAATTCCTTGTGTCACGTAGTGTGACACATTCTCACAGGACTCATGGGACATTTAGTCTACCTGATCCACATTCCTCGCTCCGCACGGTCTGGATAGCCCTAAGACTCGTGGGGCAACTGTTCTGACATAACCGAAGGCATCATAATCCGAAGGCAACATTATAACCAAAGACAACATGGGTACCTATGGTGGTTTAAAAACATTTTCTGGAAAATTATAAACTATTTCTCATCCATTCTTAAATCCAGTTGCCATTATCCTTCCTACTTTCCAAGTCATTCTCATTTAAAATATAACAGAATATAACCATAAATATTTGAATTTAAATACTTATACTTGGAAAACAATAGGCATTAATACTTGTTCAAGATCAAATAATGTAATTTTAATTGCATAAAATTATTTATAAAACAAAAGTCCACTCACTGGGCGTCTAATCTAGCTTGACCCTTTGAGGGTCCCTCATGCGGGTCTGATGGTGCCCGAGTACCTATTTAGGCCTTTAAAAATATTAAATTAACAAATTTGCTTAACATAATTATTTAATCCAAAACCCTGACCCTGGCTTCTAAAAGTGTGTGTACATAGTTTAAGACCATTCATATGCCCACTTAAACATTTCGGACGGTTAGAACAGTCTAAAAATACCCGAGACTCAATAAGCGATAAATTTCTCGAAATAGTCAACCCGGGACCCCGTGGGATCCACAACCTCTAATTACCCATCCGAGAGTTCCTATAGGTTCAACATATTTTAATAATTATGCCCTACAAGTTTGGTCCAAATTGAACGGTCGAATTGCTCACGATCGTACGATTGGACGGTTATCGTAAAACTCAAATTTTAAGTTATTGAATCGAAACATTCGGGGCTCCGATTCATGATCCGCGAATTCCTATACGATCCTAGGAATGCCTAGATCAACATATATTAAATTGGAGTCGATCCAACAGTCCGAACATATCGAACCCGGATAACGTCTAATATGCGATATTGGGATTCGAGCACACCTACACGCCCGTGACAACCAGGAGATCACATTGGGACACAATGCACCTCCGCTATAGTGCCCATGCGCAGGCAGCGCGTGGGTGTCCTAAGCAATACTAGCAGCCGAAAAACTTCAAAATCGAGGGCTAAGATTCCTACCATTGGTTCAGGACATCGATTGGAGCCACTTTTGCTCTTGGACCTACCCCGAAAGATGACCGGAAGTGGTAGGAATTTCGAATTGAAAACCGGCCAAACTTTGATTCGTGATTTGATCTACCTAGGCTAGAAATCATTCTAATTCTACCCAGTCATCAGCTAGAGCTCAAAGATTAGATGAAAATCCATACCTCACTCGTCGGGATCTGGAGGAGAGAGATCGAACGGTGGGAAGTTTCGCACAAAACCAGCCGGATTTCTTCGATTTTTCGGCGGATTCCAGCGGTTCCAAGGGTGGAGACCGGACGGGAAGGGAAGGGGGTGGAGAGGCGATTCATTCTTGACCGGTCTCGTGGCCGGTGGTGGAGCATGATGGTGGCTATGGAGGAAAGGGGCGGCGGCTGTGCAAATTCTCGAAAAGGGGGGGGGGAGAGAGAAGTTTCTAATTTTATTTTATTTTTTAAATAAAACATTTTCAAAAATATTACAATTATGCAACTAAGGGTTTCTCGATCGTAACTTTTTCATTACGACTCCAATTCAAGCCCACTACGTGTCTACGAACTCGTCTCGACGTGCTCTATGCAACGGTCTAATTGGAATTTCCAAATTCCTTCCCGAAGAAAAGTCAACTTTTATACTAATATAATATTCCAAGGGCAAAATAGTCTTTTCCCATAATAAATTAATAATTAAAAATTTAATTAGGATCGGGTTATTACAATGAGCCCCTTTTGAATTATTGGCAAGGGTTTCTTATTTTAGAAAGTCAAACCTCTGGGCTTGTTTCTGGTTTGACTTGAGCATCAATTGTTAAGTCTTTCTATTTATGAATTTAAGCGGTCCAAAGCCCATTTGTACTTTAAAAAAAACCCATTAAAGGGTTTTTTTTCATTTTAGGCCCAAACAAGACCCTTAGAATTTAAACAATACTAATATTATTTATAATAAATAATAGCCACTTTGGGTTATCAACAACTATCAATCATCATTGGTTACTGTTAATGCCACTTGTAGAGGAGTTGTGATGGCTAGGAACTCTAGGATTAGGAAAATGGGGAATTTGAGGAATACGTTTAGGAAGTACATCTAAGATGAGGAGTGAAAGGAATGGGAGCTTTAGGCATCCGAGGTTTAGGAATGTGAGGTAGGCGGATCCAGGATTTTTACTACATAAAGTATCACAAATTTTTTTTAGACAAAACTAACCTGTAAAAAGACATATAAAATCAACACTACTTTGCAAGTAATCTTATTAAGGACCGTAGCATATAAAAAATATGCTTTAAAATAGACTCATAATCAATTTATGTTAGCAATTGTTTGTATTGCTAGTTAAGATTATTATGTCTTGCTATAATAACTTTTAAATACATCATAAAGCCAGCAAAATTATTTGGGTGGGTAGGGTTTGCGTTGGGGAATTGAATTGCTTTGAGGGAAATATGTTTGACTTTGGGGGGTTATTGGCATCCTCTTTTTTTTGTTTTTCTTGTTTTTCTTACGCCTGGGGAGAAAGGTTGATAACTTTAAAGAAAAATAAATAATAAAAGAAGAACAGACATGCATGCAAGCTGCCGACAAGCCTTTATTTGTAGCATTACATCGATCAGATGGTTGGCATGACTTCTCCAGCCATCCACCACATGCAGGGGGCCTCTCTAAGGAATTTTTCGGCGAGGAATGTACAGTAGCTGAACCTCCTTATGCCTTTATGGCTCTGACACTATGTTATGCTTCTTCTTCTTTTTTTCTTCTTTTTTTCTTTTTTTTTTTAATCAAGGATATGTTATGCTTCTTAGAGGTCCATGAAATGAGACTAGTACACAGAAAGGTTACAAAACCGTGGTGAATCTTGTATAATTAGAGCATCTCCAAGGGAAGAGGCAAAATAGTAGGCAAACCTCATTTGTCTTGTCATATCATCATTTTTATGCTCCAAGAGAAGAGGCAAATGCGTAGACAAAATATACATACTCTCCCCAATAAGACAATACTATATATTTACTTCAAAGTGAAGAGGTATATTGGGCCCTACTTGCTTTTTTTATTAAAATATCATCTACACTATTTCACATACTTTCTATAAAAATATAATAGTAAATATAAAAGATAAAAATAAATAATATAATAATGATTTGTACACTTGCATTGCCTAATCCCTTGGAGTGACCAACTTTTTTTCATGAGGCAAATGGGTAAGCAACATGCCACCTAACTTGTTACAACTTTGCTTATTTCCTTTGCCTCTTTCCTTGGATCCAAATGCTCTTAGAATCACCCCTCAAGCAGCATCTGTGTAAGCTTCTAACTCCAAATATCTAAGACAAAAGATACCTCCAGATCTCTGTAAGATGTTGTGAATGTAGACAGTGTGGGATTCAGAATTGAACTTTTATTGAGGCGAAATTACAATACAATAATTGATAAGAATTTTTTTCTTAATAACTGTTGAGGGAAAATGTGATTCTCCCAACATAATTTTACCACCACTACCTAAGCAATGGGATTTTATTATCTTTTAAGTTCGACTCATTCGAGATTAAAGAATCTCTTAATTACAATCTCTTTCTCACTTCACGGGATCACACCAACCCCTTTTACAAGTTTGAATGAAACAACTCTCGGAACAAAAACTCTCTCCTGTTTGAGAAGGATATACAATTGAAGCTCACACAATTATAACTCTCCTTTCTGGGTAGGTGATATAGAAGTAATTTGGACACTAGAACTCTTGTATGAATTTGAACAGGATTGGCTCAAGAGAAAATGATATTCAGACTTCAGAGGTTGATGAATGCTTGTAAGCTTGGATGAATATATTGAGTTGTCTTTTTTTTACAAAAATCTGAAGACATATTTATAAGCATAGAAATATAGTTGTTAGGAATATAGATGTTGTCCTTTTACTTTCATTTATTTTTATATTACTCTATTTACTTAAGTTTACAATGTAAATAAGGAAGTACCCCCATTTCAATTCAAATAAAAATACTAGAAAATCAAATTCCCACCAAATCAAAATATGAAAAATCGGTTTTAGTTCAAAATATGATTTAGGCTAAAAATGATGGCTCATTAAGTCTCTAAGGTCAATCTAGGTTAAAAGTCTGAGTTGTTCAATCCACAACGGCCATGTTTGGTACGCCTTATTGAACTGGATTGGGTTAAAAAGTACTCGAAACCCTTGTTTGGTAAAAGACGGGACTAACTTAAATGAGACTGTATAGTCCAATAGTGAAAAAACACACCTCACTCGCTCGTCTAATACAGTGAGCCTGAAAAGTGGTTCGCTAAATAGCACGCTCACTAAATAGAACAAGTGAGTCCAACGCCTCTCTTTAAAAAAATATCAGAAATTTTTTTGTTTTCTTTTTATTATTGTTTTAGATCTTTGAATGAGTTTTTTTTTTTTTTTGCAGCATTTATTTTTTTTAAGATAAAAATCCTTAAAATATTACAATAATTATTTTGATATTGCATTTGGAAAATCAAACTATAGTAATTTACAAATGTTTGATTTTTTTTTTTATATTGAAACAAGTTTAATAATTCATGATGTGATGCTTTCTTTATCGCAATCAATTTTTACCCTGTCAAATTATATTTTTCAGTTTGAATTCAAAAGTCAAATATACAAAAATTATACATATATATATATATATATATATATATATATTTTTTTTTTAATTATTTTTTACTTGGTCTTCCATGAAAGACGTAGAATTATATAGAGTGAGTTTAGCTCCTTAGTAATGTTTCGACCAACAAAAAATAGAAGATTTGTAGTAGTCTTGGGGCAAGGCTAAGGAGCAACTAAGATAAATCTTGAGAAGCCAAAAAAAAAATATCAAAATTTTATTCTTCATAAACAATCATAATTTTATTTGTTTTATTGTTTTAAATCTTTGAATTGTGTTTCTTTGTAGCATTTATTTATTTTTAGGTCAAAATTTCAAATTAAATTTAAATATTACAAGAATTATGACACAACACCAAACATAGGTCTTCACTATTTTTATAATCCAGCTTTTTAGTTCGACGCAGCACCAAATGTAGGTCAGTACTTAATCCAGCTTAGGCCAATCCGAGCTAATCCGAGACAGTCCTAGGATTTAATCCAGTCTATGACAGTCCGTCATGCCAAACGACCCTAAAGAGTTTTACAAGAATAACCTAACTCTTACTTATTAAAGAAATATTTTCTTGAATATCGGCTTCTTTCTTCAATGTTCCAAATGTCTTCCAGTGTGTACACTATTTTTGATCCATTTGGGAATATCTACTCCTTACAACTTATCACACTTGAAATACATTAGATAAAATTTATTATCATCAAAATATGCACAACAATATTAAAAACTGTAAGACTAACACAATAGAACCTAGTTGTATCTCAAAAAAAAATATATGAACTCAATCATTGATGGACCAGCCAATCACATGTTGCCATGTGGTCCAATCACACACTGCCATGTGGTGTTAGTATTTTGATTTTCTTATTTTCCAACTTCAAAATTTTACCAAAAATACTTCTGACTTCCGAAAAATACCACAAGCTTGTCGAAAATACCAAAATTCTAACTTCAAATTTGTCGAAAATAATTTATTCTCAAATATAATAGTGGTATGTAATTGTGAAAAAAAATTCCAAAATTCTAACTTCAAATTTGTCGAAAATAATTTATTCTCAAATATAATAGTGGTATGTAATTGTGAAAAAAAATTCCACTTACCTCAAATAGGACCGTGCAATTAATATAGTGAGCATAACAATATTCTGGAATTTTTCAAGGACTCACAGCCACTACACCAGTTTGATTTTTTATTTTTTATTTTAAAAAGGCTTTCTTGTATGGAGAACTCACATAGGAGGTATACATGGACATTCCACCTGGATACACTACTTCTACTCAGACTGGTATGGTGTGCAAGTTAAGAAAGGTGTTGTACGAATTGAAACAGTCGCCTCATGCATGGTTTGGATGGTTTACCATGGCAATGAAGAACAATAGTTTCAAGCATAGTAATTCATATCATACTTTGTTCTTAAAAACACCAAAAAGGGAGGGTGAGAGCTTTAATAATCTATGTTGATGATATGATTATTACGAGGAATGATGAACAAGAAATATTTCAGGTGCAAGACTATTTGGCCACAGAATTTGAGATGAAGAACCTAGGTGGACTCAAGTATCTCTTGAGTATTGAGGTAGCTCGATCAATGCAAGACATATTTCTCTCTCAAAGGAAATATGTCTCATACACACCTCCAGTCTAATAAGTATACTAGCAAAAAGACCTTTTATAGGAACTAATGTTTTTTGGGCTTTATTTGAACTATTTTGGGTTTTTTTATTATTTATTTTTCATATAAATGGGACTTACTTACCACCTAGGTTTGAAACTTTTTTATTTTAATGTTTGTTCAAAATGAGGTAAGCATTAAACAAAAAATGCCTTATTTTTCATTTTCGTCCAAAGTCTCCAAAATCAATGAACCGGCCCTGACATAGGGGTTACATAAGATTCACGTAAGTATGTTTATCAAGAGAGGTAATTATGTTCTTAATGTACAAGAATTAGTCAACTACGCTGATAAGGATATAAATCCCCCTAATTAGCTCACACAACACTTGGTACAATAGAATGAATACGATAAACTGTGAGTTTGATCCTTAAATAACCATGCTAACTGACTAACCAACCAATCATATTATTATGATAACACATGTCATATTATTATTATGACACGTGTCAATCAATATCTCCCAATACCGCACGTGAATCAAGATTTCTTGATTACGCGTAAACCACCCGCGTACGAAGTCTTCCACTGTCTCTTTTGCATCCTCAAATCAGTCCACTAAGCATATGCGGATACAAACCTATACGACCTATGCTCAATTGATAAGCGAATAATGCTTCTCTTTTTGGCTATAAGGAGAGGAGGAACTCCTCCTTGTCTACTGATGTGGCTCAATCACAATTTGACACGTATCTCTCTTATAAATAATGATTTAAGTGAAAAACAAATGCACTTTTGAGATTTTTTTTTTTTTTTAAAGACAAGTGTTAATTTGTGGTTGAGCCACATTAGTATGTAAGGATGGGCAAGGAGGGAAGCATTATCCTAATTATACATGGCTTGCCTCCTCCCCTGATAGAATGAGACGCTTTAAAAGAATTTATTCACCGTATCGAATTAATTGTAATCGGCAGAAAAGTAGGAGTTTCGACTTACAAAAGGAGGCAGAGTATTTTCTTAGGAATATTTTCAGAGCCCACGCTGTTTTGGTAAGATATGATGGGTACACTGTACACACACATTGCCATGATTAAGGTTGAAGTGCATGCAAGCTAGCCCTAAATGGCACTCACGCAAAGTAAGATAGGGAAGAACATATATAGGTCCATTTGTCATTCAAAGCGTACAATTCAAGAAAGACCCACTAACACATGCGATATCGATTAAGGAAGGAATTTGGGTTGGTGAGGAGAGAGAGCGTAGTGGGTTTTTGTGGCCTGAGATTTTCAGGACCTTCCGAAAGCATAATTGTCGTTGAAATGGCTAACCATAGCAAAGCGCGACTCAATTGTCAAAGTTTGAGATAACCTTTGATACGCGTAGGCCAATAGGTTCTTCTTCCTTTTATTTGTTGGTTATTAAAAATTTGCCAAGGGGACATGATGTGAAAATGATGTTCATGATCACAAAGGAGAGTGTGCAAAATTTACAGCTGTTATTTGAGATGATTTGATGGCAAGCCATGAGTTGAGAATGCCAAGTGCTTGTCTTATAGGATTGAGTTTTAGTTTTTTAGTCATAAATTCCAATAAGTTTAGAGTTTGGATTTTAGAGTTTAGGGTTTAGAGCTAGCTTTGTGTATATGGTGATCAATGCCCGAGTTAATCGCATCTAATATGCCATCACGACAATGATTACTATAAAATCTTGCAATAATAGTTGATTTTTTTTCAATCAAGAAAGAAATTAGAAGGAGAATCCTCTACGAATTTCAAATCATACATAAATTTTCCACGACCAATGACCATCAGATCATCGGCTACCATGTTGGCGTTTTGCATTAGTGACAAAAGATATGCCATGGGGGAGGGCAATTGGGATCCTTGTAACAACCTGATTAAAATCTGCGAAACACATTCAATTTGTAACACTTGAATTCCCATTCGTTATGCCCACAATAACCCATATTTCAAACCATGTTCACAAGGATGGCTAAGAATTCCAACTAGCTAGGTGTCACTTTGACCACAATTGTGATGTGTGACTAGTAATATACTAATGAGAACCCACGATCTGAAAGACACATGTAACACACATCACCCAAAATAATTAATAACACCACTACTAATAGCTAATTCATTGAATCATTAATGGAAAAACTCATGCACTAATTCTGGCCTTCATATATGCAACACAGATTATTGACGTGTGAATGCACCTGATTGGCATGGCATTGGCGTGTGGGCCCACGTCCTAAGTAGATCTCTACATAGGACGATTTGAAGTCAAAAGTGGAGCTAAAACTTTCATTGAACAGTAAGGAATTGCATGAAGACAAGAACAAGGGATCACCCACAAAAGCACCACCGCCACACCCACCACCACCACCAATGCCACTAACAATCAAGAAAACCAGAGACACGTCCCCATTGATGATAATTTAGTAAGTGCAAAAGAAGCTACTAGAATATCATGTTGTCATCAAAGTTTGGTAAAAGTACCTTGGCTTTGCTTTCGGATGCCTATATATAGAGACCTTATTGCCTTCACCTTATGCACTCACAGCTAGCATTGGTTTCTGAAGAAACTTATTCACTCATAAACATCAACCAGTACACTTAAATATATTCACATTCTCAAGAGTCTTGACCAACCTACACAACCCACATTGAGTTTTGAAGTTTGAGTATGGCGAGCACTAAGGTGATTGGTGCTGCATTCTTGGTTTTGCTCCTCGTGGAGCTCTCCTTTGCTGCTAGGTCATCAAAGGCTATCGAAGGACGTAGGCCTAGTGTTGGTGGAGGTGGAGGTGGAGGAGGAGGAGAAGGGGGAGGAGGGGGTGGTTCAGCTTCAGGGTCCGGGTCCGGGTATGGTTCGGGGCATGGCTTTGGGGGTGGCTCCGGGTATGGTAGTGAAGGAGGAGGCGGTGGAGGTGAAGGTGGAGGCGGTGGCGGTGGTGGTGGATCCGGTGCAAATGGTGGTTCTGGGTCGGGATATGGGTCCGGCAGTGGCTCGGGATATGGGTCTGGTGGTGGGAAAGGAGGTGGTGGAGGTGGCGGAGGCGGTAAAGGTGGTGGTGGAGGCGGCGGTGGAGGCTCGGGTTCAGGAAGTGGGTCAGGTTATGGCTCCGGATATGGAAGTGGAAGTGGATATGGAAGCGGAGGCGGCAAGGGAGGTGGCGGTGGTGGTGGCAGTGGAGGAGGCGGTGGTGGCGGAGGTGGAAGCGGCAACGGTGGTGGCAGGGGCTCTGGCTACGGGTCAGGTTATGGGTCAGGATACGGTGGTGGAGGCGGGGAAGATGATTCACCATGAATATAATATTACATGAACTTATTTGAGTGTTAGGTAGATATTTTCATCGTTGCCACTGTGAAATAAATGCTTAGATTTCACCATCACTTTATGCATGCATCCATATATCGGTATAAATGTGGTGGTGGACGTAGCATACGTGCATGCCACCTTTCCCTATTAAACATTTATAATTATCACATTATTAGTCCTATTATACTATTAATAAAGTAAGTTTATGTTTGCATGTAACGACTCACGAGGATAACACTTTTTTGATCTCTCTAATTAATCACGTGCCGTTATGTGAATCAATTATCACTCATAACGGCATGTGATAATTGGGGATGACAAAACAGTGTTACATGATGTACAACTTTTTCTCCTTTCTTAGAGATGTGGTTTGATATCTAAGTAAATGTGTTGCAAATGGTTTGAGAGAGTTAACACATTCATGTTATAATCTTCTCTCGCCAAACTGATATTTATGTTGCCAGGCTCCGTATCCGAACCACAAGTTCATGTCAAATCAACATAATGAATAAATCATCTTATATTACTACTACGAAATCTAACAAGGAAAATAAATTGCATAAATTTATAGTCTGACAATATAAGTATTTAAGTTGCCAGATAGTCTAGCAAGATATAATTTCTCAAATTTAATATTTTCTTTATTTTTGGCCACGTGGAATAGAAATCATTTTTTACCATGCACAAATCAACTCATAAACCAAATGGTGACCAACAAATGTAATTTAGGATTCAAAAAGGTTGGGAACTGACGACGCACAACGCATTGACCTTGTCTCAATTCCTACCTCCTTGATTAGGGTTTAGCAACAAAATGTAACCATCAATTCGGTTCACCTGAATGTGTTTTGAGGCGAATTTTGTGGTTGATGCTTTAGCTAGTTTAGGGCATTCGCTTTCTCCTTCTAAATTGTGGGACTCTTGCCTCCCCCTTTCTATTCTCAATAGCTTATATTTCAACCTCTTTGGGCATGGTGCCCTGGAGGTTTTCTGTTTTAACCTTCTCTTTTCCTAGCCCAAAAAAGTAACAAGAATGGTCGTCCTAGGTTCAAACCCAACATGAAAATCCCATGTGCTCACTAATGCATGTATTTATGTATAAAAATGCGTAAATCCAACTGATACATCTACTTTATGTATAAAAACTCAGCTTATTAACTTATATAAGTTAGAATACTTCAATATAACAGATGTCTCTTTTTCTTAAGAACGAAATAAAGGAATTTTTTCTGTTGCAACACAAGAACTATTTCATTCCAAATTAAGACATAACAATCTTCGCAATTGTGGAATGAATTGAGTATCTCACATTAAATATACGTAAATCCAGGTTGTTCAATAGCCAACAGGGAAAAAATGTTTCATTATAAGAACTTGATGATTTGAACGACAATATCTAACAAAGGTATATTCAGACAACACCTACAAATTCAGAAGTTACAATTGTATAAAATTAAGAAATAATTGCTAATCATTCTATTTGGTCAATAAATAATGACTTTCTCCAACATTTTCCTTTCTGAAATATTATAGGTCGTCTCAGATAGGCCCCCTATAAGTTGCTCTTCTGACAAAAAGAAGTTTGTTTCCCGTTCTTGCTTCCTACTACAGCTTTCAGATTTTTCTCAACCAAATTATCATCCCATGAGAACATAAGTGGACGCACTTAAATATCAGAAAATGTTTAAGAAAAATTCAGACAGGTCCACCAAGAGATTCTCGAAGAGAATGAGTTGAGATAGTTGGAAAGCTATTCCATCGCCCTTTCGGAAGCATAGGACACCTTCTGCAGTATCATAGACTCAGCAGCACGGATCGCCCTCTGTGACCCAGTTATTGTCACCTTCCTGCAGAATTAGACAGATGGAGGAAAGTTAAGATATTGGAGATCGTAGCGGGAGAAGCAAACAAATAATCTCAACAGTTCTTTATACCTATCAGTAGTTCCAGACATGAAGTCACCCCTATCAGATATCTTTATCCTGGCCCCACTTGCCTGCAAAAAAAAATTCTCTGGTTAGAGCTTCTGCAGATGTTATGAAGCTAAAAGATATAAGTTGCTAATTATAAACCTGACTGATCTCCATTATGGTCCTTCCACCACGGCCAACAACCAACCCGATATGACTATCTGCAACGCCAATAGTGACCGAGTTACTTCGATCCTCCTAGAAAACAAAAGAATGTCTTTAGTCACTTGAAAACCAACAGCTCAAAGGATGAAGGTAGCTTGTTTTGACTCAGACATGCCCAAAAGGAATAAAAAACCAGTGCTGATGGATTACATGGACTGATTTAGAAAACAGGGATGGAGCATCAGAAAAAGGATGGATTCCAAAAAGTATTAGTTCACAGCACCAAACCCTATGCAATGGTAAAAATGTTGGGGTGTCGAGCAGCCATTTTGCACAACATACTAACAATTAAAACCATACCCAGTATCCTCTTTCTAGAAGGCTAGAACCACTCATAAGGGATCAAGAAAGGAAAAGGCCTTTTTTTATTAATGAAGATCGGACAGATAGATAGACAAAATGAAACAATTATCCACTTAAAATTGCGATCAATTACATTTTTGAATGAAAATTATGCAGGACACATTGTCATTCCGTGGCACTTTTTAACCTCTATGGCAATGAGGCTAATGCAATACTTTCTACTTCCAAACGGACTAACAGATCAAATCAATGACACAATTTGATGCGCCTACCAACAGAACTTCCAATTTTACTTTATCTATTCTGAGCATAGTATAAATCAGTTCCAGAACCACTTGACAAGTCATGTTTTCAAGCACGTCCACTGTCTCGTTTTAACTTTTGTAATATTTCAATGTGAATTCACAAATATTATCCCTCCTCAACACTAACAAGTCAAGAAAATGGCAGCCTAAAAAGCATCTGTTCTTGAAAAATTATATCACAAGTCCCTGCACGTCTGTTAATTTAAATAAGATTATATCTTAGTGGAAAAAGGATGAACCTTGTTATTCTGAAACTTTCCTCCGGTCCCATTTGGTGGTCCATAGCTCATTGCATTGTACGCTGCTGTGGCAACAGAAGGAAGCACATATGTATATGGAATACCATGAAAACCCGAGAAGAAAACACCTATAAGTTCAGTTGGAGAGAACTTACTAGGCATCAAATCTCACCATCACAGTTTTGTACAATCCAATTTAGGCAATTATATGAAATCATGCAATCATGCAGGGAAACAAATGTCCATCAAGAATCACTACTTACAAACACGGTAAAAAAAAATTATGATCTTCAAATATTTTCATAAAATGTTATACACATAGAACGTCCACTACAAGGGCCCTACTTCGATAGGTCACTCATAAATCCACCTACTTTCTAAGGGCTCGTCCTAAGTGCAAGGCCAAGCTGTGCCCCTCAATTGTGCAGAAAACTTAAACCAAAAATTTGGATCCTGGTCACAGGGTTACAAATTTATTAGCTCCTGTCAAATGACTTTCAGACCTTTCAAGTGTTGCCTAAGTAGAAGAGTCAATTGGATGCACATATAACATGCCAAGGAAGAAACAGAAACTACAAACGTGCCATTCTATTTCACACACAGGAAACCAACTGAAGGGATGTTAGAATTTTTCTCAAAAAGTAAAATCACTCATCTTTCATTATACATGTCTATCATAAAATTTGTACTTCTGGCAAGTACTCCTCGAACTCTATCAAACAAGACACAGAGCCAATATAAACTCATACAAAAAAATTTACAGTATTTGTTTCAGAGATACATAGGGTGTTACATATGTAATTGGTTCCATAGGTACGCACTTAAACCTACTTATTTTGGTGTGATGCACCAATGATAACATTGCACGATTCTTGTAACCAAGTTGTTTGCCATCTAATGTTTCTCGAAGATACGTGATGAAATTAAATATGTAATCTATTCATTGTCATAGAGGCTTTGGGAGTCATGGGAAAAGCTATGAGAGCATCTTGGACTCTTGTACAAATGAGACCATAGATAGAGAAGATTTTTGGTGTGTGCTATGATTGAATTATACAAGGATCACGATTGGATTGCTTGATCAATGCATATATATATATCAAAGTTACTTCAATTGGTTTTACATAATTTCATTTTCATTGTGTATCTTGTTTGAGAGATCTCGACGAATGATTTAAAATACAAAATTCATAAACAGAAGGAACGTTTTCAATGCAAGCTATAATATTTTGAAGTTGATAACTTTAACAATTATAAATAAGTTAACTTGGCTTTTTTCAAATAAAAATCACATGTATCCCCTAAATAAGGAAAAGAATGGACACCACAACATATTTTGAGGGATTTAATTTAACAAAATCAATAACCAAGGACGCCTAATCCAGAAAAAAAAAATATATATATATATATATGGTGTACTCAAGTGAAAAACAAACGTGATCAGAGACCTCAGGCTAACTACAATGAAACATGTAAGTATCAGATTTCTATGAACCTTCTGATAGTTATGACATTCTTTTTCTTTTGTGGGGGAGAGGAGTTCCAAACTGGGAACCTCTCTCCTCTCGAGCAGAAGTGTGCTTGCCAATTCGGATGCTCATCTAGCATAGTCCAATATTTTACGCATTTTACATGAAAGCAAATGGAATGTAAAATAATTTAAAATTTTTTTTTTGAAAAAAAAAATCTTTATTTACTTGAAACAATCTAAAGAATCATATTTCAAGATGAAAAAAAAAACAAATAAAATTTTTAATAGTAAAAACCAATACACCATTTATAAATCATGTTCCTTAATTCATTTCAAAAGTGGGTGCACACAATCACACCAAGTTGCACTATTAGCATGCAAAAACCCCAAGCAGCTCCATAAATGAAGATTTTTTTTAACAGCAATAAATTAAGAATATGATCATAAGCGGGCACACCTGGATAAGAAAATGGGGCATTCATAGACTGAGTGTAATGGGGGTCTTCAGATAGCTTAGAAACAATTAAATCAACTGCCCGCATCTGTTCATCCAGATTTCCTGTTACTGTCACCAGCCGGTCATTCAACCCAAAATAATTATTGTCTTGAGGGGATATTTTAATTCCAGCTTGTGACCCTTCAATAAATGACCTGGTCAAATGCAGATGTCAGCAACTTTTAGGGGAGAGGGGGGAGAGGAGGGGTCTGACAAACATACAAATGAGGACACTGAAGTATAAAATTAAAATAGTGAAATTTTCATCAAACATGGGTGGAAAATATCAGTTTACAAATTTAAAAATAAATAAATAAATAAAATGTCCTCTATTCAGGTGCCGATAACGCCTTCCAAAATTATAAAGCTACTAGTTAGTAAATCTTCTGCCTTAGCATCTAAGCACCAAAAAACTGCTAATCTTTTTTATCTTACCAAGCCTTTTTTATCTTACCAAGCAACATTGAATAAGCATGGCTTCCCTTGGTATGAGTTGTTCTATTAAAAGTTCTTTAATTTAACAAATCATGGAAAAAGATAAGCAAAGGCCCAGCAATTTTAAAATACAAACAAATGAAAAAAATTTAAGGAAGGAGAAGTTAAGTGCCAAAATGTCCACTTAATATAATTGCTGATGTGACTCCTAGTCCAACCGTATGTATTGTATCTTTTCATTAAAAAAAAAAGTCTCTTTTAAATATGAACTACTCCACATGCACGAATGTGCCACGAACCCTGCAATATGAACTACTATATATGCACCAATGTGCCACCCGACCCCACCCCCCCCCAGTGGGGGTTCCCCAAAAATAAGATTAAATAGGTCATCTTTGCCACCTGTCTACTAAAAGTTCACTAAATCCCTCTGATGTGTGCCATCCAACCCCAACCCCCCCTTTTCCTCCTTTTTTTTCCCCCAAAAAAGAATCAATAGGGCATCTCCGTCAACTGTATACTGAAAACTCTCTTCATAAGTCATGATCTCCTTTACAATTGAGTAGCTGAACAAGATAAGCAAGTGAATCGGCAACACAATTGGACAGAGGTGATAGGCGTCTAACTATAGGCCATATGAACCAGGCTCAGGCACAACAATTCTATGTAAGCTACAACTTTTGTTTGATATTAACAGCCAACCTAGCATCATGCGCCATTCAGAGCCCTATCACAATCCATAACAGCCCTTCATTTTGCAAGGCCTAGATAATTTAACAACACAGTCAAGTTCACTCAATTAGTTATGTTATTGAGCAAGAGCCCGACAATATGGAGCTGACTAACCACACTTCAATAATTATGGCATGTAAATCCACTAGTTTAGCAAAAACACTGATGATTCTCTCATGATTACTAACAGCAGAAAACTCTATCCAAAACCTCATCTAGACATTTTACAAGCATCTTTGAGCAACTTCATTCCAATTTTGTCAAGAACAATATCTCCAACTTCGTATCTTCAGTGTTCTCCTTACTTAGATACATGTTTGAATCACCATAACACATTTATATTAGTAGGAGAACTTTGACTATGCATAAATGACAGGTTTCCTAACCATTGAAGTAAAGATGCAATATACTTTGAATCACATTTCAAGTATCTGTGCCTTTTATAAAAGTGTCATAGCTATGTCACTGGTGAAGTAAAGATGCAAATATAAGCATTTTATACATGAACTCAATGCTTGAGAGAAGTACAAACACCAGGGAGTGTCACTTTATTTTGTCACTTCTATTTAAGGAAACAACAGGAAAAGAGTTGCTCTCACCAGTGTCTCTGATATATCTAAACCTTACATGACAGCCAATAAATCCCAATATCATCTAATCAATCAACAGAGAATTTTCAAACTATATACCAAAAACATTTAATGTGGATAGAAACGAAACTCTAATATCAGAAATTCTATAAGACAGAACAAATTAAACAAGTTTTCAAGTACAAGAATTCAGAATCTTATCCTTACGAGAAAATATATTATTTCATCAGTAAGCATGGCAACAATATGTTATGCTATTATGAAATAGTTCTTACTTTATAGTAGACCCTCCCTTCCCAATTATGCCACCACAAGAACTATTTGGAACAACTAATCTCAGCTTTGTTCTTGGTTCAACATCATCAGTTTCTTCAGAATAAAGCTACCAACATAGGGAAAGCACAGTTAACACCAGAAATATATAGTTTACTACTGTTGAAGAAACATATAATGTGAAACCATATCATAACAAGTACCTCACTCAGTAACTTAGCAAGAACAAGGTCCACAGCCTTCAGTATTTCATTAATTGATCCAGAAACCATAATAATCCTATCGGTTGTTCCGGGGAAAAATTCATGATTGCGTGACAACTGAATTCGTGCTCCAGATTGTGATTGAAAATCAGTGATTGTTGCACCACCCTTTCCAATTACAGAACCAGCTGCAGCATTTGATACCAGAAACCTAACATATGTGGGCTTCTCCATAGTATCTGGAAGAAGCAAAACAGAAGAAAACTAGTGCATAAGAATAAGGAGGCTGGTTTATTACATTTCAGAAGCTACATGTATGAGTTAACTTGTGCCTGGGAAATTATTGGTCAAAACTAACTTGGAAAGAATATTACATACAACTGTAAAAGTAAAACTACATACTGCAAGTGCACAAACGCCTTGAAAAGGTTAAATATCAAGAGTTCACACAGAAACAAATGAAGGAAAAGTAAAACAAAAACAACATCTGCGAAGAGTTTGCCAATCACTAAGCTCTCCTCACATTTGCTTTAATTCCTTCCATTATATCTAGTGAGTAAATGTATAAAATTAAGTTTCCCTATCTATTATCCACAAAGGATCCATTACCTGTTAATATTCCTAAAGAACAGAATATAAAAAAAGCATTTGATCAATCAACCAAAAAAGTTGACATTAAGAACTTATTGGATTTTTCTAGAAATAACATATAAGCATGTGAAGTGCTAACCAAGCAAACCAAAAATTATTAAGAAGCTATCAAATCCATTTATTTGTGATCCCCAACCACCGCCATAATGCACCATTAATGAAATCTGTGTTTTTAGGAATGTTCACAAGACAGGATACAGTCTGGCCCATTTGTAATAATCTTCCAAGTTCCAATCAAGTCCAATAATGCAGCACTTGTGATGCAAAAAATCTGAATCCAGCCACTTCAACCAACTGTGCATCAAACAATCCAGGAAAAGATCCTATCTGTTCATGCTAGACTAATAAATGCATAACATGTCTCCCTTTTCCAGTTGGACTACAAAAGTTTAATTAAGGTGTTACAGATTTTAAAAACATGCCAGGGAAAGAACAGTGTCTTATGCATACTCCTTTCTTTCCTTTCCTGTTCTATGCTTTAATTTTTCTATTTCTTTTCCTCCATCCTTGCCAATGATAAAACAAGGCCTAAAACCAAAAGAATGAGTAAGGTCTAGAAGAAAAATCCCTCATAAATTTCACATGCCCACTTTGCACGCTGAACTGGATCCGCACTTAGCAATTTGAATCATGAGTCCAGGTGTTGCCTACTATACCACAATTCAACATACAAGCTTACCATGTATGACCCACAGTAACTTCGAGAAAATCTGATAATTTCTAAGACACCATTTGGTTTGAGTAGGAGGGGGAAATAAAAACCTAAGGCAATTAAGATTAAAGGAAATCAGATCCTATTCGAGCCTTCACTCTTAAGACACTCGCATTAGAACTCATTATGCTATATTATGGCCATCGCACCGATCACAAGAAATTGTCATGGCCATCACACCAGTTTAGAGCACAAAACTATACAACAATAGACTTGCTCAGCCAAATCTGATATACTGAAACGTAATTTACAACAGTATCTTCTTTCAATTCGAATCTCCTCCAATTTTCTCAGCAAACAAACAGAATGTTGTTGGTAAGGATTAGGGTTAGGGTTTCAGTACACAGAGAGCAAACATAACTTCAACGAAGCTGGCATTGCCATGATTGTACCATTAAACAGAACAATTAAACTACAGAAACAACAGCAATCGCCAATAATCACAGAAAAACACACACATGGAAAGACAGCAGAGAGAGAAAGCGGATCAGATCACAGAGAGAGAGAGAGAGAGAGAGAGAGTGTGTGTGTGTGTGTGTGTGTGTGTGTGTGTGTGTGTGTGTGTGTGTGTGTGTGTGTGTGTGTGTGTGTGTGTGTGTGTGTGTGTGTGTGTGTGTGTGTGTGTGTGTGTGTGTGTGTGTGTGTGTGTGTGTGTGTGTGTGTGTGTGTGTGTGTGTGTGTGTGTGTGTGTGTGTGTGTGTGTGTGTGTGTGTGTGTGTGTGTGTGTGTGTGTGTGTGTGTGTGTGTGTGTGTGTGTGTGTGTGTGTGTGTGTGTGTGTGTGTGTGTGTGTGTGTGTGTGTGTGTGTGTGTGTGTGTGTGTGTGTGTGTGTGTGTGTGTGTGTGTGTGTGTGTGTGTGTGTGTGTGTGTGTGTGTGTGTGTGTGTGTGTGTGTGTGTGTGTGTGTGTGTGTGTGTGTGTGTGTGTGTGTGTGTGTGTGTGTGTGTGTGTGTGTGTGTGTGTGTGTGTGTGTGTGTGTGTGTGTGTGTGTGTGTGTGTGTGTGTGTGTGTGTGTGTGTGTGTGTGTGAGAGAGAGAGAGAGAGAGAGCGACCTGAAGCTGGTGATTTGGGCTGCGGGGATGAGCGCCTCCGCGGGGCCTCCGGTGACGACACGTAGGAGGACTCAGTGGACTCCATTGTCTTCCTTGGCTTCTTCTTTCAGAGACGGAACGTGAGAGAAGGCTCTAGAGCATTCGCAGAATTGGAATGGAGTTTGAACTTTGAAGGAGGTGTTCGATGAAATTATCGAGAAAGAGAGCAAAATGTGATTTTGAGGGTTTGGTTTTCGCTGTGAGCTGGGGAGAAAACCTCTTCTAGTCTCTGCCTGCTACCCACCTACCTATCCATCTCTCTATCTCTCTCCTCTCTCTCTCTTTCTCTCTCCCTCTCTCTCTCTTTGTTTTGTTTTGGCCGTCAGAACCGCCTCCGAGTCCTAGTATTGTAATTCCCAACTCTTTTGCATTTTCAGAACGGGTGGATCTCTACCGTAGATGTCGTGGACTTTAGGTGCAATGGATCTCAACCGTTGATGCTGTGGCCATGAGGCCCCACGTTCCGTATGTATCTGATTATGATATGATAGGATAGCTTTTGATGCGTAACCGCCTCCCCCACACGTTTTCATTGATGGGCCCACCATACGATCGCTTGTCCTACACCTACAATTCACACACGATTGTAGAGCATTTTTACCAAAGACCAAGTAAAACTCAAATTATTTATTTAGTATGTGATAATGTGACCTAAAACTTGATAAATAACATTTTGCAATTATGTTTTTATGCTTATAATTTGAAGGGAAAAATTAGTGCATTTTGAAAGCAAACTCTAAACAAACAAACAAAAATTAGTATCCCAAAATTTGTGGGCTTTTAGTTTTAACAATATTAGGTTTAGATGAATTATAAGAGTAAATATCAAATTATTGGGGACTTGTAGCTCCAATTTTCATAATTAAATGGTTCGTAATGTAGACAATTACATCATGTTGTCACAATTTTTTTGTTAAAAAATGGTCAACTTTCTATACTCATTTCTACAATTATAACGTACAAAAACACTTTAATGTTACTACACAATAGAAACTACTAAGTGTAGAAGCACGTTATTGTTAGTGCACAACGAAGACTACCAAGTGTAGAAGCACGTTGTTGTTAGTGCACAACGAAGAGTACTAAATGCGTAAACACTTTGTTGTAACAATAACCAATAAAAAGGTTTACTTTAGGAGGTAATTTTAGTTGCTAAGAATTTTTTCCAAATTAGATTTAACGAAAATGTTGTAGTAAAACGTCGACGACTTAACCCTAATGGTATATTAATAGCTTTAATAGATTGTTAAATATCATTTGCAAGTACCAAAAATAAAGTTCATACAGGTTCTAATGTCCAAATAAAATACAATCAGCTACAGTTTCATTTATTTTTACTTTCTTATGATCAATAAGTGAAATTAAGAAAAGGAAAAAATCCGATTAATCTGTTGATGTATCATCTTTCACGATCCATCTAATACCTTTAAAAAAGATACCCTTCACACATTAAATAATAATTTTGGTGTCTTAGCACATGCTACTAGCTTGGCAACTTGATTTTTTGTGTTTATTTATTTTAAGTTAATAGGGGCAATTTGTGGAATTTTGAATATTTCACTATTGTTAATTGTTTTACTCTAAGTCACAAACCTTTTACATTATGCCACAATGTACGAGATTTACCTTTCTGCCCATGCATTTTTTAAAATGAAATTTGACTTTTTAACTAGTATTAAACTCAAATAAATAAATAAAAGTTGTCGTATTTAAAACGAAAATTGGGTTATTTAATCTCAAATTTATTTTTTAATATTTTTCTTTGAGAAATACATATTTTTAAAAAGTTTTCAGATAATGGAAAGAAATCCAATCGTTATGGAAAGAAATCCAACAATTGGCTCCATACAAGGTTTTAAATTAATAGCGATATATATCAGGAAAGAGGATTTGAACATTTGGACACAAGACTCCAAAAACCAAAATTTAAAATAAAATAAAAAAATATCCCGCTCCAATATCTTTCTCCTAAAGCAATTAGGAAAAGAATACATCTCTAGGGATTCACGAATCCTAGGTTAATTGGGAAACCAAGCGCAATCCTATATAAACCCATCTCCATCTCCACAGTTGCCTTATTCAACCCGTTCTCCATTTTCTCGTATCGATTTCTTGCACTCGAGATACAATATAACTTCAATGGCCAGTGAGAGTTGGAAAGTGGTGGGCGAGACATATTGCAA
Source organism: Prunus avium (assembly GCF_002207925.1). The sequence continues at coordinate 26,762 of NW_018921817.1, forward strand.
GGCATGGCTGCAACAAGCTTTCGAACCCGAAAACGAGTCGTTGTCGTGCACCAAGTTCTTGATGGATGCCAAGGCCACGGTTCGGCAGTGCCTGCTGCAGCAGCCTATTGATTTCAATGAAGATATTTCGTTGTTTTTGGAAGACGATAATTGGAGCGTGGATGAGTATGAAGACACAGTCGAAACCCTAGCTAACAACCCATTTGACTTGGCCACCGTCATATCCCAAACCCTTGCTCGGCTTCAAGTCCCCTCCCACGCTCATCAAGACATGATTGACACGATCATATTGCCCGAAGCTTTTAAGGCCGCAAGGGAGCATTGTGGGGCGCCCAAGGTTCTGCGTATCGCGGTGCGCGTCGATGTTTATGTTGCCGATAAGAATTACACGGAGGAGGAGTTTGGGGGCACGGATGTTTTGGAGGTTGCGGATGATGACGGTAGTGATCAGCCTGCATTTGTGCCTGCGAGTAGGGCGTTCATTGAGAAGTTGGAGAGGGCTAGAGTAGTCGAACTCTCGACAATGTGTTCGATTTGCATGGAGGATATTTTAGTTGGGTCCGAGGCGACTCGAATGCCGTGTTCACATTTTTACCATGAGGGTTGCATTGTGGAGTGGCTGCAGAAAAGTAGGTTTTGCCCATTGTGCCGGTATTCCCCGCCTGCTGATCATGATTGATGTGTAATCTCATTCTTTTTTATAGTAAATGAATCGAATTTCATGTATCAATTGTTCAATTTGTTATCTATAGAGTAATTTGCTGATTCATCCACTTTTAACTATATTTTTTGGTAATTTTTAGTCTTAGTTTATTCGGTATTATTTTAGGATACATTTATCTTGTCATGTGACTTCTCAAATAAAGAGAAGATATGAACTTATGATAAGTACGTTTTTATTCCACGACATACCATAATTTCGTTCATGACACATATTTATTTCAGTTTACCTTTTAGTGCACTTTTTTTGGCTAGTCTCAACCTCCATTCCATCCCCAAACTAATTAGATTTCCCTGTACATTGAAGGTTACACATGACAAACATTCCTAAAAAAAAATTGTGAGATATAAATGACACATAACCCATAATATAATTAAGAAAAACCAGTGAAGAAATGAAGAAAAACAGTATATGTAAAATGAGTATAAAAAAAAAATTAAAGAAAATAATGGTGAACATGTGCACAAATGTGAAGTTAAACAATATGAGAAGCCTTTGACAATGAGTAGGAACAATATGTAAGTTTCGATTTCGATTTCAATTCGAGAGGTAAATTGGACCTAATCCCACCTCTACACATGCTTTAGAGCTAGATAATGGTATTTTTGATAAATTCTTTTATAGGGTGGACCTGTTTGTGCAGTTTAATAGTGTGTTCTCTCAAAAACATACAAAAAATAAAAATTTGTGTCACCTGAAACGGCACCGTGTAATTAAAAATTAGGGCAGAGGATGACCTGCTGCTTAACGAATACCTGAGCTGCTCAAGAACTTCTGATCGTCTCTCTCCTTGTGTTCACCATTACTCTCGTCGTCGCCCCCCAAACTCCTTTTCTTTTTCTTCAAATATCCGTGAATTTGTTACAATCTTATTACTTGAACTCCGTTTGGCTGCTGAGAAACTGCTGGAGAGAAGAATTTGAAGAGTTTTTCCAAGTCAAACTAACCTCAAATCGAAACCTTCACCTCGTCTCTCACTTTCCGTTGTTTCTCCGTATTGAAATGGTAATTCAAGTGCTTGCTTCTTCTTTTTTCCTTCTTCTGATTTTTTTAATAGGAAGTTCTGAGATTGTTCATATGCTGCCCTAATTTTTCATTTTCATCTTAATTTTTGTCCGTAGAAATGGCGAATTGAGTGCCTAGCAGCAATGCTCCAGCAAATGTAAATCAGTTTTCGTTTTGGCAATGGACGTCAAGGCTTTAGCGAAATCAAATAGGGCTCACGCTCAGCGCCATGGTAAAAAGCATCATCCAAGTCAGAAAGCAAAAGCTCCGGCGGTAGATGGCGGGAAGGCAAGCGACGCCGGACCTGCAAAGAAGCCATTGGGCAAGCAAGTTAAGGAGAAAACAAATCCTACTCGTGGTGCCTCTGCACTCCCCACGAATTGGGATCGTTACGAGGAAGAATTCGAAGCAGGTTCCGAAGAGCCAGCAGGTGATGGGCTGAATAGAGCCCCTGATGTTGCTGTCCCAATGAGTAAAGGTGCAGACTATCGTCATCTGATTGCCGAGGCTCAGGCTCAGTCTGAGTTAACCATTTATTCAGACCCATTTCCTTCCTTGGATAATGTTCTACCTGGTATGTTCTTTGCTTCCATGTTATTGAATTTGGTTTAGTTTTCTGTACAATTGAATAGGGAAATTTATGTTTCTATTGGATAATTTTTTAAGTATATTTAGTTGATCATTTTTTTGGGTGAAATATTTGGTTGATCTTTGTTGGTTTGTTTTTCTTGCAAATATTTATATGCGGGTTCAACTTGATTTATGTTTCCTTTGTTAAAATTACTTTCTTTCATTTGAAGAACATGTGGAGGAATTCCGTTAAATTCTTCTGAACCATATAAGGACTCACCATAGGATGCAACTAACAATAAGTATGTGATAATTCACTTGAATCAGTTTTTGAGTTCTCACCTGCACCTTTGTCCATATGCAGCTTCATCAATTTTTGTTTTTCCTTCTTTCTGTTTTTCCCAATCAGTGCATATACTTCAGCTTTGGCTTGAAATTTATATATGCGAATGACATTAGATTGTTCTGAGGCACGTGATATCTGAAGTCTTAGTATATGTAATTGCATGTCCATTTCCTACCTGATTCTCATATAGTTTCTTGGAGTTGTCACTAATTATCTTTAGTCATTGTCTTTGACAACATTAAGTAAAGCTGACACATAATTTGCATTGTGACCAGTGTTTCCAATTATACAGTAGGGACTTTCCTTCATAGGTCGTAGGTTGGGAAAATAAAAGAAAAAGAAAGCAATACTATAATCTAATACTTTTTACTTGCTAGAGAGGTCCTTATAGTTCCAATATTAAATTGCATATTGTGCAGGGGACTGGAATGAGGGGATAGGATCTATGCTTTCAGTCAGGGGTGAGAGTATTCTATCAAGGATTGGAGATGATAATTTTGTTGTGGAGGATAAGACTGCTGCACATCATGAGGTAATGCATTATTTACTTTGTTATTATGAACATGTATGTATGCAAGGCATATATGTATCTTTGCACATTTCTTAATGTATCTCAATCACATCTATCTGATGTAATGGCTGAGAAAAAAATTCTTGTTGAACTTGAAAGAATGATAAGGCAATCATTATAGACGCACACAGACAGGATTGTGATAGCCTGCTCACCTGGTAAACAGAAATTCAATATTCACCAACTGTTGAATCAACATTGAATGGTTCATACTCAAATAGTGATAAAGTACTTTTCTTTTATAAATAAATTGGGTTTCCGTGCTCACCCATGAGGAATAAGATTAGGAATGTATACACATAAAAAAATTGGTCATATACTACGTAGTAAATAATTATTACAAAGGCATAAATATAACTTTTACCCTTGTGTATGCTGGGAACACATTCAATATATTTAGTCACTTGGATGCTTCATTTGTTGATATCAGGAATTGTGCATTACAATTTACTATAAAGCACAAGGTGTTGGTAATTGGAGACAGGTTTTTAAACCGTTTGGTAATTGGAGACAGGTTTTGTCCCATACAGAAATAAAGGAGTATAAAAATGAATTTTGGGAGTTACCAACAGTATTTTTCTCTATTGTGGGCGTGCCTTATTTCTGCATCACATGTGTTTTATGCATATGTCATTTAGACTACTGAGTTTTAATTGTTGCAAGTGTGATATGAGGATGTCAATCATTGATGTGCCTGCTTGGTCTGACAGACACTGGTTTTGTTGTTTGGTTGCCTTAAGGATTTATTATGTTTCTTTGTAAGTTGACTTATTGTCCACGGCTATGTAATATTTCTTTTGCGTAGCAATAAAATTGGTTCTTCTATTCATTTAATGAAATTCAGTTTTCTAAGTTGTGCTAAGATCATGTCCTTGTAGTAGGCTAAATGAAATTCTTGTCCTGTGCTAGTTTGTTAAGCTATGCACTTCTTTTCCTTATTATCTTTTTAAGTTTTATTCATTCTCCAAGCCACCTCAGCTTTTATTTTTACCCACCATGCAGGTGTCATTTCTCTCCTTGAATTTGCATGCTCTTGCAGAACAACTGGAAAAGATAGCGTTACCCGAAAGGCTTTTCATCGAAGCAGAACTATTGCCACCAGAGCTGGTATGCTTTCCCCAAACTAAAGAGAACTAAATATAAAAAATAAATAAAAAGTGGATGCGCATGAGAATGCATGCAGTTGTGGGTGTGCTCTCTTTGTTGAAGTTTTAAATGTCCTTAGTAGTTTTCACTTGTGAAATGCCAATGACATTTTGGGATGATTACCAATTCTGCATTTGATTTCTTTATGAAATGTAAGAACTACAACTATGAAGCGGTTAATTGTAGACTACAGTAGACTTCATATGCATTGCTTGTTGGGTTTTGGGATGGAAACATGCATTGCAAGGGCAAACTCAAATGGACAATATAATTGTAAACAAGATAGTGGTCAAAATTGGAAAATGCATGGACCTATGAGGTGAAAGTAGTACTTTTGAGTATAGTGATCAATGCTTAAATGTGTGGGAGAGTGACGTCAGCAGATTATTATTCCGTGGTTGTGGAAGGAAGTAGTGGTGATAATATTTACAGTAACACGTTTCATCCTTGTAATGTTTAGATGTCCATTAATAAATATGCTTTCTGCTACAGATAAGTAACATATCCTTGTTTATGTAACAGCATGTGGAGGGACAAGAGGCGACCTGCGGTCAGTCCTCTGACCCGATGCAAGCAACATGTAATGAGGAAGCAACCCGAGGAATGCCTGAAGAATCAATTTCAGAGAAGGTCCAGGTTGCTGATCATGATATTGAGACTACAATATCTGGTTCAACCGGAAGTGGGCATCCAGACCCAGTCTTGCCTAACCTAGGATCAGTTTCCATGATTCAGGGTAATATCGATCCAAGTAAACTTGGCAAATCTGATTATCAAAGCAAATTATCAGAGCCCGAAACACAATTCAGTGTGAAATCATTTGAGGCATCAACTGCAGAGGCAGAGCTGGATATGCTTCTCGACTCATTTGGTGAGACCAAGATAAATGATTCATCAGGTTTCGGTTCTGTTAAAACTGTTTCAGTACAAGAAGCAGCTTTCATGGCTCCACTTCAACTTCCGAGAAAAGCCCCAGATTCATCGGTGCTCGCGACTGCTAACCTTGATGATGAGCTTGATGACTTGATAAATGAAACATCCATACAGATCAGGCAAAGTGGTCCGTCTCAAGCCCAGGAAGAAAGGGCTGTCGATGAATTTCAATCATCCCATTCTGGAACAAAGTCCGAAGAACAGGATGATTTTGATTCTTGGTTGGATACAATTTGATTATGTTGAACAAGAAATCCGCAATATGTAACCTTGTACTTAGTTCCGATCGGTTTACTTTTTCAATTTCTCTGCCCAATTGTCCCGATTGCTTTTCTCGGTTAGTTTTTTATCCATTGGCAGCAGTTGTGGACTTTGGAAATCACAAAATGAAGAAAAGACCGTCTTTATTTTGTTCAACAACAAATTCATATCCCAAACTCTAAAATCTACACACAAGCTAGGAAAATGCCAACAATTCCTAAATTCCAGCCAAAAAAAGAACCCAACAATTCCTACAAAATCTATATTAAAATGAAAAAGTAAGATCAAAGCCACAAGGCCCCTGCTTGTTTCAAAACGGGAACCAATTCCCCAGATATATGAGCAGCAATAACACTTTCCAATCCCCCAAACAACTCACCGCCAATAAACACAGCAGGAAACATAACAACCACCTTTGATTTCGAACCACCACAAATCATCTCCAACTCCTTCGCAACAGCATCCTCGTCCTCCTTTCCCTCATCAACCTCGTACACGGTTGGGTTGACACCGTGGCCTAAAAGCAAGCGCTGCACTACATGTCCCATGCAGCATCCGCGTCTCGTGAACACGATCACCGCCGTCTCCGACACCATGTTCTTGATCATCGCATGATCATTACTTGTTCCTTGGATGATTTTGTCTTCGGCCGCCACAGCCGTCGGATTTGGACGTCCGATCAGTGGCACTGTGGTGGTGGTGCGAAGTGGTGCCCATGACTTGTATGGAATTGCTTGGTGCATTTTGTGTGTACTAATTAAGCAAGCTCAAGTAAGAGATCAGAGAGAGATTAGCATGTAATGTAGAGCTATTAATATTTAGGTATATATATATATATAACATTGAAGAAGGCAAAGAGGGGTGGCTTGGTTATTGAAAGAGTCCACGTCAACGGCAAGGTTAGGTATTCTTGTTTGTGCATGACGTTTACATTTGTATCAGATTATGCTTTTGCATACGTACTGCTGCTGCTGCATATATAATAATAATAATAATATTTTGGAATTTTGTTTCTCCTTTCTTTAATATCTTTTTCTTTGTTCTCTTGTGTGAAATCAGAATTAATAATGTGCGTTGGTTGAATATTTGGGTCTCTCACTCTTTGCGTGTTGTTCCAATCAAATACGCACTTCTGGTGGTGTCAAAATAATAATAATATTGTGATTTCAAACGACGTCATGAACAATTATTTGTGATGTCCACAACGTGTCATAATGCCGTCCTCAAATTGAGCAATTATTTGTGATGTCCACAATAGGTCGGTTGTTTGTTGTTTGTGTGACGTTCTTCTTATGGGCTTTTGGCTAAAATTGTCTATGGATATTAGTCTCCACACCAAAAGGTTGGGAGCTTTTTCTACAATGAGAGGTTATGTTGAGGATTTATATCGAGGGGTTTAATTCAACAGTTCAATAATAACTCTGTACTAAATCGAATCCCTCATTATAACCTCTAACCCTCATCATCTCGCACACCTGTAATTTCTTCTTTGTATGTATATACGTGGGAAGGGTAACAAGAGAGCTTGAACCCAAGACCACTTGGGAGCACAACAAAGGCCTGAGCCAATCCAACTAACACTTCTTTGTATATATTTTTAAGAGAAGAGTGTAGGATAAATTTCATGAAGTGCCCGTAACATTAAAATATTTAGAGAAATAAAGAATAAAAAAGAACAGAGAGATTGAGAAAATCAAAGGGTTAAGAAAGCAGCTGGGAAAATTTACTGAATATTTTAGACTTAAAACTTAGTTTATTTACTGAAGGCTAGTTCAATCAAAACAAAGATAATTAATCATCTTCAGTTCCAAAGGGCAAAAAGATGTAGACAAGTTTATATGCATCTTATGTACTTGAAAGAAAACCTAATTAATAAACTTCAAAGTCTAGGTAGGGCTACGTGGCCTTAACATAGCCACTTTAAACTTTAAACCAATCATCATCGTCATCAGCAACATCAGCAACATCAGCAACATCATCAGCAACATCCAACTCTTCTGTGCTTTTCTTGTTGACATAATGAAGATACTCCATTTCACTGTTGATAGATGTAATCTCTTTCTTCAAACTCTCCCGTTTCTAGTCAATCACAAAAAATAAAACAACAAAATAATATTAACATTTGAAAATAGGTTAATTAAGGCATAATATGATTGATTATGGAAATTAAACAAACCTTTCGTACTTTCGACAAATCTGCCACCGTATCTTCATTATGCTTTTGCTCTAAAGCAAATCTCTGATTCTGAAAGAAAAATAATAATTACAAACAGAATAATTAAGTAAATAAATTGATTTGAAGTTGAGAACAAGAAAAAAATAATACCATTTCTTGCAGTCGAATATTTCTATCCTTGAGAGCATCCTCAAGTAATATCTTGTGCATTTCAGTCTGCCCTAGCTTTTGCTCAAGGCTTTTGTTAAGCTCCTTGCTTTGATCAGCTTCATTCTGCAGCTGAAGCACTTTCTTGTTAAGCTCTGCCTTCACAAGTTGTTCCTTCTGGCCAAAAACTATCACTTGTTGTCTTTTCATCAGCTCACTTTCCTCAAGAGCTTCCTTAAGCTGTATCTTTTCATCTTCAATCTTCTCAAGCTCTTTCTCAAGATGTTCCTTTTGAGCCTCACTCTTCGCAAGCACCTCCTTGAGCTCCTTCTTCTGGCGTTCACTCTCCTCGAGAGCTTTCTCGGCATCTAGCTTTCCATCTTTAATCTGCTCAAACATTTTCCTAATCTGTTCCTTCTGAGTCTCACTATTTTGAACCACTTCCCTCATCTTTTCGGTCTGAAAATCACAGCCGGAAACAAGATTGCCCAATTAATCATTGAATAAAATTGTTTTTTCATTAAAAGAAAAGCTAGCTTAAGTAAAATGATTTTAAGTTGAGAACAAGGAAAATACCATTTGCCTAAGATTTTTGTGAAGGCCTTCCTGGAGCTCCTTCTTCTGGCATTCACTCTCCTCAAGAGCTTGTTTAAGCCCTAACTTTGCAGCTTTAGTTAGCTGAAGCTCTTTCATAAGATTTTGCTTCTGAGCCTCACTCTTCTCAAGCAATTCTTTAAGATCTCTCTTTTGACATTCAACAACAAGAAGAAGACAAGAATCATTATTGTTATTCAAATTAAAATATCTAACTACATCAATCATTTTGATTTTAGTCTCCTAATTAATTTTTGAGAAATTTATAGTAAAACCTAGTTCTTGCATTGATTTTATGTATAAACACTAAAAGCTATAAATTGAAGAAAACAAACCCAAAAAGGACCAGTTGATGTGTGAAATACCATTATTATCCTTACATTATGATTTTCAGAAAGAAAAAAACTTCAATGGTAGTGTTGTAATGTTTAGGATTTTCAAGGCTCGTATGGTATATTTGGTCCCTTTGAAAAGTCAAAATGGGCTTTTTCCTAAGGTTCGAGTATTGTAGGATTTTTTTATATTTTGGGTCCTACTTATGGACTTACATGTGAAAAGCCTAATTTTAAAAAAAAATTATAACATAGGTACAGAATTTTAGGTCCTTTAGGTTAAGTGTGCATTATGATATACACAATTTACTTATACATTCAAATTAATGAATAACATCTTATTTAAGGGTAACAATCTAATTTCCTGTAACTTAATCCAAGAAAATAGCCAAAGTAAATTCGAGGGGAGAACAAGAAAAATACCATTTGATCCAACTGCATCTCATTCCGTTGAAAAGCTTTTACAGTGTGCTGTTGTTCTTCGTCGAGATTTTGCTTATTCATCTCCAGCTCTTCTTTAAGCTCTTTCTTCTGACATTCACTCTGCTCAAGCTTTTTCTCAAGATCATTCAAAAGCGTTTTGTTTCGACGACCTTCACTCTCCAGCTCAAGCACTTTCTGCTTAAGCTCCTTCTTCTCAGTCTCACTCTGCTCACGCTCCGTTTTAGATCGAATCTTCTCGAGCTCTTGCTCAAGATGTTTCTTTTCAATCTCAATCCCAACAAGCTCTTTCGTCCGACGTTCACTAACCGCAAACTTTTTCTCAAGAGAATCATTACGCAGTTTGTTTTTATCTGCTTCCCTCCACAGCTCAAACAATTTATCATTAAGGTCTTTGTTCTCAATCTCCTTCATCTTCACTTGACTAAGCAGCTCAAGCATTTTCCTCTCAAGCTCCGTCTTATCAGCCTCACTCCGCCAAAGCTCTTTCTCAAGATCTCCCATCTCAGCCTTAATCATCTCAAGGTCTTCCACAATATATCCCATTTGAGCCCGAATATCCTGACGCTCTTTCGCAAGATCTTCCTTTTCACCCCGAAACGCCTCAAGCTTTTTCTTTTCAGCTTCACTCTCCGCAAGCTTTTTCTCAAGATCACTCTTAAAGTTTTTGTTTTGAACAGCTTCACTCTGCAGGTCAAACACTTTCTGATTAAGCTCTTTGCTCTGAAGCTCTTTCTTCTCAGCTTCATCCTGCAGATCAAGAAGTTTCTTCTTAAGCTCTTTCTGATAATCGTCCATCTTCTCAAGCTGTCCCTCAAGATTTTTCTTTTCAGCGTGAATCGCCTTGAGCTCTTTCACAATATCTCCCTTTTCAAGCTCACTCGCATCAAGCTCCACCTCAAGCTCTCTCCTCCAACACTCAGCATCTTCCTCAAGGATTTGCTTATCTACCCCAAGCTGCTTAAGCTGTTTCAAAAGATCCTCCTTTTCAGCCCTAAGCTGTTGGTTCCGATCAACTTCACCCTGCAGCACTAGCATTCTCTGAGAAAAATATTTGCTATTAAGTTCTTTTTCCTTCTGCAACTGAAGCACTTTCTTTCTAAGCTCCATCTTATCAACTTCCTTCTGCTTAAGCTCCGTCCCAAGATCTAAATTTTGAGCCTCAGTCTTGTCAAGACATGCATTAAGCCCTCTCTTTTCAGCTTCCAACTGCACAAGTAGTTTCTTATGCTCAATCATCTGAGCTTCAAGCTGTTTCAAGGCCTGCTGGTGACTTGATTGAAATTGAAAGTATCCTATTTTACAACATAACATGAAAATTAATATAAGTTAGTTATCTTGCAGCCCTTTCTAAAGGCAAAGGGTAATCAGAAACTTTAATTATGAAAACCAAAAACAAAAAAAAGACTCACCATACTCCATTTCTACGTACCGAATTGTGATCACCTACAATTCAGAAAACAAAACTACCAGGTTATAATTTATCACATAGTAATTGAAGTATACTAATACAAAAAACATATTAGAATTTTCGTATGTAGATGTACGTTCTTAGCCGAAAGATCTGCAAATTAAACAATTGTAAGTACTATGTAATTCTATGCCTCAGTGTTACACGAATAGATGCTCGTTTTACACACTCAAAAACAATAAAACTCAAATTATTCTAACTTCCACCCGTAAAAGGCAGCATCTATCAATTCGAAAACAATAAAATCAATATCAGTCTTCCCCAAATCCCCTGCTCTACATATCATGTTAGTTTCTGGAAATTTTTTGGTATTAAAACTCCAGTTTGGAACCCCTTCTTTGTAGAGCCGTAGTTCCTTCGTTTCTTCAGCAAATTGAGTGATTTTGGATCCAATGGAAAGAGGGTAAAGCCCTTTAAAACTTTGGTTTTGGATCCAATGCCAGAAAGAAAAAAAATAAAAAATCTTCACGTTTCTCTAAGATTTCTCCTTTAAAAAAAAAATTATAAACCGATTTTGCAGTAATCAAACAAAACCCATAAGTCCATATGCTACGTTTTGAGTTTTATTTCCTTCCCTACGTTTTGAGATTTATGCTCAGAAAATTAATTAGAAAGAACAAGCTTAAATATTCCAGAAATTTAACCCTTCCCAAAGTAATGTTTGTATTGATTAAAAGTAACCAAACATGATGGGTTTATGCATAAAACCATGCCGCTCGACATGATTCATGAAAACAGAAAACAGATTAGGTGTAAGAAGGAATTCAGTACTCACAGTACGTAACAAGAAGAGCCAAGTTCCAAGCTTCGGTTTCGTCCCTTCTTCTAGGTTGAATGGAGATATAGCTAGGGTTTGGTTGGGTGCCTGTTTTGTACAGAGGTTTTTCCTTTCTTTTCTTGTTATATCTAACGTGGGAAAGGGGTTATATCTCCCAAAGCCAACTACAATTCTAACTGGATAAAAATTGAATAACAATATAATAATATTATTATCAGATTAGAGAGATTCGGGTTATTATTGGACTTGGTTATCTTGGAGGAATATGATTCCAATATTATCTGCCGGGTTTTTGGCTTTTGTGTTCCATGAGACTTCCTTTTCACTCAACAGATCATTACATTTAAAATTCTTATAGATTGTTGATGACTTACTTTTTATGGCATGCTTAATTACAAGGAATTGGAGAAGTTATGATCGGGAGACTTAAGAATTTGGGAATAAAGAATTGGAATCGGATTAACTACTTGGTTGATCTTATTCCTAGTTTTTAGAAATAACTGACTAGAGCCGGTCAAAGTGAAAAGTACAAACTTTCTCACATTATTGAGGGAATGACCCGAATCCACAAAGTGTTATTTACACACCCTCTATTTTCTGTAGTATTTTTACAAAATCCTCTAAGTTTTTAGAAATTACACTAAATTTTCTCACATGTCTCAAATTGTTTTCACGGAACTCATTCCTTTAATATTTTTTTTCATTGAAAAGTTAATAATTTTTTTATATTTTAAAACACTTCTCAATTATTAAGCTTTAAGGGTATATGTGCAATCGAATCTTTGAGTATCATTTGGAGTAACTTTTTATTTTTTATTTTTCATGATATCAACTATTTTTAGGTGCAAAATTAACGGAAAGAGTTTTGTGAAAAAAATTTGGAACCTTAGTGGGTGTTATGTAATTTTTGAAACCTCAAGGGGTTTTGTATGACATGTGTAGAATAATTTTTTTTTTAAAATCTATATATATAAAGCAAAAGGCAGATAATGGTAAAACATTCAAAATATTTTCTACTATTTGTTAATGCAAACATTAAGAATTGAAATTATTAATTAAATGAGGATAATATGATAGATTCACACTTTTTATATTAAATTAAATTAAATTAAAAGAAAAATCAAATAATGAATCCTATTTTTATGGAACACAACTACCCATTATCTTTTTGTAATTCAAAAATAAATTTAATTTTTTTTTAAAAAGCCTCTAATAGATGCGGAAGCGCTTACGAAAAGAGTAATTTTGAATGAATTATTTTTGCACACATATGAAACTATGATTTATAGTAAAAATGACTTCTTCGAGAGAAGCAGCAAACAGTATCTATATAAAAACATAATTTTCATGCAAATATTGACATTTTTTTTTTATTCACAAAATTCTAGTGATGAGAAAAAAAGAAAATTAAATGCAACAGTTAAATTTGGTAGATTATTTGTCTTATCCTGTTATCCTTCACAACTCGACTGCTTCTTCTTCCTCTGCTTCTCTCATCTGATACGCGGACACAAACCTCCCAAATTCAAATCTTTTTATATATAAATATATCATTTCCTATTATTTTTGCTTCCCTTTCGGGGCAAAAATTTAAATATTTATTTTATAATATAAAGAAAAAAAATGGCACTGAGCTCGTTCTCTATAAAATTTGGTTCCATTTCGTGTCCGTACGAAAACCTGAGGACCGGGACGTCTCCGGGACTGAAACTCAAGCATGTGCTTTTCGCTTTCGCTTCCCCGAAACCCTCGCTTCATATTTCGGCAGATTCGACACCGAAAGCGCGCTTCGTCGCTCGGCGAACCGAATCGGTATCGGTTCCGCAGCTCCAGCGGCCTCTAAGTAATGTTAGAATGACATTTCGGATTTCTTTCTATGCAATTTCATGGTTGATTTCTCAATTTTGTCCTTTTTTTTTTTCCGGAAATTTATGGGTTTTTGTTGTTGGGGTTTTCAGGTGAGTATATGAGCTTACCGGCTAGTCAATACTCGGTTTTAGATGCAGAGAGGATAGAGAGAGTGGATGAGAATACATTCAGGTGCTATGTGTATAGGTTCAAGTTCTTTGCATTTGAGGTTTGCCCTGTTCTTCTTGTTAGAGTCGAAGAGCAGCCCAATGGCTGTTGCATTAAGCTCTTGTCCTGCAAGGTGTGTGTAGTTTTATTCTTTTAAAAAACTTTATGAATATTATCATGTGCCCTTTTGTTTCTCATTTATGCTTTGTTGGTACAGCTTGACGGCTCACCCATCGCGGTTGCGCAGAACGACAAGTTTGATGGTGAGTGAGTTTCTGCTTAGTTTTATGAGATAGTCAGAATTAGAATTATGTAAAGCCCTTTTTGTTGAAACAAATTTGTGGAGGTTGATTACGGCATGTTGCTATAACTATACTACTTTAATATTGCAAAATATACTTGAGGGTTCAAAACATATTAGTGCACTGTACTTTCGTTTATTGTGGAAACAGGTTAGCCATCATTGAGCTTCATAAGAACAATCATCAATGATTGCCTGCTTAATTTCGAATAGTTATTTTGCGAGAAGCAGAGCAAGGTTTTGAGGTTAACTAATTCATGGTCTCGTGAGTACCTAGTATATCTTAGTAACACATACAGAATCAATTCATTTACTAGTAATCAATGCATCCTGCAACCTTGTGATGTCGCACAAACTGCTTCCATTTGTAGGGGTGTAAGTGAGCTGGGTAGTCGTTTAAGCTCTTCTGGGTACATGAATAACCAAGCTCAAGCTCAACTATACTAGGTACTCATGAGAGTCGAGACCATGAATTAGTTAACCTTAGAATTTACTCTGCTTCTTGGCTTGGAAAAGCCTGCTCTGGCTCATTGTATGCTTCTTGATGTAAATATCGGAATTCCGAATTGGTCGAGGCACAATTGGATAACTTAGATAACTGAATGAGCTCGACGAAGCCTTTATTGAGCAGCTCACAAGTAGTTGTCAAGAGGCTCAACTCATTTACATCTCTATCTATTTCTCTTTAGTAAGCCTTAGGGGGCATACAAGATAATATTTTTTCAAACTTGAACTGAAAAGGAATTAATCAACTCTGAAAGTGGATGCGTCAAAGCTTAAGGTTGTTGAGGTCTTTGCACGACTCCAGATACTTCACAGATTTTAGAGTGAATCAATTGGTTATTTATGGTTTATTTGTTTCACAAATTTTGTCTGCACCAATCAGTTGTGTATGCGTGGCTTTTCCACAGTTGTGAAAGCTGGCAAACTGTGCCAATGACTGCAGAAGGAAACTGTCATCATCTGAAATAATGGTATTCACTGATTAATATTGGTTAAACTTATTGGTCAAAAAATGTCCGTCTGCAGAATGGTTCATGCACAGTGTTTGTAGAGATAGTAGGGAAGGTGAATTGTGGTAGTGTATTTGGTTTCATTTCTCAATGAAGAAATTTTTTAATATTAAAGAGTTTCATTTCTACAAGAGAAGGCATTCGTTTTGTTGAGTCCTTTGATTTATACTTCTCTTCAGGAGTTCTTTGACATTGATTTGGTATGGCAATGCAGCTTTTATGGTGAATCAAATATCGTGCACTAGCAACCAAAGCAAATCCTCACTACAGCAACTCACATCAGATACTGTCATTGAGGTGTATATTGCAAGTTTTTTTATTTATTTAAATTTTCTATATATTGTTGCATAACTATGCTAATTGATATTTTACTATGTCTGGAAACTAACTTGGATTGTTTTGTGAAATTAAGGTGAGCATTGAGATTCCTTTTGCATTTCGTGCAATCCCTGCACAAGCTATTGAATCATCCGGGACCCAAGTCCTTGAACAAATATTAAGAATTATGCTTCCCAGGTTTATGTCGCAGGTTAGTGGAAATTTCTTCAATACTGTTTTGCAGTTTGTCCTTCTGTTGGTTTTTTTTTAATCTATTGATTTCAAAACCAATCTGACCATGTTCTCGGAAGTATACATTATTTTAAATTGGAAATAAATATAAAATTGTATTAAAAATTTCCTTTTTAGATAGGTAAATTGGAATAAATTCAAACCTATTTTGATGGATGGGCTGATAGCATAATGTTTATGCTTATTTTAAGAATTGGATTACTTTGTTATCTCATCATTAGTCACAGTTTCTCTTTTACAATCTTTGTTTTTTTTTTATTTCCAACTAGTAATACAGTTCAAGATAAACGAACTCGAGTTGTTGTAAGCCAAACCTTGAATGGCCTTTGATTTGACCCAAATAAAAAGTAAAAAAATCCCTATGTAAGTGCGCTGATGAAAAAAGGGCTTTGGCTTTGACGACAAACTGGTTCATGTGCATTACAGAATACTATTGAATGTGTTTCATTTGCATTACAGAATACTATTGAATCAAAATTAATTTTCACATTGTATCTCATTCCGATTGAGCCATGGAGGACATGACAGATGAGTATAATTGATAAAAGAAGTAGGCAAGAATTTGCTATAACTTAATGGATGGGATTGATTTAAAGCAAGGGTTCAAAATGAGGCAAAATGAAAAATTCTATAATTTCAGTGAATAAAATCATTGAGAAACATTTTTTCATGGGATTCATTAACATATGTGAATTTGTTAGCCATGATCCAAGTTGATATAGAGTCATGTCTGTCTGTCTGTCTCTCCCTCTCTAGGTTTCAGTTTCCCAGTAGTTTTCTTGCAGATTAATTTTGCATCAGTAGGAGAACGATGTCGTATGCTCTTGGGCTGTCTTGGCACATAGTAAATCTTGTGAACTGCTTTCTCAAACAATTTATGGATTGAAGTTATGGTATTGTTGCTAAACTAGATTGGCACAACTTGGCTTGAGGCAAACACCTAACAAAGGCTTTTGAATTTTGATCTTTGGAGTGGATGTTGTTAGGACTCAAAATGCCACATTGGAAAACTAGCATATGTTGGGATGGTTTAAGAGCTATTGGGGGCCCTTCCCTTACAAGCCAGTTTTTAGGGGCAAGTTTTACCCATGGACTCCTAACATTTGGTATCAGATTCTAGTTTCACCTAACAACTGGGCAGACTAAACTGAAGGGGCAACTTATAGGCAAGATTAAGGTGGCTGGTATTATGTATGGACATAATATCAAGTTGCTGAATACTAGTGGGTCGGTGAGAGCCATCTCAAAGGGAGGAAATGGAAAGGCCTACCATCGGGCCAGTATCGATAGAGTGGGTCGATGAGGAGGTTGGGTACGGAAGCATAGTGGAATGTTAGGGCTCAAGATCCCACATTGGGAAAAAACATATTTTGGGATGGTTTAAGAGCTCTTGTGCACTTTTGATGCTTGACTGCCGTCACCACAATGGAATTAGCTCTTTTATCATAGAAGTTATAAGATCAGCCTTTGGATTTACGGTGTCTATTTCACTTCACTTGTAAGAAGATAGTTCAAAGAAACAATTCATGGATTTTGACACTTACAGGGCATGATTTAGCATTTCAAATTATGATAAGATGTGACATCACACATTTCTGTGGAAGTTTGAAGGCGTAACTTTCAATTTTGAAAGTTAGGATTCTTGCAAATTTTACCTCTCAAGTTTTTCCTTGTGATATACTTGGAATGCTCACATAATTTTTGGTGCAGCTTGTGAGGGATTATCGAGCATGGGCTTCTGGTGATAGATCAAGGCAGCCTCTTGGCACTGGTGAGATATGAAATTGTAGATAATAAGCGCTTGCGAGTTCTATTGGCTTCTTGTATTATGTTTGCTGTTCTGTTATACGCAGTGCGAATCATTTCCGCACAATTGTTTTAATTCTCTATTGTACTAGCTTGGTTTGTTCAAGAGGGATAAAGATCAGGTAAATGTATCAAAGAAATGAATTTTCTGATTTGTTGACCTAGATTGCGTTACCAATGTCATCGGTAACATATTATTGACTCGCTCTCTGTCCTCTATTCCTACAATTCCTTACGTTTAGATGCTGTTCCTCTTTGCAAGCCTAAGAGGCTTTTAAGACTGGATCGTTTTAACTGCACCAAATTCTATTTACACCTTGTAGCCATCTTTGGTGGCCCAGTTACTCTGCCCACCTGTGTCCAAATTTTGACATCTTATCTGGACACACCCCCCAATGTACCACTACAATTAAAAAATGCCAAAACTTACTCTTAAAAATCATGTTATTTCCTTTCGAAAAAAAATATATCATATGTTATTTGGGGCCCGTTTGGTGTCCTGAAAAAAATAAACTAAAAAATCATGATTTATTTTAAAAATATGAGTTTTTAAATACTGATTTTAAGATTTAAAAACTTGTTTGGTATCGCACTACAAACTATTTTTAACATTAAAAAAATTGAAATTAAAATAAGAAACTGTAGATTCTCAAATTGAAATTAACAAAGGAAAAGGAGAGAGAGAGAAATTGTAAAACCTTACTTTATTTATTTTTAATAATGTGGGTGTTTTTGAAGTTTTTTTGGGTATGGGTTTTTGAAAATGGACCTGCCAAACGGGTTTTTGTGGTCTTTGAACTTAAAATTTGTTTTTGAGATTATAAAATTAGATCCAAATAGGATACTGAATAGACATTTATTATATTTTATTCTTGAAACATTTATAATAAAATAACATATAAAAAAAATAATCAAACGAAAAGTCCCCGGAAGCTACCCAATAGTCATTTTTTTCTTTGGTCGAAGGAGCCAAGTTAGGCTACCCCGTAAGAATGTACTCTTGTCACCTACAGGTGATATCACCTTCTTTGTTTTTTATTGTTTTTGGACAAGTTAAAGAAACATTTCTTCGAGGCTGGTCTTTGTAGGAAGGTGACTTTGCACAGTTTGCTTATTTGTTTTGTATTACTCTTAAGAAGTAAAGTAAATAAATGTATCAATGAAAATGAATTGCTTCTAGAACAGGGGTCTCATACCTGCAAGGACACATTATTTATACAGCAGAATACCATTAAATAGAAGGCCCAAGTGTTAATTGAAGTGGACATGAACCGCTTCTCCCCATTAGTAACAACACTTGGCAGTTTCCAAACATCAGAATAAACTAAGCCGACAACATCTCCATTGCCGCCCGCCTCACCACTCTCGCCTCTCCTATCACGGCTCCGGCCATCTGGTTCTCCTCGTATAGAAAACTCCGTACCCTTTTTAGCTATTATTTCTCAAAGATTCAATCGAACTAATTTAGGTATCGGAGGGTCTTTGGTCAACACTCTCGGATGTGGCTTTTTTTAAAATCCTGTTTGATATTACAGGAATTGAAGAAGAGAGAGAAAGAAGCTCAAAGAGCGAAGGAGGGTCTCATACCTGCAAAGACACATTATTTATGCAGTAGAATACCATTAAATAGAAGGCCCAAGTGTTAATTGAAGTGGATATGAACCGCTTCTCCCCATTAGTAACAACACTTAGCAGTTTCCAAACATCAGAATAAACTAAGCCGACAACATCTCCATTGCCGCCCGCCTCACCACTCTCGCCTCTCCTATCACGGCTCCGGCCATCTGGTTCTCCTCGTATAGAAAACTCCGTACCCTTTTTAGCTATTATTTCTCGGGGTCTCATACCTGCAAGGACACATTATTTATACAGCAGAATACCATTAAATAGAAGGCCCAAGTGTTAATTGAAGTGGACATGAACCGCTTCTCCCCATTAGTAACAACACTTGGCAGTTTCCAAACATCAGAATAAACTAAGCCGACAACATCTCCATTGCCGCCCGCCTCACCACTCTCGCCTCTCCTATCACGGCTCCGGCCATCTGGTTCTCCTCGTATAGAAAACTCCGTACCCTTTTTAGCTATTATTTCTCAAAGATTCAATCGAACTAATTTAGGTATCGGAGGGTCTTTGGTCAACACTCTCGGATGTGGCTTTTTTTAAAATCCTGTTTGATATTACAGGAATTGAAGAAGAGAGAGAAAGAAGCTCAAAGAGCGAAGGATCTTCAAGCGAATAATTTCCCGTGAGAAATTTGCACAAACAATATATATTCAACTTTATATAAAGGCTAGCACATAATTTACAAGCATAACATTTTTCTGTTAATCTTCTATCTTCTGCTGCCTGGGTTACTGTTCCTACACGAAAATACCACATGCCCATTCTCTATAATCATAATATACTTCCACCCACTTGTAAACAAAAAGGAACAATCTCGAACACAACCTGATGAGAACTCACCTGTCTTAATTTGGGTAACAGAGAGACGGCATATTCCCTTGACACAACTAGACATAAACAAACACCCAAGTAAAATATGTCTCATGGACCCATCCACACACACTCTTTCATTTTCCACACCCAAAATCTCTATCCAAAACTTAGGATTCCAAATCCCTTATCCCTTCCCTCTTTTAAAACCCTAAAAACCCAACAAGCAATGTGGGGTTGCAGTGCGATTTTGTTTTCCAAAAAGGCCACTAATTCTGACCCAATTTTATTCTCCACATGGAAGAGTAAGACCAAACCCTAGATAACTCCAAGGGACCAAAGTGTGATGGAGGAAATGATTTTCTGGCTTCTTGGAGATGGAGTTTTGCTGAAACCCTAGAGAATTGAGAGGAGACGATCTGCATGGAGTTGAGCAAAACACAGACAGATTACCTAACGTATCCTGCACTGTTTCCTCCTTTCCGATGCCTTTGTCCATATGTTAATGGACAAATGTAAATAATTGTGCTTGTTTTACGGCTGTGGGCACTCATTCGTACCCAATTGAAAATGGCATGTCTGGAAATTCATTGCCAAGTAGCCACATTTTTCATACTTTTGTACATGTTTCCATCATTTTGTGTTTGTTTTGCTTGTTGGGATATCAAAATTTATGTCGGTTTATTTATTTATTTATTTATTTCGGGAATGTGTTTCATGTTATATTACCTATTATTTTTATTTTTATTTTTTAAGAATCATCTATTAATTTTGTTTAAACGTCAATGTTATGAAATTTTGATGTGGCAAAATTATACACGTTATGGTTTAATTTCACATCACATTACTTATTAGATGTCCTGTCATTTAATCAAAATGACCATTTTACCCATAAGCATTTCTCCTTTTCATTTTCTTATATAATTCCTCCCAACCCTATCTATCTTTGCCACTAAAAAACAAATTAATGGCCAAAATCACTCCACATCAACATATATAGAACTTAATCAGTCACAATTCCCTTTCTCAATTCTCTGACTCATACCTTGGAAGCTCCATTGCTGGTCGACAGTCCACCATTGCAAGACTCTTTGTTTCCACCTGTTATTGTATTCTATTTTTGTTGCTTTTCCATCTTCTTTTAAATTACAAAACAGTTATCAATTTTTTAAAACAAGCCCAACATCAAAATCTCATAAATAAAAAACCCAAAACACTCAATAAGGTATCTAAGTAATTTAATAATTAAAATTAAATTCAATAGGGCCAGCTGCATTTTTTGAATTTTTTTTTTATAGTTTGTTTATAGAAATTAAATGGTGTAGGAATCATTAGTACTAAGAATGAGTATGTGACTACTAAATATCTCTTTATTTTTTCATAAAAAAGCCCTAGTTTGAAAAGAAGTAATCAAACCTAAAATAAGGCCGTAATTGATTGCATTGTAGAGCCTTTTGAGAACTAACCATTTTTATAGACATAAACAAACGGGAGCTTTTATAATGAAGCGATTATGTTGAGGGTGGGTGCCCAATTCTACCACTCAATAATAATTCGGAAATTGATCGAATAGCTATTAAAGAATTCCTTACTATAACTCCTCATTATAGTCTCCCTATAAACGGATGTTGCTTTCTTTCGAATATAAAACAATAGGGCCATGCTTGCTGCTAGGTTAGCATTTTTTAGGTGCTACATTTGTTTATGTGTTTGTCCTTTATTTATTTACAAAAGTTTGGTGGTCTATCCACTTATTTGCTAAAGGTCAAAGCAAACGCATGGGCTTTCATTTCACATAATTAATAGTGGGAGAAGGAACACAATGTGTCGCCATGCAGAAGAAGCAGATGCTCGTGGGCTCCACTGTAACATTCTTTCTTTGTCAGCATGCATGACAGACCCAATGCAGGCAGGACACCTGTACCTACATATGCATATTTGTAGATTACGACAACTGGAGAATTCTTTGTAATTCTTATCCTGCTCTATTATTAGCTTTAAAAAGAATAAAAACATAAAAACAGTTTCGAAAGTACCTATAAGCCCCTCGAGGAGCATTAGATTAGGAAGATCATAGCTCCTTCTAGCTTTATCCACATGAACTTTTACCCAATATCCTCCAAATAATATATAAAATATGTATATATACACACACAACAATAATTCCAGTGACAAGGAATTTTTTCAATGTAGAGAAATATATTTCGAGGATCGATGGTGATCACTTTATTTATAGATGTTTCATGTCATCTATTTATATTATAACACGTGAACACAGGGGTAGAGTCATTAAGAGACAGGGGTGGAGTCATTAAGAGACTAGTGTGGTTCTGGAATCCCCTCTCATTTTTATATTAAAAAATATTATATATTAATATCTTTTATGATACTTCTAATATTTCTAGGATTTTTTCTTCAAGTTTACATCTTTTGTCACATTTTAGATCAATTTTCTAAAAATTTAGTATACATATTATTATTTTTCACACAAGTCCTTCAAATCTAAGAGTCATTTTCACCCATTTCTCTCGATTTGTGGCTATTTATTCTCTTATTTTTCATATAATATATTATCAAGTTTTAATTTTTTTTCTTTGCCAAATTATCAAGTTTCAATTGGGTTAACTTACTTAATTAAGATTGTTAATCTTTCTCTTATTTTTTTATTTATTCTTTTCTTTTTGCTTATGGTTTGTTAGAGTTTGTAAAAATTTGAATTATTCTCTATTGAGTTCAATGGATCTTTCAATTAATTTGTAGATTACCAAAAAAACAAAAAAAAGTGTAAAGATGTCATCATATATGTATTGTGAGTTTGAATTATTTTATAAATATTTTGTAAGAGGCCCCCTCACATATGAAATTCTGGCTCCGCCACTGCGTGAACATATTATACCATATGACTGTATTATAGTATTATACAAAATTATATGTTATTCCTCCACTCTTTCATTATGAGATGTGAGAATTCATATCTTTCTCTTCTAATTTTTTTAAACTGAATTTTTTTTGTAATTTGCTTTTTCCTCCATTTTAAACCCACCTTCCCTTCCAACAAAAAAGAATTCAAAAAAAAAGGTTTGCCTAGTGGTAATGATAGCAGGATGCTAATTCAACATTGGTCATGAGGCAAGTTCAAACCCTTCAATCAAAGGGTCCACAACAAAATAATTTTGTTTCACTTCAATATCATAGGCATGCTAGAGAACTTAAGTGCCCTCCAATTTCATCACTTGACAGCAAAAGATAGCCAATGAATAGCAGTTTAATTAATTTAATTCTATAATATCCAGCTTTAAACTGCAAATTGAAATAAATAATTATGACATTTTTCCTCAACTTTCTTGACTTTGAGATAAAGCAAAACTTGTACTGGAATCTTATTCTCCAATCATAAAAGGAGCACAGGACAAATCATGTTTTGTTTAGCTGAATTAACAGGGGGCCTCATAAAGAAAGAGGTGAGATAAGGAATTCTTTGACTGATATTCTCTCTGTCTTACTTCTTTATTATATGATTGTATCTATATTTTCTTGCAGCCTCATTTGTAATTAGTTTATGAAACTTAGTTAAGGTAAGAGTTGGCAAGTTTTAATCATGTTCTTAAAACCACCTTTCAAAACATAATTAGTTTTGGTGAACTATATCAACAAATGGTCGTCGAGTTTAATTTCCCAAAACAAAAAAAAACAAAAAAATCCATGTTTGAATTGTTATTCTTGTGTGTATATCACAAATTAAACTTTTTTCATGTGAATATTCATGGAGAATTGGAATCTCAAAACGTCAAAGTCAGCTTGATCATTTGTTATGCTCATCGAGAGGTATGATATGATGTCCACTAGCAAGAGCGTCGTTAATGGTCAAATGTGTGTTAGAAATGACACTATTCGGATGTAATAAGGCCATATTTTTAGCCACAAACCCTTGGTCACGTGACATAATGGTCAAAGAGCAAAATGGCCACATCCCCGAGCCGAACCACATGAGCGATAAATTATGTACATAAAATCTAATCCATGTGACAAAATATGACTCAAGAAAGTATGGCGGATCCATTAAGGGTCTAGTGAAGACACTTGCCTTCACTCAATTATGTTTTTTTACATGTGAAGGTGCCAAATTGTTATGAAATTTTGTATTGAATGGCCGGAAGTTTGTTGGATAAACTTCCTCAAAGAAGACTAAGGCAGGGCAAAGGGGGTGGCTTGCTCTACTCTTCTATTTATGTTAGTCTTCTCGTTCTCTAGACTCATTCTTCTCGTTTTTTTCATTCTTTCTCTTTGTGTCATGCGATAAAAGAACTAGGTAGAATATGTAATGTGCATTATATGATTGTAATGTTTAAAAGTTGATTAATCTTTCACTATTAGTGAGTTGGTAGTAGTATTTTCTTGCCCTCATAAAAGAAAATTCCTAGATCCACAGTGATCCTAATTGAATTGGATTAATGATTTTTTCCTCTTCTACTTATGTTAGTCTTCTCGTTCTCTAGACTCATTCTTCTCGTTTTTTTTCATTTTTCTCTTTGTGTCATGCGATAAAAGAACTAGGTAGAATATGTAATGTGCATTATATGATTGTAATGTTTAAAAGTTGATTAATCTTTCACTATTAGTGAGTTGGTAGTAGTATTTTCTTGCCCTCATAAAAGAAAATTCCTAAATCCACAGTGATCCTAATTGAATTGGATTAATGATTTTTTCCTTTAACAAGTTTGGTCAAGTATGCAACGCCATGCCATTAATGCCAAAGGAGTGGATGTTTGTTTCCTCGGTTCTCTACACCAACAGAACTTCTAAAGTTAGATTCTTAGACTACCTTGTTGGTCTGCCCCAAACAATCAACACATGACGACCTTTTTTGTTTGAGTTTAAATTTTCGACCAAGTACTGAGCTACATTGAAAAAGGCAGCCTAACGTACATGAAACGATGCCGTCACGCAACCCCAAATGTGTGTAAGAGTAAGACAAGGACCTGATTTCGCTCGTGCCAAATTCAACCACAAAAAAGAAAAATGGTCCTTCCCGCAAAAATAAAATAAAATAAAATAAAATCACACCACTCACTTTTTAGTATTTAGTTACCTTTGGCTTTGCGACTCTGTGAAGCTATGCCTTTATTCTCCTCAGCTCTACTGTCACTATAATCTTCACTCTCTAGCTTTTGAGAGCTTTGGTAGCTTTTCCATACCTTTTTAGGATGCAAAAATTATGCCCATAACATAAGGAGCCTGTGTTGAGAAAGTACAAACAATGCAGTACGTTTTCCTAAATATGAACCGGCTATTTACACGTAAGTGATTAAACGTTGAAGAATATTGTCTCATATCGAGAAACGAAAATACAGAGTTCATATGTCTCTTTATTCATTGTCAATAGATTTTGCGTTGAATATAACTCAAC
This sequence comes from Prunus avium, assembly GCF_002207925.1. The sequence continues at coordinate 51,803 of NW_018921817.1, forward strand.
ATAGTGCATTGGATGGCTGGATACCATTCGAATCGAGCAGTGGCAAGAGATAATTGGGCCTTTGTCAAAGGTAATTGAACAAGTGACCGACATGCCACCATCATATGATGGTTAAATTTTGATATTTGTTATAATTACTTTTTGAATCATTGTATTTAAATTCGGATGTGACTGAAAATAATTTGTATAATGTATCTGTTTATGAAAAAAACAAAACAATTTTATTACGCACAAATTAAGCACTTTTCTATGTTGGGATACGTCAGCTACTTTTTGCTGCCAATTTATTAACAAAATAAAAAGTTTAAATTATAGAAGATATTTCTGTTGATATTAAAATCTAATTTCAGTGCTCATCCACATAATAGATGAATGTAATTGAATGTTTGTGGAATTTGGCATAAGATCTTTTACACACACCTAAAACAGATTTGACCCATTAAAGCAAATAGTTGCTTCTTTTGTTTTTTGATAGAAAGTAAATGGTTGCTTTAATTGAGTGGGAGTTCCACCAAAGAGAAAATCTAAAACATATTAAGATAGCAGTTCATAGGAGAATTCTCAATTGAGGATGTCCACAATTAAAAACGAATGTGTATCTCACAGTGCAGTTTTATAATCGAATTAATCCTACCCCAATCTTCTTGAAAGGATTTTCTGAGTTTTATGAAGAATTTCATCAATTTTAAGAACAACCACGTGCTTGTAGGGTTAATCAGAATGAGATTTCGAGCTGTTCCCTGAAGGTTTCTAAAAGCTCAATATTGATGGAGCTACTAATGAGCAGTTCCAGTATTCATGCCAACAATCCCATAAGTCATGGCTAGACATAATTATTTAGAGTTCTAGATAGCTTTCATTCTCATGCAGTTATCTTTGTATATTTCATTCTTTATCTGATAGGATATAACTTGTATATCATTGAATGTAACTCCTATTGCAGTAGGACTATGTGATTTATAAATATAGTAAATTGAGCTTAGATCTATAAAATTTATGTGTAATCACCTACAACCCTTTCCTTTATTTTTCTATTTAAAATACCCAATTTTTTCAAATAAAACCCGATAACTATGATCCAAGTAAGCAAGTTACCTAATCTAACTTAAAATTTGATTTATTCTATTTTTTGGATTCCAAAACTACCTATTTACAAGTTAACGTGTTATGTGGTGTGTAACTAATGGCACACGTTGAATTTGGAAAGATATTCAAATGGTTGTAATGGATATAGGAATTAATTTAGAAACTTATTTGAAATTAAATATTAAATTCAACATTAAAGTATTAGTAACGTTTTGGTTTGTTTTATGAACCCAAAAAAAAAAAAAACGTTTTGGTTTATTTATTTTTTATTTTTTTTGGTTTTCCTTTTATGAATTATACTACTAGTAATCTATTTTATTATAGTTTTATGAATAATAGTTTACATTCTAATTATGTTGAAAAATATTTTGATAATCTATTTATTGTTTGTTTTATGAAAAACATTTTTTTTAAATGAACCTATTTTTTCTCTAAATAATGTACCTATTTTTTTCTCAAAATAATGTACCCTTTTTTCTCTGAATAAAGTACCTATTATTTGTTTTATGAAAAACA
>NW_018921817.1:53550-72984 GCF_002207925.1 Prunus avium
TTTTTTTAAATGAACCTATTTTTCCTCTCCAAATAATGTACCTATACACATTTATAGGTATATTGTAAAATAATTTACCTATGGGTAATATAATGTACCTATATTTTCTATAAATTATTGTTTACCTATTTTTAATTTATGAAAAATGTACGGAAATTTCAATTACAAAGTAACTGACTTAGTTTTTTTTAAAATTTTTTTGGTAAATAATATACCTATATTTTATTTAAATAATATATTTTTATTTTTATTTTTCATAGGTACATTATTGGATATGTAATTTACAAATTTTTTTTTTGGTTTGCAATTTTAGGGGGCGGTATGTGAGAGGGAATGACAACCAAAAGAAATGAGGTGATTGATATGCTATTAATAGGAAGTGTTAATTACAATTATGACATTTAATGAAATACTTGAAATAAATTATAAATAAAATATGAAGTTTGGTGGCAACGATGTAAAAACCTAGGAATACTACGACCTCTTATATCATATTGGTCATTTAAATTTGAAATTGGGTTTTACACATAGATTTATAGAGTGATGGGTATATGTCTAGGAAATAGAAAATGTAGAGATCTATATTGGACAAGCCCTTATAAATACAATACACAGGAACCTCAATCAATTAAAATTGTAGGCTTACCAAAACCTATCTTGGTATCAAAGCAATCTAAAAGTTAAGCGACTTCTCTTTTTCTTCTTTCTTATGGCGACTAAAAGCTTCTTCTTCTACTTTAGTTTCCTTGTACGTTGGTGTTGCTAAGGTTACCAACCGTCTTTTTGTCAAACTGGATAGGACTAACTATGACAGAACCCGACCCAAATTCCACTTTGGAATCTGTGACGAACCCTGTGCGTGTCTGACACTTGGCAGATGCCGAGCACACTTGACCAAAATGCCCTTATAAGTTTTAAAATTCTTTTTCAAGTTTGACCTCTGCCGAAAATTCGGTAGTCTCCCCTGTAACTTGATCGTTTCCCAAAATTTTCACTTGTATAAAACACAATTCCATAATCCCAAACGTTCAGCATACAATAATTTTATCCATACTCAATTCACAGTAATTCACAACATAAACGAAACACTGGCCTTCACCCTGTAATATATGGGAATAAACGGTAGTTCATATTCTGCTCAATTACAATGGATTTCAACTAAATCCATTCAAAACATAGTTCAACAGTTTATTTTGCGGTTGCACCTAGATTAACCTAGGTTGCCTACGTATCCTTATCGAGAGATCAAGCCACACGTAGTTCTTTCATTTTTATTTTGCAAGTGTATATCTTTATCATTTGTTGTATTTCAATATGATTGCAAATCAATCTAAGTACTCATGTTAGTGATAAGCCCAATCATATTCACAAACTCTAAAGTATACTTTCCAACTTTCCCAATTCTCAAAATAGTTCATACTTGCACATAAGTAGGCTACTCAAAGAATTTCTTCTAATTCATAAATCAGTTTATATATATTACTTGCGTATTGTTTATATATATAAAACAAACCAACTCCAAAGGTACTTTTAACCTTTCCTTCGAAACTCATATAAGGCCCATATACATATATATATAAAATTAATTTATTACAGATAAGTAGGAAAACGAGAAAATTATTAAAATAGCATTGACCACGTGAAATCTTAATGTCAATATCAACAACTTAACTGGAACATATATTTTCCTCTTTTACTCGTAAAACAAACTCATCTACTCTCCACCTAGGTGTACCCCCATTCATATTCCATCAATTCCTTTAATATTCCATCAATTCTGATAATATTCCGTCAATTCCAAGTATCTTGTCTGTTACATCCTCGTAGGCTTCAGAAATACAAAGTCAATCAGAGTTGCATCCCTCGCAGGCCTCGGAAACACAAAGTCAACCCGAGCCGCATTCCTCGCAAGACTTAGGGGACCATTAGTTAGCCTGAGCCGCATTTCTCGCAGAACTCGGATAATTGTGAACTGTATAAAATCCTTAAAACTTAGAAAACTATCAATCCTTGTCTCATAATCATAAAATAGGTACTAAACTTTTACTCCAATTACCAAGATAAAATTATCAATATTAGTTAAACATCTTAAAACCCAAATACTCTCCACCTAGGTGTACCTCCATTCATATTCCGTCAATTCCTTTAATATTTCGTTAATTCTATTAGTATATTGTCAATTCCAAGTACCCGAACTGTTACATCCTCACAGGCCTCGGAGACACAAAGTCATCCCGAGCTGCAATCCTTGCAAGACTTAGGGGACACCTAGTCAACCTAAGCCGCATTCCTCGCAGAACTCGGGGGACATCCAATCAGCCCGAGAATGCACATCCTCGCATCACACAGTTCAGGTGTCCTCAAAACTCATGGGGCATTTTCATAAATGACAAAACTGTTTCAAAGGTAGCTGGGGGGTTCGTTTGGCTCCAACCCTGGGGCCAGTGGTGGCATGTGGTGGTGACGGTGGCTCCAAGAGCCAACTGGCTAGAAGAAAAAACGAGGGGGAGGGGGCTGTCGCGAAAGGGAGATTGAGAGAGAGAGAGAGAGAGAGATCATGTTTTTAAAAAAAACCATTTTTGAAAAAATTACAGTTTTGCCACTAGACTATTTTTTATCGTAACTTCTTCGTTACAACTCCAATTTGAGCGCACTATGTGTCTACGAACTCATCTCGACATGCTCTACACAGCGGTACTTCTCAAATCGCCAAATTCTTTCCTGAACAAAAAGTCAAAATTTAAACCTATTAAAATATTCCCGGGTTAAAATCGTCTTTTTCTTGAATAATTTAATATTTAACTATTAATTTAGGACTAGGTTATTACAAACTATATGTTGTGGCTTGCACATATAGTTCCTATTCTTCGCAGTCGGAACTGGATGTCGTTTGCCGAAGGTAAAAGTTCCTGCCCTTCTGCGTTTCTTAAAGATGACACTAGCAACGACACACCAAGTCAATCCCGCTTATGAAGCCTGGATTCAACAAGATCAAATGGTGCTTTCTTGGCTTAATGGATCCCTCTCTACCTCTGTTCTTGCTACTGTCACCAGGTCCACTTGTGCTCGTACCACTTGGGTCTCTATGGAAAAACGGAATGTGTCTCAAAATCAGAACTGCATCATTCAGTTGTCAAAATCATAGAGGAGGGGTGCTGGGTGGTTGAGAGAGAGAGAGAGAGAGAGAGAGAGAGAGAGAGAGTTTTATTTTTTAATTTTATTTTTGTTTTTAATATTTTATTCATATTTGAAGTATATATATATATATTGGACCATAGTGCCACATAGGCAACTAACGAAGAGATTTGACAGAAACCTAACGGTAGAGCCACATTGTAACAAATTTAAAAGATCGGGGTATGTTATTGTAAAAATTGAGAAGGTAGGGACTAACATGTCTTAAGGGTGTAACTATAGGGTACTAAACTTTAATGAACTCAATTAATATATTGACCTTGGGTGTAATTTTATTTTTTGAGCTCATGCTTAAATATATAAAACTTTTGTTGTCATGATTATTGTACCTTGCATATGTTGTTCAAATATATTAACAAGGTTTACAAAACAGTTTCCTTTAATTACATGCTAGTACATAGTGGTAAATTGATCTAATTAATAAATGACACCTGCTGATGATATAAAAACTAGTTGTCAAATTCCAGCACACATGTCATATTTTACCTAGACTGTTATGTCATTTTGTAATGTCACGTAACAGAAACAGCCCCACATAAATTTTTCTATAATGTTTTCACATGGTTGGAACAAACAACACAAGGTTTGGAAGTTTTTCTCATACGAGAACCCTTTTATTTTTGGTTCATTGCTCATCCTCTCCTAATGCTAGTTGAACTAAAGCTGAATAATATGACTTACTTGGTAAAACAATTATGGTGTTTCCAAAAACGTTCTCATAGCTGAATTTCCTTCTGTTTAGGCCTCGTTTGGTTCAAGAAACGAATTTGAGGGGAAATCACTTTCCATGTCATTTTCCAAGGGATGGGAAATGGAAGATTCCTTTCTCATGTTTGGTTAAGTTGGGAAAGTAACCTGGAGATATCATTTTATTTCCTTTCGCATGTTTGTTTTGAGTATGAATGGAAAACAAAATTTGTATAATTTTCCAATTATACCCATATTAAATTAAATAAAAAAAAGGATGCATTTAATGATATATTGTAATTCTAAATTGTTAATAGGGACAAAATGGTCATGAAAAATATGCTTTTAATATTGGCTCATTTTTCCAAACTTTCCCATGAGAAGGGAAAATAAAACCCAAGGGGGAAGAAGGGCTTCACTTTCCCCCATACTTTTCCATGTGCAAAGCAACCATTTTTCATGCATGAACTTATTAAACATGAGAAAACAATTGATTTCCCATCCCTAAATCTCATTTCCCATAAACCAAACGGGATTTATAGAGGTTTTATAGAGGTTTGAGATATTCTCATATTAATTATTGAGAAAACTAAGACAAGTAAATATCACCACATAATTTTTGCAATTTCTGACGTGACGTGGAAAATACCGATGGCCCACAGCAAAAAGAAAATCAATTTTAAACAAAAAACTAAGAACTACGTGGCAACACCTAATAGACCGCCGCTCTTCTCTCTCTCTGCCCTTTTGGATCGTTCTCTTCCTCTCTCTCTCTCTATCTCTCTCTCTCTCTTGTGTCTCTGAATGTTAATTTATAAATTCTGAAATCATTCTCGTCTCTCTGATCTCTCTCCTTTTTTTCTCTGTCTTCAACAATTCTCTCTTTCACTCACATTTGCCTGAAGCTTAGGGTTTCGTTGCAAACTCTCTCTCTCTGTTCCTCTCTCTTTCTCACACACACCCACTGCGATTAGAAAAACATTGAAGCTTCAGAGGTACGCCTTTTTCTTCGCACCAATCGAAATTCCGGCATTTTCACGAATGTTCTTAAGCCGATCTATTTGGCCTCCGAATTTCTATTTTTCTTCTTCTTGGAATCATCCAATTCTCAAGTTCATTTGTGATTTTGTTATTAGCTGTGGGGATGTGTGTACAACCTATGAATGAATTTCGGTTTTGATTAGGTTAGTGTTCACTGTTTCCTCGATTTCTTAATTTTGTGATTTTGAGAATCAATTTGGGATTTGGTTCTGTATGGCTGTAGATTGTGAATGTTGGTTTAGATGCAACTGTTTTTTTGATTATTTTATTATTGTTTTTGACTTTTGGGCTTGGAAATGGAGTGCTAAGGTTTAGGCGAGTTTTGGGAATTGAAAAGAGGTTAAAGGTTGGTGATTGGGTGTCCTAGTGTGGGATTTGATAGGTTAGTAATGACGGATTTTGAGCCGCTACAACAGAAGCCAGAATCCGCCGATGCCTGCGCCGATTTTGAGCGTGGATTTGAGGAATTCATGCGTGGGCACTTGGATGAATGTATGTCATTTGCATCATGTAGTTCTCCTCGTAATCCTGATGATGATGATGATGAGGGTGAGCAGCTCGTGCGGAGGAGACGGAGGTTGGATTTGGAGGGTGATGATTTAGCAGAGTCATCTGCTGCCCGACGCCACCACTCCCGGATTTTGAGCCGTTGGGCTGCGCGGCAGGCACAAGAAATGATAACTACCATTGAGAGGAGGAATCGTGAGTCTGAGCTGATGGCACTTGCAGGGCTGCATACGGTGTCGATGCTTGACTCCTCATTCTTGAGGGAGTCGCAGTCCCCTACTTCAAGGCGGCAGGGGGCTGTGGAGAGGCCAAGCACTCAGGCTTCTGCAATTTTGCAAATGTGGAGGGAGTTAGAGGATGAGCATGTGTTGAACAGAGCGCGTGAAAGGGTGAGGGAAAGGTTGAGGCATCGGAGGAGTGTTGTTTCTAATACTAATGAGTCGACCACAAATATGTCTGATAGTCGAGGGAGTGAGAATCAGGGTAGTTTGGTGGATGCGAGTGAGAGCGAGAATGAGTATGGGACTTGGTCACACGATCAGATGGCTTCACAACATGAACGTGGCGCTAATGACGCGTCTAGTAGGGAGCAATCTCCTGATCTTGGCGAAGTTGAGAGGGAGAGAGTGAGGCAGATTGTACGAGGATGGATGGAAACTGGCATTAGTGATCATTCATCCAATGTTGCTCCGAGAAATAATAGTCCCAGAGCAGAGTGGCTTGGTGAGACAGAGCGTGAAAGGGTGAGAATTGTTCGTGAGTGGGTGCAAATGGCAAGTCAGCAAAGAGGAGCACGTGGGGGCCGAAGGGAAGATCAAGTTACGAGCATTGGTGCTCAAGTTGATCGAGCTCGTGATGCTCCTGTTGCTGACCATGAAGAAGGCCAACCAGAGCACATTCGCAGGGACATGTTGAGGTTGCGCGGAAGACAAGCTGTAATTGATTTGCTTGTGAGGATTGAGACGGAAAGACAAAGGGAGCTCCAATCTTTGGTGGAGCATCGGGCTGTCTCTGATTTTGCTCATCGCAACCGCATTCAGGTCAGTTGCCTCATGAAGATTGTTCATTTGTTCGTATTTTTAACATAAATCAATTTGCTCCCACGGTGTGGTGTCTATCAATGAATGAGCATCTACAAATTGCCATCCTACAGAATTTGTAAATTACTAGAGCTTCAAACTTGAGCTCTGTAATTTGACCGGATTCTTTAGGAGATCAAAATAGCTGAGTACAATCGTTGTCAGGCAAGTAGCAGATTAAGTCTTCATAATATGTTCATGGTCGCATATTATTGTATCCCCTCATATTAGTGGATAAGTCCTACGAACCAGAAGCCAGAGCTGATGGTTAAGAAAGCATTAGTTTTTCCTCCCTTTCTGATATACCTTTATTCTGTCTCAGTGGGTGATACGGACTTATTCTAGGTTTCTACATCCGGTTGCATGGATATCATTGTATTCACTTGGTTTCCTCCCAAATTAACATCTCTACTCCCTGTGAAGAAAATTTTAACTCACACTTTAATTAATAATTATATTGCTATATGGTGAATGCTTAAGTTATGTTAATATAGGAAATAGTTATTAGTCGTCCCCTACGTGTCTTAATACCCATTGATCTTTTTTCCCCTTTTAGTATTCAAACCTAAACCCTAAACCCTAAACCCTAAACCCTAATGCAAATTTATAAGTTTTTTTCCTGTATATGCCTGTTCTTATTACAATGGCCTATAATGTCATTACATGTGCGTGCTAGATGTTGCATTGACGTCATCCTAATATAGTGGAATTGCGTAGTTCTTTCCTTGTTCTGCTCTCCAAAAAGTTCCCTTATATTATAATGTGGATGTTAAACTTCCTACATAAATGGGCATGAATTGGCTACTAATACAATTGAACATTTCCAGTCATTGCTCAGAGGTAGATTCTTACGCAATGAAAGACCTGTTGAAGAAGAAAGACCGCCTTCTATGGCTGCTGGTGAATTAGTTCAGTTGAGACAACGACACACTGTTTCTGGTTTAAGGTATGAGATGTTTTTAGTCATGCCATACTTCTTAAGATGACTTAATTGGTTCATCATTGCCTTTATTGTAGCTTTAAATCGTATTTTACTTTTCTCTGTTTGTTCAGACTTTTTGTGGGTCTGTCTTTTCTGCAATGCATCTACAAGGAAAAAATGAAGTGTAGATATCATACGTTTTAGAATGCCATAAACACAGTTTTAATTTTTCTTTATTTATCTCTGTTATCTTGAAGAAGCAGTTTTAAGTTTTGTCATCTTTTGTCATCTTTTTGTCATTTCTGTCTGCTTCTGTTGTTGAACTTATTTACATCGTTATAAATTTGTTGATATTCTAAAGCTTGATTGGGATTTTTACTTTTTCTTTTTCAAATTAATAAATGAAGCATTGCCCAAAATACTTTTTTCATTTTTTTTAATCAATAGTGGAGGGGAGATTCAAACTTAAGACCTCATCCAACATTGGGAGTTTTGTACCACTGGACCAAGAGCTGGTTGGTATTTATTTGTATCTTTAGGAGATTTAAATTTCTTTCCAAGTCTAATGTGCTTTGCAAAAACATTAATAGTGATCTTAGGCTGGGGTACATAGAAACATTTCTAGATGGCGTGGCCAGAGCAATCATTGCTTTAAGCACCTGCTTTGCTCAAGGTGTCAAATAGAACTGTCATAGATGAATAAATGTTCGTCAGTACTACATAAATAGGACACTCGTTTGGTGGCTATGTTATGATACTTATGGGAAGAGATTTACAATATTTCTTCCTGGGATAATAGTAAAAAGCCAGAATAAAGAGGGCACTCGTTTGATTTATGTTTTCTTTTTTCTTTATTTTGGTTTGGTTTACTTTGTTAGTTGGATTAATTGCTCCAGTTTTATCTATTGCGTATTCTTTGACTCCCTTGAAGTGTCAGAATGGTAATGGTCAAAATTGCTATGAATGTCAGTTGTTAGCATAGTGACAAGTTTGTTTCCTTGTTAGGGAAGGGTTCCGCTCCAGATTAGAAAACATTGTTCGTGGTCAAGTTGGCAGCCATACTGATTCTGCGACTAACAGTAACATTAATGATTCTAGAAGCGATCATACTCAAACAAATGCTTCACAGGATGTCCAACAGGAAAATCATGAGGAATTGCAGACTGGGAGTCATGGGACTGGCGTCAATCTGTTGCCTGATCCAATGGGGAACTTGGAAAGCAACACAGCTGTTGAACGGCTCGATTGGCAAGAAACTGCTAATGAAGGAGGGAATTGGCAGGAGCCAATTGCTGAAGATGAGACACAAAACTGGCAGCAGACAACTTTCAGTCAATTCAATGAATGGAGAGGTGGTAATGCTGAAGATACTGTTGAAAATTGGCAAGAAAATTCAGTCAATAATTGGCCTCAGGAGACTCCCAGAAACGTTGATGGAGAAACAGATCATCAGCAAGAAGCCCAGGGGATTTGGCATGAGAATGGTTCTCGGGAAGCTGTTGGAAATTGGGTCGAAGGGCCTTCTGCTCCTGTGAGAAATCGTCGTTCTGTTCCAGTTAGAAGATTCAATAGATTTCATCCGCCAGATGATGATAACGTGTACAGTATGGAACTCAGGGAACTTTTGAGCAGGTATTTGATCAATAGTAGATGAATTATATGCATTGCAAGCAACGTAGACATATGATTTGATTATTTTTATGATGGTTATGATTTGATTATTTTTATGATGATTATGATTTGATTATTTTTATGATGGTTATGATTTTTCATTTTGTAGGAGAAGTGTTTCCAATCTTCTTCGTAGTGGGTTCCGTGAAAGTCTGGACCATCTAATACAGTCATATGTCGAAAGGCAAAGTCGTTCTCCCATTGATTGGGATTTGCATAGGAATTTGCCAACACCAACTCCGGCTTCACCAGAGCAGGATCAGGAGCAACAGAGGGATGATCAGAATGAAGATCAACATGATGCCATCAACAGACCTTCACTTGTTCTACCATCTCCACCAGTGCCCCCACCACAGCCATTATGGCATCAGGACTTACATCACACTGGCTGGTCTCGTCATAGCATGCATCGTTCAGAAATCGTGAGCCATCTCCCTTATACAAATTTTTTTAGGACTTCATATCCCATTTGTTAGCATACTGGCTCTTTTTTTTCTCTTCTCTAAATGCAGTTCACTCAGGCATTCTGATTTTATATTTTTTTCCCTCTCAAAATTTGAGGTGTGGATTTATGCTATCATTATGGCTTCTGAGTTCTTAAACCATCACCTGGTTAATAAGTATATAATATAACCATATGTATGATAAATTTAATAAAAGGTAATATTTACTTATAAATATCTATTTTTATTCAATATTTAGTACATTAGTAAATATCTATTATGTAGTTATTATATTAAATATCTATTATGTACATAATATAATATGTATTAATATATTTTACAGATTTTATAAATTTTTATTCCAGAATTAAAATATGTATAGAAAAAAAGAATGTAGTACTAGAAATAGAATTCTATTTTATATATGGAATCTTTCTGTTGATCATAAGGAATTGGGACCTTAGTATGACATTAACTTGAGGAATAATGACATGGGGTTGGTTCATTACTTTTTTCGCCTTACCATGTGCTATTCTTTATAAATAGCCTAGTACCTAATATTTTGCATTTTTGTGGAAAATTATTGTCCAATTTGATATTTAATGGGGGCCTATCATCTTTCACATGCTTTAAGATTCTTATGATGTCTTGTTTGCTAAGACATCATACCATACCAAAAGTACTTTTCAAGACTCATTTAGAATGCATTTTGCCTGATTAGTTGATGATTGATGTAAATGGGAGCTGGACTGGATCTTCTATTCTACATTCTTTTCTGTGCATAGGTTTTAGTTTCCTTGCTCTCTGTTGCTTTCTTTGAATGTGAATTCTGATTTGTAGCAGGAATGGGAGATGATTAATGATCTAAGAGCAGACATGGCAAGACTTCAGCAAGGCATGAGCCACATGCAGAGGATGTTGGAGGCCTGCATGGATATGCAATTGGAGTTGCAACGTTCTGTCAGACAGGAAGTTTCTGCAGCTCTGAATCGTTCATCTGGTGAAAAAGGTTTGTTCAAGAAATGTCTCTCTGTGTGCAATGGAACTGTAGATGTGATCATTGAAGCAAAATTGTGGATGGGTTTTCATACTAGTGTTGTAACTTGTAACTGTCATCTATTGATCTTTCGTAATTGATTTGAAATATGCAAATACATTGCAGGGTTAGGCGCTGAGACATCAGAGGATGGGTCTAAATGGGGTCATGTGAGAAAAGGGACTTGTTGTGTTTGTTGTGATAGTCACATCGATTCTCTCTTGTACAGGTATTGTGCTTATAACCGTTACACATTCATTTTGAATAACTATTTTGGAACTTGATGGTGTGCAGGATGACTATGGTTTTATAATACACTCTTCTTTGTGTGTCCCCTTTTCCCTTCTTTTTGTTTCTGTTTGCAGATGCGGGCACATGTGCACTTGTTCAAAATGTGCAAACGAGTTGGTTCGTGGCGGAGGGAAGTGCCCACTTTGTCGAGCACCGATTGTTGAGGTGATTCGAGCATACTCCATACTGTAAAAATAACTTTTAATAGGAAAGAAGGAAAGAAAAGAATAAAACTTGAATAGAATGACTTGAATGGTGGAAGGGGGAAATGCAGTGGTTGTTCCTTAGGATGAAGATGATTGGGAAGCTTCTGAGGTCCTCCTTTTTTCTGTAGATTGTTTCAGTAGTTGCCGATGTTTTTCTGATTATATATGGAAAACAGAATGCGTTGTATAATTGGAATAACAAATGGCACTCTTGATTCATCATTCTTGCGTAAATAAAATCTTCTCATGAAAATTCTTTTTTTGTTTCTTTCTCTAGCTATCATAGGCAAAAGCAAAAATAGGTAGCAGAATCTTGTGTCCAGTAAATTGACACAAAATTAGTAGAATCTTCATCTTGTGACTAAGTTGGGCATGAGAGAGAAAAAATGGACATGGTAAGGATAAAAGTGGGTGGGTGGGTAAATAGCAAGGTAATGTTTGAATTACTACAGTAACTTTATTTTTTTTATTTTTTATTTTTTATTTTTGTAAAAATCAATTACTAACATTATGTTTAATGTACTAGAACATAACTAACATTTCCCTGTGTCACGATTGACAGATTTTTTTCTTAAGTATAGTATAAGTAGCAGAATGAGATATTATCTTTGTACAAGCTTGGGTTTGGTGATGTCGTGCAAGGATTCTCACTTGTGTAATTTTGACTACAGCTTCCTACTTTGTGTAATTTTTAGAAATCTGCTTTGTGGAAATGCAACCTTGACTTGCAATCATGAATGGCAATTTTCCTTTGTATCTCAAATTCTGTACATACTTTTGGTTTTTTTTTTCTTCTATTAAATCTCTAGCCTCTGCCCACCTGAGATAGCCGATGACTGCTAATGGGCAACTTTAACGCTTGATAAAAGGTAATGCTTTTCTTGGTTCAGGTTGGGCAAGGCGCGAGCCCTTTTGAACCAAGAATCCCAACCCTCAAATTCTTGGGGTTAGTTTAAGTGGCAAGGGAATGTGGAATAATGAATTAGATGATAGAGAAGTGTTTGATTTCCTCCAATGTAACAAAAAAGTATAATTAAAAAATCACAACTATTTTTTACTGCTCAGAGGAATCATGCAGCATCATAATGGTACATAAAGTTTCAACGAAGTTCCTTGGTGTCAACTTATGATTAACCAAACCTATAAAATTTATGCCTTCAAGTGATCAAAATATGGTTCATAGCTGTCTGTATGTAAAAATATGATTTCAATAGTGTTTGTACCATATTTAGAAAATGGGCCAAAGATGGTTTGCCTTCCCAATAAAATTACATTAGACCCAAGCCCAATTTCTTTGTTTCATAAAACCAACGAAAAGGGCTGTTTTGGATTTGGGCTAGTAATGAGTGAAACCCACTCAAAAGCCCATGTTGCGAAATGATTCCAGTTTTAACCCACACTAAAGTTAGAAAATGGGTAACCGTTACCAATTGACCCATGTGACAGTCTAAAGATGGGTTCTCGTCATTAAGAATGACTTGACCACCATGTCTCTCAGAAAGAAAGCAGGCTGGATAATGGATGCCAAAACAAAGAGGAATCGTCTTCCAATTGATTTTCCAGCTACGAAAGGATGAAAAATCAAAGGGACATCCCTTAAACCAATATTTTCATCAGAGATATCCTTTCTGCTACCTTTGGATCAATGCGTGAGGACATATCAGCAACTGACTTTGGACAACACCCAAGTATCCTCCTCCAGCTTTCACCGTCATCATTAGGGACTTTTGCCTATAAATATAGAGGCTCAACAGCAGCACAAGAGGAATCTCTCTCCAAAATCAGACGCAACGTCTTGTAAACACTTGAACAAACTTCAAGATTTTTCAATTAGCCAACTTGCTACCCAAATAACCAATTGACAACTCCTGCGTTTATCTTTTATTGCTTTGCCATCTATATGGTATGATTCTTGTTTAACTACTCAATATAGTTTTCTTCTAAACAGCTAAAACCTGTATAGATTGGATAAGAGAAATATCCAATCTCTTCAATATTGTAACTTGTTCTTGAAAAAACAGCAAAATGGAGAAATCTTTGGTTTTCATTTTAATTTGTTATCATGCTGGAGCTAGATAGAGAAATCTCTGGCTTCTGGAAATTTTATTCTCTTTGCAGTTTTCATTAATCATACTTTACACTCTTGTCATTTATCTTTTTTGCATCGTACTTTCTAAAAGTTTATATTCCCGCATTTTTATATCTGAACTTCTTGATATAACTGCTCATTACTAGATAGACCCAAAATAAGGGTTTTATGTCTGAATAGGGCTTTATTAGCCAGAAAACAAGGGTTTATCCGGGCCCGAATTAGCTAAGTCTTAACCCAGTCTAGGGGGTTATCTCAGGCCCAAATTAGGTTTATGAACCCAATCAAGGGAGCATTGACCTCAACATTGGTTTTTTCCTATTTGGCTAGGTACCATATGCATTTGCCAAACCATCGACGCACGATTGAAAGAATATTGAAGTCCTCTTAATTGAGGTATAGAAAAGAACTCATTTGAGCTAGTACCCCCCCTTGGAACACAATGGCTTGATTAAAGGTCTAGAACAAGCGCAAGTCCATTAAACAAGCACTCTACATCATATATACCAGGTCTATTGGGCTGGTCTCATCCCCAAAAGTGGCACGCCTACGCAATCTGTGATCAGGCTAGAAGAAGCAAGTCATCAGGGCCCAGCCCGTGCTTGCCTGCTTTTCTCAACCTGATCCAACTTTCAATTTTGTCGGAAATTGAACAAGTCCTCTCATGAGCCAAAAATCTAATCGGGGTATTAACACTCAAGATTTCACACACACACACACACACACACACACACACACACACACACACACACACACACACACACACACACACACACACACACACACACACACACACACACACACACACACACACACACACACACACACACACACACACACACACACACACACACACACACACACACACACACACACACACACACACACACACACACACACACACACACTTAACAAGATTGACAAAAATGAATATCAAAGTGTGAAATTAGTATGTAACAAACACTAGGGTTTTCGGAATCCACCTTAAACAATCCTACTCATGTTCATGGACACTCAAGTAATGAATTCTAAATGTGTTGATGAAGATATTCGCAATCAATATCAAGTCCAGTGGCTCAAGATGCATTGATTCTCTCTAAAATAAGTAGAGTACGGGGCTAGTGCTATAATACTTGTGCTTTCCTTAAAATCAATCTAGGTGTGCTCAATACTTCGAATTAATTATATGGAAAACCCATTAAGTTCAAAGAGAATATGAACATCACAAGAACCCTAATAGTATGGTGTTTACATTAAGCATTCAAGAAACCAATTCACATGGATGATTCTTACTTCATCCATTTATTGCTTAGAAAAACATGAGGGTACATATAATCCCAACAACCTCAAGAAACATGCTTTCAAAGGTGATCAATCAAAGAACATACATCAAGGATATATTCAATTAGTGAATGTGAATTCATCAACAACATCTAGAAATTCATAAACTCAAGTATCAAAACAATAGAGTAATCATGTTTAAGGCTTCAACCTCAGCTCTAGCTATGGAGTTTAGTTCCTCATACTTATTTCAAACACGAATTCAAAATATAACTAGAAAGAGTTTACAGATTTTGTGAAAGTGATGGAAGCTCAAGGTCTTTAATGGTGGAAATCTTTCTCTCCTTACTTTTTGCTTCCTCTCCTTCTTGCTTGGCTGCACCTTCTGCTTCCTCTCCAGCTCTCTAGATCCAAATTTGTCGAATCCCCCCTTCAATTGGGCTTATGCCCCTTTTTCTTTTGCTCCTTCTCTCTCTCCTCATTTCCAACTCACCCATCAATAACATAATGATTCTTTTTCTCTATGTCATGATGAGATTTTTGGTTTTTGTCTTCACAAAGACGCTCTTTGTCTCAGAAAATTGCACTCCATCAAGGTAAGTTCTAGTTACCAAATGGTATGGTAACAAGAAAAATCAAGATGACATCATGGAGGTAAAAATTGGCCCAAGACGAACCTTTAGAGCTAGGGTTAAATGCTGGATCGGTTGGATAAGTTATACTTGTTCAATGGAGCTCAAATTCGGATATGTTATAGTTGACATCCATTGCAACAAGTTTCATGAAGAGCTTCACTACATTCGAGCATCGTAAGATGATCATCCATGGTCATGAAGTTAACCTACGAAAATGAGCAAAAACAGAAATTATAACCAATAATGCATTTTTAGCTCACTTTCATTCTAACCAAAGTAAAATTCTATAAAAACACAAAAATGAAGTAAAATGCTATAAAATGTCAAGAACTAACTCAAAATATTGGGTGAATAACATGATAAATCATGTGTAAAAAAGAACCCAACAATGCTCCTTATAATAGATTACACAATCGTTCTTACATGCGTCAATCTTCTCATAATGAAGGCCGAGATCTTTAACAATATTTTTTGCACCATACTTGGTTGTGGGCAACATTTTACCAAAAGGAAATACTTTTTTCAACACTTCCATCAACATGTTAAAAGATTGGTTACTCCAATTATTGCGCACTTGATATGCATCAAGATAACAACAAAAGACAAGTAGGAGTATGTCTCAAAACCCTTTGTGCAATGAATCTTCCGCCTCTTCTAACAATTTGTAAAACTTTCCTCTTGTGGAAAAATTTCTTCTATTAAACCGTGTATGTTATCAATTGAATCTAGATTATCCACTTCATTTCCATTACTACTACTACTATCACTTTCATCACTATCATTATCCTCATCCTCCCCATGCAAATACCATCAAGTATAAACATGCCTAATACCCTTAAACAGAAGATGTTGGTGTATTCCATCACAAACCCGTCTATCCCTATTACTACATTTAACGCAAGGACAATAAATTTTCATGTCATCATACTTGAGATGCTTATATGCGTAATTAATAAAATACTCATGTGTTGACCTCCCTGATCGCATCCATGATTTATCAATTGGCATATTATCTACATTTGATTGAGACAAGAGAGAAACAAATTATAGTAAAGACATAATAATTGGCATATTACATTGGCTGGGTAATATGGCTATTGTTACAGACGCCCAATCTCAAAGTTCCACATTCTCAATCAATTAATTTTGCTAGTGAAGAGTACAATTTATGGTATAAACACACCAAATAGGAAATACAGAGTTGTCAATACACTTAACAAAATATCGCTACAGCATAAGACCCAAAACTAAAAATCCCACAAAAAAGGTAAAAAAAATGAAAACAACTAAGCTTAGAGAACAAATAGAATCAGATAAAGAGGATGGTAGAGGATCCAAAGACATGTAATTTATTTACTTTCGTGTGGTTTTTTTTTAAAATTACCAAAAGCTTAAATGTCTTTTATTTATTTATTTTTTACTTTAGTTGACCTTTTAGTGTGTTTTGCTTAGAAGATTTGAATTTTAGCTTTTGACATGAATAGCAGTGTGCACATCTCAACTAGTTGCTTACAACCAAAACTTATTTTGTTTCGTTCATTATTTTTTCTTGACAAAGCTTTATACATATCATTCATTCTTTTACAAGCCAGAACTACATAACAGAGCATGTAACTAAAAGATGCCATCAACACTTCAACAGATTCAGGAAAAAACAAACAAACCAAGAGAAAATTCCAAGTTGACAGAAAATAAAAAAGATAAACAAAATGACTTGTAATTTTGCAAATTGAGTAAGTCAATAAAAAGCATATAACTTTATGTCATAATCAACTAGCAGCAGAGCAATTTTGCATATTCTATAATTGCGCCCTCATCCTTCCCTCACTTCTCCCACTATAACCCAACAAAAAAACCCAAACCCACATAGCCTATTATCAAACAGATCTCATAAACCAATCAATTGAATATCAAAACTCATATGAGATATCTTAACACAGTAATTTTCACACAAATACTCAAACGTTATAAAGCAAAGAGAATTGATAGACAAACTTGAGTTCGAATTCTTGTAAATAAGAACCAGATGACTCTGTAAATAGAGAGAAACAAAACATAAGAAATTGTGAAGAAAAAGAAAAAGAAAAAGATGAAGACATAAGAAGAAGAAGAAACTATGAAGAAGAATACCTAGGGTAGATCGTGAAGACTCTGCTCTCAATTTCTTTTTTGTGGGTCTGTGAAGAGTATTGCTTCTTTTTGCTAGTAGCTGTGAAGATGAAAGAGTGCTAGGGTAACCAAAACTCAATGAGCGCATGAGAATTTTGTGTTGTCATTTTTTTTTTCTTCCTTTTTTTCCCGGTTTTGTTTTAATTGCCCTAGAGTGGGAGTTAATTTTCCAATAATTTATCTTTTTTCAGAAAATTCTGTAAGCTGTAAACTTTGCAAATGTAAAATTAAAATTGTTAGCGAGATCCTAGCTTAATTAGGAGATTTATTTCCTAGTTAATTAGGACTCTATTTCTTTCCTTTTGTACATATATTATTTAATTAGGATTTTATCTTGTTTCCTTATTTAACCCTACTAGGGTTACATCCTTGTATTATAAATACATCCTTTTGGAGAATGAAATATAATATGAAAATATTCTACCCATATTGTTTGATTTGGCATCAGAGCCAACTTTTCTGGTGACCTGTGTGTTGTTCTAGCCCTATATATATATATTTTTTTTTCTACCTATGCCGTGTGTGCCTTCCTGGGTTTGTGTATTGTGTTATAGTGTTTGTATCTCTACTGTATTCGTGTCTGTCTTCGTGCATCTGCCGTATTTGTGCTTTTGTTGTGTTCCGCTGTGTTCTCTGCCGTGATCTGTTGAGTTTCTGCTACAATTATTGGTGATAACTCCATTGTTGGTGCTGTTGCTACTGCTTCTGCAAATTTGTGTGTTTCTGACTCTATTCCAGGCACTAACTCAAATACTTGGATAATTGACACTCATGTTTCTGTTCATATGACTTATGATGCTAATTTTTTTGATGAGTTATTTAGTAACACTCGTGACCCATATATAACTAGTGTTAATGACTTGCCTTCTCCAATTACTGGCGAGGGCACAATCTCTCTCACTCCTACTCTGTCCTTGTCTAGTGCGTTACTAATTCCCAATATCCATTGTAACTTGTTATCTGTTGGTCGATTACTTGATACACTTAATGTTTCTGCTACTTTCTATCCTACACATTGCTCTTTTCAGGATCTTAAGACTCATGAGACAATTGAGCATGGTTAATGGATAGGGGGTTATATTATTTGACATTGCCTTCTGCACTAGTTTGTGATCGTGTTGTTAATACTGTTCAAAGTTGCAGTGTCAAAGACAAACACCAAATTCGGTTATGGCATCGTCGCTTGGGACACCCGTCGTTTGGCTACCTTAAGCGTATATTTCCATCTTTATTTTGCGCTTGTGATGAGTCCAGTTTTAAGTGTGAGATGTATTTTGGCCAAAGTCATCGCACTTTATTTCCTTTAAGTGACAGTAAAGCTGCAAAGCCTTCTGATTTAGTACATTCTGATGTGTAGGGTCTAGCTCGCGTTACGTCGAACAGATTTCATTGGTTCATCACATTTATTGATGATTGTACCCGACTTACTTGAGTTTTCTTGCTGAAAAATGAACATGATGTTGCTTCCATCCTTCTAGAGTTTTGTACTATGGTGTCTACTCAGTTTAAGGCTCGGTCAAAGTATTCCGAACTGATAACATAGGATAATATGTGAATAATACTTTGGCATTTTTCTTCCGTGCTCAATGTATTATTCACCAAACGACAACCCCTTTTACCCCTCAACAAAATAGTGTGTCTGAAAGAAAGAACTGACAATTGCTTGAAGTTACCCACTCACTCATATTGGATATGTCTGTTCCCCATCATCTTTGGGGGCATGTTGTTCTGTTTGCTGCCTATTTGATTAATCGTACTCCTAGCCGGGTTCTTGATTTCAAGACTCCACATGATGTGTTTGGTGACCATGTTTCCCCTATCTCTATCTCCAAGTTGACTCCTAAAGATTTTGGGTATGTTGCCTATGTTCATGTCTACTCTAATCGTGATAATGAGTCAAGTGAGGTAATTTCTGATGATCTGTCTGTGTCAACTCATCAATTACCTGTTAAAGCTCATAATTTCATACATATACATGCCCAATTTACTTACTTCTTTTGCTTAGTTTCCTATAATTCTGAGTTATTTGCCTCTATTTGTGTGTTTTGTAGGCCAATAGAGCAAGAGAGCATAATTCATGCAATTCAAGCATATTAAGGCCTAATTTGGATGAATGGATGAAGAGCTTAAAAGACAAACTCATTTTGGCTACAGCCCCCTGCCAGTCCAGTTCCGTAGGTCA
>NW_018921817.1:75336-139271 GCF_002207925.1 Prunus avium
AATTAGTTTCCAAGTTTCAATTATGGTTTTTGTTCTTATTCATTATGCTTATAAGTTAATATGCTAGTTTGAATGATTGATCACCATTTAGGCTTGCATGTTAGCTATCTTGGTTTGAATTAAGAGTATCCACCATGCTTTAATTCGAATTGAACTATGAAATGGAAGAGTATGTATGGACATTCGACAACAGGGATTAGATACATGCTTGGTTGTTTAAATTGTTCTTCTATGTTTAATGGGTTCCTAATGCTTAATTTTAGGTTAGACAACTAATGATCAAATTAGGGAATTAGGAACACAAGGTTAGGACCAAACACCATGGCCTAATCATACTTTAGCTAGAATCAATCTTTGAATCTGAATTAGACTTGTTACTTGAATCTTTATAACCCAGAATTGAATTGTTATGGTGATTCGAATGCCCTAGTCTCAAAATCTGTTTTCCAACTCTTAAAACCACTCTTTGTTACATTTGTTTACTTGTTTTTGTTTGCAATTTCATTTTGCTTCTTTTGTTCAACAATCACAACCACTCTTGTTTTAAATTCTGTTTTAGACATAACCTCCTACTTTCTTGAATTTGGTAATCTAAGTACATAACTAGTTTTAACTTCTCAGTCTTCGTGGGTACGACCTCGTACTTGTCTTGCTATACTACTAATTGCCCCGTACAATTGCGAGTTAACATAATATTAACAACATTACCCCTATGAAATACTCGTGGGAAACCCAAAGTACAATATTCCCCTGATATACATGCCAAATCTAAATATCCCATTAGTCATTATGTGACAACTTATAGCTTATCTAAGTCATATGCATCATATTTGTGTCAATTATCTAGTGTATGTGTGCCAAATAAGCTGTAGGATGCTTTATCTAACCCCAAATGGATGGATGCCATGAATATTTAAATGGATGCCTTGAACAAGAATAAAACATGAGATTTAGTTCCTTTGCCACGAGGGAAGAAAGCTATTGGATGCAAATGGGTGTTTACTTTGAAGCATAAAGCCGATGGTTCCATTGACTGTTACAAGGATAGATTGGTAGCAAAGGGTTATACTCAGACATATGGAGTGTATTATTTGGATACCCTTGCTCCAGTAGCAAAAGCTCAATACTATGCGTGTACTCTTGTCCCTGGCTACTAATTGCGACTGACCCTTATTGCAATTCAATGTTAAAAATGTGTTTCTATATGGTGACCTCAAGGGGGAGATTTACATGGATTTCCCTCCTTGTATTCATGTAACCTTTAAGGAGGGTGTTGTGTGTAAGCTGCAGAAGTCCTTATATGGATTGAAGCAATCTCCAAGAGTGTGGTTTGGGAGATTTGCAGCATCTATGAAGAAATGTGGGTATGTACAGAGTAACTCAGACCATACTTCGTTTCTAAGCGACGTACATGTAAATTGACAACTTTAATTATTTATGTTGATGATATGATTTGACTGGAGATAATTAAGCAGAAAAGCAAAATCTTCAGAAGTATCTGGCTTCCGAGTTTGAGATGAAGTCATTAGGTGATTTGAAGTTATTTCTTGGGATTGAAGTTGCAAGATCTAAACATGGTATTTTTTGTCCCAAAGAAAGTATATTTTGGATTTACTTGCAGAGACTGGAATGTTGGATTGCAAACCAACTGATACCCTTAATGAACAAAATCATAAGTTGGGGTTGTATCTTGATCAAGTCTCTACATATAGAGAGCGTTATCAACGACTTGTGGAGAAATTGATTTATTTAGCTCATACACATCCTGATATTGCATATGAAGTGAGTGCAGTGAATCAGTTTATGCATTCTCCTAGTGAAGATCATATGGGTACTGTCTATGTTGCACCGACACTCCAAACTGCTAGAGTGTCGGAGTGTCGGACACGCCGACACGGCTCCGACACGCATTGGACACGGTCAACGGCTGGGACACGGTCAAGACACGCCGCCGCCACGGTCAAGACACGGCAGGGACCATATTGAAATTTTGAAAATAAAAGTTGGGGTCTAAATGTGATTTTTGAAACTTTGGTGGACTGATTTTAAATATTTTTAAAAAGATGGGTTAAAAGTGAAAAAAGACTAAATGGAAAAATATTTTTAAACCTAAATGAATCTCACATTTTCAGCAGCCACTTCAGTTCCTCTGCACAGCTCTTCTCCTCTTCTCCAGCTTTTGCAAAGGTAAGTATCTTTGCAACTGGTGAAATGGTGGATTGTTTATGGAGCTTTTTCTCCAATCATTCAACGTTTGGCTTTGCAGTTACTTGGCCAACCTTGTTCCTCCTCTTGTTGTGAAAGAAATTGGAGTACATATAATTTTGTACATTCCTTTAGGAGGAACAAGATAGCACCACAAAGAGCCGAAGATTTGGTGTTCGTGCATAATAATCTTCGTCTTCTATCAAGAAAGATGTCGGTTTACACCAAAGGTGAGAGTAAGATGTGGGATGTTGGTGGGATGGATTTGATACTATGAACTTGGAGAATGCGGGTGTGCTTGAAATTGCAAACCTTTCACTTGATGAACTGGAATTAGAGGGCGTGTTGTTTTCTAATAACAACAATGAAGGCATAGATGATTGAAGAAGATTGAGAGTTAGATCATTTATGTTTTATTTTGTGGTGTATTAATTATTATGTATGGATGATGAATATGAGTTATTTATTTTGTTTTATGGAATTATGTGACATTGAAATATTGAGAATTAATTATTATTTTAATTGCCGTGTCCTAGCCGTGTCCGTGTCCGTGTCCTACTTTTTTGACATTTTTCGTGTCGCCGTGTTGCCATGTCACGTTCCCATGTCCCCGTACCAATGTCCGTGCAACATAGGGTACTGTGATGCACATTTTGAGGTATCTGAAAGTAACTCCTGGCAAGGGGTTAATGTTTTGCAAGTATGGTTATATAGATGTGGAAGGATATACGGATGTTGATTGGGCTGGTTTAGTCATTGATAGACGTTCTACGTCTGGGTATTTCACATTTGTTGGTGGTAATCTTGTTACTTAGAGGAGTAAAAAGCAAAAAGTGGTGTCTAGGTCTAGTGTTGTGGCCGAGTACTGTGGGGTGGCTCAAGGTGTGTGCGAGTTACGATGGTTGAGAAGATTGTTAAGAGATCTTGGGTTTGGACCCCAGAAACCCATGAATTTGTATTGTGATAATAAAGCTGCAATTGCAATTTCGCATAACCTTGTGCAACATGATCGTACAAAGCACATGGAGGTTGATCGACATTTTGTTAAAGAGAAGTTGGATGCTGAAATTATTTCTTTTCCCTTTATATCATCCGAGTATCAACTGGCAAATGTTCTTATGAAAGCTGTGTATACTACGGCCTTTCTCAACTCGCTTGACAAGTTGGGCATGCGTGACATCTTTACTCCAACTTGAGGGGGATTGTTAGCGAGATCCTAGCTTAATTAGGAGATTTATTTCCTAGTCTATTAGGACTCTATTTCTTTCCTTTTGTACAGATATTGTGTAATTAGGATTTTATCCTGTTTCCTTGTTTAACCTTACTAGGGTTACATCCTTGTAATATAAATAGGGAGCATTTTTGCTCACCACTTTAACCCAAGGTGTACCCTCACCACCATTCTCAATATTTAACACGTGTCTATTGACATTACCATGGTTCCATAATACAAAGTAAAGAGTTAACTATGGTTATGCCAATGGACACGTGTCAAGTGTTGAGAAGGATGGTTAGGGTACACCTTGGGTTAAAGTGGTGAGCAAAAATATTTTCATTATAAATACCTCCTTTTGAAATGAAATATAATATGAAAATATTCTACCCATATTATTTGACTAAAATTTGGCAAAAAAATCTAAAAACCGGATCGGATTACTTTTTAAAAAGATATAGCTTTATTGTCTTTTATCATATGAATTACTTTAAAAAAAAAATATAGTTCAATCTATTGTATTTTATTATATGCATTACTTATTAAAGAAGTGTAGTTCAATATATTGTCTTTTATAATATGAATTACTTTTAAAAAAAAAACATAGTGAAAATTGTTATGCATTAAGGCATCCTAGGAGTTGATCGAATTTTGATCAAATGAATGGTTGATTTGGATTCTTAATATATACAAGTAGTTCCAATTGCGAATGGGTATCGAGACCGGAAAATCAGAACACCAAATCGGACCAGATGAAAAAAATTGAAAAAAAATTGATTGACCAAAAAAGTCAACAAACTGAATCAGAACCAAACTTATTTATTATAATTTGTATTTTTTTAAAAATAAAAAAAATAATAATCTGGTTCAAAACCGAAACCGATCAGAACCGGACTAGAATTAGTCAGAACCGAATCGGCCAGTTTTAAAAAAAATATTCATTTGAACTGGACCAGTTAAATAGTACCAGTTCCGATTCCAATTTGAAGTGCAAACCGGACCGTGCCCACCCCTAATTCCAATCATTGCGATCAAATGAATGGATGAGTAAATGAACACATTTTAACAATCATTATATGCCTGTGGAACTCTTCGACATTATATACTTGCGGAACTTTTCGGCATTATATACTTGTGGACTTCTTCGGCATTATATGCTTTCAGTCAAGGAGATGCAATATGTGTAATAACATATTAAGGATGAAACATGAACTAAGGTGATTTTATTGGAGAAGAAATAAAAAATTTAATCTTTGTGGCATCAAAATGTACATTATTTTAAATAAGTATTGCCAACGGGGTTTAGTTGAGTTAGAAAATGCATTGATTTGATTACCACTAGTCTTAAGTTCGAAACTCCATGACATCGTGGTAGTGTGTATGAGAAACCCCCTCTCCATTATAGTTTATACTATCACTTATAGTATAAAAAAATAAATAATAAGTATTATGTATTTTATTAAAGTTTAAAGTAAGTAATGAGCTTATTATGTAGATAGTTAGGTTTTAGTCTTTAAATATCTTGAGTAATACCCAATATGGTTTCCACTCGTTTTGTGATTCGAAACCTTTGCGGCATCGAGTGTGTGTAATGTGTGTGACTATATTACACAATTATTGTTGTCATGACCCAACTCCACTAACAAGACATTGTCCGCTTAAATTTGGCCTTATTAGAAATATAAATAACAAAAAGTGAACTAACTTCCATGGATTCATTGATTCATTATTTCTTCATTTCAGATTGGCTTATTATCACAAAAGGTCCCTAAGGTTTACGAAACTATCAGATTGCATCCTTAATGTTTTTTTGTGTCACTTATGGTCCTCAAGGTTAGTATGTGTGATCACAAATGGTCCCTGCCGTTAGGTTCCGTCAAAAACTCGGTTAGTTTGCTGACGTGGCATATATACATATCACAAAACATCCCTGAGGTTAACACATCTATCACAAATGGTCCCTGCAAATTTTTTTAATTTTTTAATTTAAAATTCATAAAATTTTATTTTTGTTTTATATAATATTTAAAAATATATATTGTATTTTAAATACATATGATACTATATTTTTGAAGATGAGGGCTCCACATATATGCCACACCAACAAACTAATGAAGTTTTTTTAAAAAATAATCTAAAATTCATAAAATTTAAAAATGAAAAAACCATTTATATAAGGATTTTAACCTTGAGGACCATTTATAAACCCTAAACCCTTGATTTTTTTTCATTTTTAAATTTTATGAATTTTAAATTAATTTTTAAAAACTCCATTAATTTGTTGATGTGGCATATATGTGGAACCCACATCTAAAATAATATAGTGTCATGTGTATTTAAAATACAATGTATATTTTAAAATAGTTTAAAATTCATAAGATTTAAAAAAGAAAACCAAGATTTTATGAATTTTAAATGAAAAAAATTAAAAAAAATTGCAGGGACCATTTGTGATAGATGTGTAAACCTCAGGGATGTTTTGTGATATATATATATGTCTCATCAGCAAACTAACGGAGTTTTTGACGGAACCTAACGGCAGGGACCATTTGTGATTACACATACTAACCTTGAGGACCACCAATGACTCAAAAAAACATTAAGGATGCAATCTGATAGTTTCGTAAACCTTAGGGACCTTTTGTGATAATAAGCCTTTCAGATTTGATGGACAATTTCTTTTGTCATGTTGTGCTATCTTTTTGTATAATGCACACTTTATTTTCTTCTTGTTTTGAGCCAACTCAATACCACTTTTTATCTTTTTGGAACCACTAATATTGTCCTTCTTTCTACCTTTAGTTGGTGAGATATTGAGGTCCAAAAGCAATAATTGAGAGGAATCAATATTAGTACTACATGGATCACCTATTGTTGAGGGAGGAATTGTTGCATGCTGATTAGAATTTTCTGACAGTTTCTTGGACAATTCATTTATATCTTCCATGAAAGTTGTGTATGCCTCATTTGAAATGCTGCAATGCAAGCCAACTTAGTTGCTTGATGACACATATGGCTAAGTCGCAAAGCCTCTAATTCTTCTTTACCATCATTTGTCACCAAAGTTTTAAAATCCACTATCCTAAATATGTTTGCTTCTTGTCTCCATCTTGGAAGAATAAAATGATCAGGTAATGTACCTATATCAAGGCGGACATATAATTTCAAAAAATGTCGACAAAGTATTCCAACAAACTTAAAATTTTGACATTCACACATACCTTTGTATGTTTGCAAATTTAACTTAACCACAAACTCTTCATGCTCTCCAAGTTTTGTTTTCACTAGGTATGCATGTTATTCGTTGTCGCATGGCATTTGTTCAACTCTGTAGTGATTAACTTTACTACATTCATCCTTCACTTGTTGAAAACATTTCTAGTATACAACTTTGATGCATGTTTCAAAAGGAATTCTCCTTCATTGACAATGCAATACTTGTGTTCTGATTCAAAATCTTCATCACTTTCTCTATCCATGATCTTCTTCAATGCTTGCTCATATTTGACAATAAACTCTTTAAGATGTGTTGTCGGTGTAACGAATCCATCAAAAAAATAATTAATGCCCTCACTACGACCAGTAGTGTTCATTCCTACAAAAAATATGCCACGATTATAAACAGGAACCCAAGAAGAACGTATATCATATAAACTATTCAACCAATCATCATTATCCAATTCATATTCTTTCCTCAATTCCTTCCACTTTTCTTCAAATTCCTCTATCTTGTATGTCGACCAAATACATTTCTTCATCAAAATTTTGAATTTGGTCTCTTTGAAGTACACATGTGACAATGTTTCAGCAAACTTCTTCTTAATATGCCAAAATAATGGTACGCCATGCGTGATCGAGCATCCACCCAAAAGAAATTAGTTGCCCTTCCATTTTCATCAGATTGAATGGCATAAAAAAAATTTGAGGATTCTCAGCTTGATTTTTCCTAAAGTAAGTAAGGACTAACTGTGCATCACCTTCATCCAGTTGTCTGTGCCGAACATTTCTCAAGTGGGAATAATAATCTCTATTGTTATAACCAATGTGCGAGCCACCAAGGATTGAATGAACTTTTGCAATTGGCAAATTTTCTTCATGAAATGTTTCAGTTAGAATTTTAGCTCCTTTCAGCATAACCTTATTTGACTTCATTTTAATTTTTTTTCCGCAGTAACTGGCTTGTGATTGTGAGAGTCCTAGAAAATTGAAACTTTCCATTTGTCTGACCATCTATCAAGCTTAATTCGCATACTTGCTTTGCACCCACATTTCATAGTGGAATAATTTTTACCTGTTTTTTTTCATATTCTCAATCTCACTTGTGTCTCTCTCATCATTCTCTTCTGAAGTCTTCTATGATGTATTTTTGGGCGCATATTTCCCTTGATGTGCACAAACAAATTGTCTACTTGTTACCTCATCTAAACCCCTTCTTGTCTTGGATGAAGATCGAGTTCTAATCTAGAATCCCTTTTAGCAACCATAATCTTCATATGATGCTTTTAATTTTCACTTTATTTTTTGGAGTAGTTGCTTCACCATTCTCCATTTGAACTATCTCCTCTACCTATTGAACATATTAATCATTCTTAACAATGCAACTTAAAAAGACATTATACACATGTTACTAAGAGATATATAAAAATGAAGAATCTGATTCTCTTTGTAGCAAAATATTTACGCAAAAAAGAAATTATTTAGCATGTGAAATACCTATCTCTTAATGCAAATTTAAATATCATGGAGTATTCAAAAATAATTCTTTTAATACTATTGTTTGTTAATCATAAAACATTGTTTTTCTAATTTTTATCCGAATTTGTAATTCCTAAATCTTTCCTTAATTTTAAGAAGAAATTGTTTTTCCATTGCATTGGTGTAGTTAGCTCATCGAGAACAGTAAGGAGTGAGTGACAACGTGGAGTGAATCTAACCCCAAGAAACCCTTACCTCCTAGTACATTTTGAAATAATCCTCACTTTGACTCCACATTGTAACTTACTTTTCGCTCTTCTCATCTTAAAAAAATTATATACCACTCTGATTATCTAATATTATATATAAGACAGTGAAGGATTTTTTCGTATTTCTAAAAAAATATTGGGTGTTCATGTAGATTAAAAAAAAAAGGGAAAAGGATGAGGAGGCTCAATAACTTTTCTCCCCCTCCTCCTCTCCCCCATGTGAACACACCTTTCCAAATCAAATCACTACTCAGTCATGGAATTTTTGAGATCTTGAGCAACTCAATTAGCCAGCGGCTCAGGTGGGAACAGTTTAGGGTTTGTTTGGTATTTGATAGAGAATAGCCCACTCAATTAAGGACTGATCATTGTTCGGATTGTTTAGGGTTTGTTTGGTATTTGATTTGAGTCCAATTTTATAAACTCAAACACAAATTTTAAATCCAAAGGCCCAAAAACTCGTTGGGCAGGCCCATTTTTAAAAACCCAAACCCAAAACAAACTCAAAAAGACCCTATTATTGAAAACAAAACAAATGCGTTTTTCTTGAATTTTTTTCTCGCATCGTTCGCTACTGCTGGTTCGCTCGAGCTCACTTAAGCTTCAAGCTTCCATGGCAGAAACTTGAAGCTCTCTTGCTCCCTCTCTCTCCATCTCTCTCTTCATCCCTCTCTCCTACTCTCTCTCTCTCTCTCTACCTCTCTCCTACTCTCTCTCTCTCTCTCTACCTCTCTCCTACTCTCTCTCTCATTAATTCAAACCCTAGAAATTGGGGATTCTTCCAATATCAAAGGTCAATTTGCTTTTTCTATGCCTTTTCTCTGTTGGTTTCTGGAATTTTGTTGGATAACTGGGTTTTGTTTGTTGGTAATGTGAGTTTCTGTTTAAATTTGATA
Organism: Prunus avium; assembly: GCF_002207925.1. Next base: position 84,615 of record NW_018921817.1, read on the forward strand.
ATGGGTTTCTTTTGTTTAAAACCATGTTGCCTTGCTTCAGGATACCAAGGGCTTTCAAGGTTGAGAGGTACAAAGACAGAGAAATCTTTGGGGTTGAAACTAAGAGGGGAGATCCTAGAGGATCCAAAGATCCAAAAAGAAATCGTACAAAGAGTTAGTGTTAGTTAGTCCTTCCCTTTTATAATTTAGAATTCAATTGTATTTATGTCAGTTAATCCTGCCCTTTTATATTCAGAATTCAACTGCATTTGCGTTTCATTTATTAATTAGGGGTTAAACCAAAGTTTCTCAACAACCAAGCACAACAATGTTATGAGACATAGATTATTTTCTTGTTAATTGATTTTAAGACTAATCATTCAATTAATCTTTTCGGTTTTCCTGAAATAAGGCATCAAGTTGTTGCTGTAGGGGTCACTCTTTATTTGATGTTGTGGCTTTCATTTTTTTACTCTAAAACTTCAGTTCAATTGCTATTGATTCTGTGATTGGCTTGTTTGTAGTTTTGACCAATCTGGGTCATCCAATTTTGTATTCTTTTGCAATTTGACTATCTTGCATCTACTCTGTCAGCTATCTATGATTTCAAAATCATTGCTTTGTACATCTTTGCATAATTCATACTGGATGGTTATGACACATGTCATTGATCTCGTATGTTTATCTTAAAATTCTAACCATGATCCAATGTTGTCCATGAAAAACAATTAAACCGAACAGAGGGAAACTTCTCTGTCTGGAGCTTATACGCTGATTAGAATATTAATCATGATCAAACAAAGGATAATATGATAGGCTTGTGAAAATGAGAAGATAAAGTTATGTTAGATGAATGGTATGAGTTTTTCCTGAATTTCATATGTGCTTAACTTCCTCCATCGTTTCTTCTACGTAGATTTCTTAAGGAGCTGGATCTTTTGTTTAGTTCCTCAATTTTATGAACTCAGCAGTGTTTTTGTTTAGTTATGTTTTCCTAGTAGTACATATTTGTAGTTTGATTTCAGCTGTTTAAATTGATTGTTATTGTTTTTTACATTGATTTAATACATAGTAGAGAGAAGTCAAACAAGGACCTTGAAAATGAGCTTGATGATAAAGCTAATTGGCCAAAGCCTATTGAAGACCCTTTTATTCATCTATTATACGAAGAGGCAAACAAAAAGGCTTGCAAACCAATACTTTAGATAAGAATGAGTGGGCTGGGATAGAAAAGAAGTTGTTTGACAAGTTTGGGAAGAGATACAATTGTGACAAATTGAAGCGGAAATATAACTGACTGCACAAGATTCATCGTGAGTTTGGAAAGCTCATTTCTCATACCGAGATGGGTTGGGACCCAAACATGAACACTGTTCAAGCATTTGAAGAAGTTTGGGCATCATATGTCAAGGTATGCATCTTGTTGTGTAACTTGTATTGTTTTGGTATCCTTCAATGTATGTGCATTTTCTAATGCCAAGACTGAAGTTTCATTGGCAAGGCTTAAGTGTAAGAGTGAGAAGGAAGTATCCTCTCCATATAGAGAATTGAGCACCATTGAGGATTCTATAGAAATATTGGAGGCCATGGAGGGAGTGAATGATGATGCTCATGTGAAAGCTTTGGATAAGTTTACTAATTTAGATTGGAGGAAGATGTTCTTGAAGATGTTGGATCCGCGGAGAAGAGTGTGGCTCAATAGCCTACTAAAGTGAACGAGAGTGAATGATTAGTCGTAATTTATTTAGATTAAATGATTAATTGAGCTTGACACTTATATGTGATTAATTGTCTTGGTTTTCAGCTTGTGGTTTGTAATTAATGGGAGATTGGATTGGAGTTGTGAAAACTTTTAAATAGGTTCAATGATTATGTATGAAAACCTTGTGGATATGCTCTCTTTCTCTTGCTTACTAATAAGTATTTGGAAGCACACAATACCTCCTGATTTCTTGCTCATTTTTAGGTGCTTTCTCCTATGTGCCTTCTTCGTCTATCGTTGTTTATTCTTCAATAAGTATGCCAATTGAACTTGTTGATCATATATGGTACTAAAATATGGATGTTAAAAAAGTATGTTTAATTTTTTTAAAAATAATGTTTATTAAAATATATTAATTATAAAAAAAAAATTGTTTTCAAGAATTCAACCAGACAAGTTTTCAAATTTTAAAGATTCAAAAACAGTTTTCAAGTTGCATACCAAACAACTTTTTGAATCTTTAAAAATGAATTAAAAAAACTCCATGTTTTAAAGAAAAATCACAGTTTTTGAGTTCCCTACTTGGATAGGATATCAAACAGACCCTTATCTTGCTGAGATCATCATCAACAACACCCAGGCTGCCCTTCATCCTATTTCTAAGACAACTTCAACCTTGTGGGGTTTGCAGCTTATGCACCAAACAAAAAATTCTTTGTGGAATTGTTACTACCACGTAAAATGGGTCTACTATGGTGTTTGCTTCTATACTAAATAGCTCGGCTTTGGCATTTACTTCCACTTCAAATGGATCAACAATGGCACTTATAGGTTCAACGAAATGGATCTACTTTTGTGTTTGTAGGTTTACCATATAGTTTTGGATTATGATGTTTCCAATGAAGCCCATGATATAATGACGACCAAAATAATCCATAGATAATTGACCATCAAAATAATGTGGATCATCCATACAATGTGTGTCGTTCGGACATTGAAATATCGTCGATCAGTCATCAAGGGGTTGTCGTTTGACCGTTGATCACCCATCGAAAGGAATATTGTTCGGCTATCAAAACTGGTGGCGGTCATCCATCGAAAGGTGATTATTGAAATATTGTCAATTGGCATCGAAGAGGTGCATATCGTCCATGCAGTTCTTGTGTTCTTGATTCTTGGGTACTTAGGGCCCGTATTGTAACGTTTTTGTGAGAATATTTTAAAAAAATGAAAACAAGAAACTAATTTGCATTTTCAAGATATGAGAATATGTCTGGTAGCTTAAGTAGAATACAGTTTCAGAAAACAAAAACAATGAAAGTGTGTTTGGTAACATAAACAAATAAAATAAAATAACGATATTTTTTAAAGGCTAAAATTATCATAAACAATGAAAATGTATAATTTAACAAATAAAAAAAAATCGAATGTTTTTTTAAAGGATAAAATTATCTTACTAAATTTTATTAATGTTGCAAATCAATATAAGATAAAAACCTCGCGTCCTCCCTTCCATGGCTGTGGAGAAGGTCTAAAAAAGAAACCATCCTCAACCCCACCTTGTAGTATATTCACTTTTTTCCCTGTAGAAAATACCCATCCCTCTCTCTCCCCCCTTGGTTTTGCAGTTTGCTGGTTCTTAGGCATCAATTGACAATGTGGTAGACTAGCCTGAACGTAAGGGTCAATGGTGGCACTCAATGGTTGCAGTCGATGGTGGCATTTGGAGGTGGCGGTCGAAGACGATGGGTCGGAGGAGATGGGTTTCAAGAGTGATGTTCCTCAATTCCTAGGAGAGAGAGAGAGTGAGAGAGAGAGAGGGACAAATGATTTCCCTTGTTTTCTGAAAACATTGTTGTTTTCAAGTTTTGCTCATAACTTAGATTTGTTTTCAGAAAACAGATTCTGGATTTCTCAAAAATGCTCCACTAAACGTGTATTCCAGAAAAATAAGAAAGGGAAAATGAAAATTGGGCTGTGAAAACGATACTGAACGGGCGTTTAGTTTCTCGATTTATCTTTTTCTAATTTGTAGCTAAATTTGCAAATCCCAAACATTCCTTAATTTTTCAGGAAGAAACATTTTTCCATTGCATTGGTGTAGTTGGTTAATTTGAGAACAATAAGGAGTGCAACATGGAGTGAACCTAGCAAACACCAAGAACCCTTACCTCGTAGTTCATTTCGAAAACCGTCGCTTTGACTCCAGATATTGTCACTCACTCCTCACTCTTCTTGTGTTAAAAAAAAAAAAATTAAATAAATTTATATGCCACTCTAACATTATATATATGACGGTGAAGAATTTGTTCGTATTTCTAAAAAAATGGGTGTTCATGTAGATAAAAATATAGTGTAAGTAATATATATAAAAGCTCATAAGAATAAAGTAAAGTATAAGTTGGTTTGTAAGGGTGTGCAAAGTGGAGATTGTAGGTTTAGCTCAATTGCATTTTACTTTTATTACTTCGTTTTTAATTTATTTTAATAAGGCAACACTTGAGGTTGCAGCCAATATTTCAAGAGTAGGGGGGCAGCCACGTATGGGATCAAGTGTGGCATAAGTGAATTTTTGATATTCTTGCTTTTGATTTAAACCTTACTATTCAACTTTAATAAAGCATCTCTCTTTCATTGGCTGGAAAAAAAAAAAATTTATTTTAAGAGGAATGCATTGTCAAAGGACTTGCTATACACGTGTACACGTTCTCATGCCTTCCAAAAAACAAATGATTTTTTCTCTTTCTTCTCTCGGTTGCCTCCCTCTCTCTCTCCCTTTCTTTTTTTAATTAGCTTTTCTCTCTCTCTCCCTCTTTTTTCTCTCCGCCTGTCTCCATCTCTTTTTCCATCGCTCTCCCTCTTCTTCTCTCTGTTGCCTCCCTCCTCCTGCTTCTTCTATTCTCTCTCTCCCTCTCTTCTTCTCTCCGCCTGTCTCCATCTCCCTTCTTTTTTTTTTTCCATCGCTCTCCCTCTCTTCTCTCCTCCTCCTGCTTCTTCTACTTCTTATTTTCTTTTTCCCCTCCGTCTTCTTCTCTGTGTCTGTCTCCATCGATGGGTTGTAAAAACCCAAACTTTTTGTAACACAAAAACAAAAACCCCAAGCTTTAAAAACCCAAACTTCTTCCTCTCTGTGTCTGTCTTCCCCCAAATCACAGTTCTCTCCCTCATATTTCTTAACTTTCTTCTCCTTTTTTGTGTTCATTTGATGGGTAATGATTAAATCAGCAGGAGAGAAACGCAGCAATTGTGGGAATCAGAAACACAAAAACTCAAGGAGAGAAACCCAGAAATTTGCAGCGTCATAGAGAAAAGGAGAGAAACACAGAAATTTTTTTGGAGAAACGAAGGGAAAAAACAAGACTAATAGGACGAAGGGGAGAGAAAAGGAAGACAATAACTCGCGAAGAAAATAAATAACTAGCCTAGATTGATTTGTGTTTAGTTGTTGTCTGGGCTTAGCCCCAGTTTGTTAAGAAGTAGAAGAAGCAGGAGGAGGGAGGCAACAGAGAGAAGAAGAGGAAGAGAGATGGAAAAAGAGATGGAGACAGGCGGAGAGAAAAAAGAGGGAGAGAGAGAGAGAAAAACTAATTAAAAACAGAAAGGGAGAGAGAGAGGGAGGCAACCGAGAGAAGAAAGAGAAAAAATCTTTTTTTTTTTGGAAGGCATGAGAACGTGTACACGTGTATAGCAAGTCCTTTGACAATCGCTTTTGAGCGATTGTGAATAGCATTCCTCGATGATTTTTAATAAAGGTGTTAACCCTTAAACTGCAGGTCATTTAGCATGGTGTCACACATGGTTGTCGACGACCGGCAGTGGTGGCTGGCTGGCATATCCTAATTCATTTAAACTTAAATTTTCTTAAATTAAAGTGGGAAATGTGTCATTCGAATAAATAGGGGACGTGGAGGGTATAGACAAATTGGGTAATACAAGTACTTAATAAGATTGTGAAGTATTCATTACTTATTGACTTAGAACATTGCCTGCCGTATGAAATACAGCAATATATATTTCATCAAATTCATATTGCATGCAAATCACAAACGTTCTCCCTGTCTTATTTTCCTCGATGAAAAATTCCAACCTTGATTATTTCTACCAAGGATGGGTCCAATAAAAGGTAATAAAAGTCAAAGATTGCCACACACATCCAAAAAAACAAAAAATTTCACTTTCTTATGGTATATATGGTATATATTTGACAACATCGATGGCTGCTTTTGATTTGACTTTTGTTACAAACCATTCATTTGTGTCAAATGTATTTACTTTATAAAAAAAATTATTAGGGTTGCCAACCGCCGCCACCTCTTACATCCCTCTACCATCCAAATCAGCGCCACTTCGCCTCTCTCTCTCTCTCTCTCTCTCTCAATTAAAATTTTCAATACAGTCAAAGCAAAATCGATTTGTCTTACAATTGGAACAGTGAACATGTACAAACTTGTTAGGCTTGTCCTACAAAACACAAACTTTTCATTTCACAAAGAACGTAGTTGACCATCCATAAGAATTTAGAACAACACCAACAGAGAGAGAGAGAGAGAGAGAGAGAGAGAGAGATCACCTCTTTCAATTTACAATTGTTCATGGGGGAAGGCAAAAGGAGGAGAAGATAATTTTTTTTCCTTCTAAAATGAGGAGTCAATAAATAGAATAAATTATTATTTTTAAAAGTATATAAAACCTGAAGGCGCAAAAAAGTTTTTCGTGTCCTATGGAAAGCACAATTAATCATGCTTTTAAACTATAATAATTACTCTCACTAACAGTGAGGTGACAAGATGGAAGTTGATATTAGCATTGGACCCAAAGGTCGTGCCCAAATTTCAATAGGCACAAATAAATTTGTTCTTAGACATACATTTATTGTGTTTTTTTTGGAAAAGACATCTTAAAATATTTTTTGTGCCAAATGAAATTGAAAAGACATAAACCCTTCTTTCGTGCTCTTTGAAATGTGCCCATAGAGGAGTTTTGTAGTAGTGAGATAAGTACAAAGTAAAGTATAAGTTGGTTTGTAAGCAAAGTGGAGATTGTAGGTTTAGCTCAATTGCATTTTACTTTTTTTTTTTTTTTTTTTTTTACTTTTTTTAAAATTTATTTTAATAAGGCAGCGCCCTAACTGACCCCTCTGACTCCTACCACCCCGCCCACGGAAGGTGGACTGAACTCCGCTGCTCGATGAACCGGCTGTAGAAGAAGATGCCCCGCCCCGGGTCTGACCATGTCCTCTACCGCTTTGCCCATGCTGGGCCCCCAGCTCCTGTCCGGTAGTGTCACCAGTAATAAGGAGTGGACACTCACTCCTGTAGTACCCTGACTGTCCACAACTAAAACAAGTCACCCCGGTCCTCTGGGGAATACTACTATGCTGTGCACGTTGTGGGCAATTCCTCTTGATATGTCCTGTCTGTCCGCAAAGGAAGCAGGCTGCATTGGTAACAGGCTGATATCCCGAGTGCTGGCTCCAAGCTGGTCGAGAGCCAGACCTACCGCTGCCTGAACTGGATCCCAGTCCTTCGGACCAACCACTACCTGCTGAGCTGGAGCTGGATCCTCCTCTCTTTGATGGGCCCTGGCTCGGTCCACCAAAGCCTGAAGTGTACCTGCAACGCTGGTTTCCGTCCATACTGTGAGCCTTGGCTACCCTATCTGCTGCTTCGGCCAAAGCCCTCATAGTGGGGTAGATGGTGGCAGTGGTCACCCCCTGTATGTCCCACCACAGGCCATTTTGGAAGCGTCTGCATTTTTCCTCCTCTGTGAGTACTGCCTCAGGTGCAAATCTGGATAATTCATTAAACTTCTGCTCATACTCAAATACTGACATAGTTCCCTGCCTCAAATTTTCAAACTCGGTCTTCTTCGCATCCTGATAAGAGTGTGGATAATACTGTATGAAGAAGACTCGCTGGAATTCCTCCCAAGTGATGGCAGCAACACTGGGGTAACCCCTCCTGATAGTCTTCCACCAATAATAGGCATTCCCTTTCAGAAGGAAGACAGACAACCGTACCTTGTCTTCCTCTGGACACTGTAAGACATCAAAAATTCTTTCCAAATCAGTAAGCCAAGCCTCAGCTTCAATAGGGTCTGCACTTCCAAAGAATTCTTTAGCCCCTAACTCCTTGACCCTCTTAATATCCAACCCTTCCACATTTCGTCTCCCTTGCCCTTGGAGAGCTGTGGCCATGGTCTGAGTGAACTGGCTAGTGAATTGATTCAGCACTTGTTGAAAATCCGGCACATTGTCTCCCGCTTGTTCTCCAATAGGTGGAGATGGAGGTGGAGATGGTGATGGAGATGATGGCGGAGTTGGAGATGGAGGCGGAGGATTAGGTCCGTATCTCTGTGTACGACCACGACCTCTTATTCTGCCACCATGGGGATGCATGGTTCTAAACAAAAGAAACCACAAAATCATTAGTACCAACACGCAAAAGAAGCATGAAAGTCACAAGAAAAGAAACCTAATGCTCTGATACCAAGCTGACAGGACCCGCCCCGAATTTCCTCGGAAACCGGGACGGATCCCGTCTATAAATCCGGCATTCCGCAGATGCCGGGCCCACTTACTAATAACCGAGACTTTCTACCAGAAAAATTTGGCAGAGTCTCCCCTGTAAACAGGACAAATCCCAAACTTCAAACCTGCCAAAAACACAGATAAAAACAACCCAACAGCCAGCATGAGCACGAAAAGTTATCGAAAATCCATACCTCACTTGTCGAAATCGGTTGAGAAACGAAGGAGAACGAAGACTTCGAAGTTTCTGAAATTTCCGGTGGTTCTCGTTGCTGCCGGCGTCGAAGCTGGAGTGGAACGGAAGGAGGAGGAGTTGGCGGTTCTAACCCAACCGGTCTGGTGGCTTGCCGTGAAATGTGGCCGAAGTTGCAGAGAGAGGGAGGTGGAATGGGTCTGTCGCAGAGGGAGAAGTCGGGGGGGAGAGAGAGAGAAATGAGAAAATGAAAAGGAATTTCTGATTTTTTATCCAAATTAATTTTGAAATAATTTCAATTAGGTCCTCAATGATTTTTTCAATCGTAACTTCTTCGTTTCAAGTCCGAATCGAGCCTACCGCGTGTCTACGGACTCGGCTCAGTACGACCTTCCTAAAAATACCATCCGTTGCTCCAAACTCTTCTCGGATAAAAATGACCCTTTTTGCCCCCACTTCAAGGGCAAAATTGGAAATTCCATTTTTAATTTAATTAATTAGTGAAATGTCCTAAATTTTGGGTCGGGATGTTACAGTTTCTTTGTAGTTTAATCGAAACATACCATCCACAATACTTGCTTTTCCAACTAAACTTTTATTTCTGAAAATAGAACAACCAAAATCATCAAAGTTCAAAGTGAACTTTGACTTTACAAGCCTAGTAATTGAGATAAGATTCTTCCTCATTGAGGGAACATAAACCACATCTTCTAAATCAAAAACAAAACCAGAATCTAGTTTAATCCTAACTACTCCAATATAATCTACTTGCACTTTATCTCCATTGCCTACGAACACCTTCACTTCATCCTTGTTTGGCAGCCTCCTCTTTATGAACCCCTACAAAGAATTAGTCACATGAATAGATGCACCACTGTCTAACCACCATGAATCATCAGTAAAATCAACTAAATTGGATTCAAAGCAAACCAAAACTTGATCAGTTTTACCTTTAGTTTTTTGTTTGTCCAACCACTTCTTATACCTTTTGCATTTCTTCTTCATATGCTCAGTTTTCTTACAGAAGAAGCATTTCAATCCCACTGGTTTCAGAGCATTTGGACTGTTATTATCCTTTTCCTTTTCTTTCTCTTTTCCAGCAGCAGTACCTTTGTTCCTATATTCCTTATTTTGCTTTGACTGCACCAGATTCACCATTCTTGCACCTCTTTCTCTTGTTATATTGTGTTCCTGTTGAACACATGTGGTGATAATATCATTTAGTGTCCAACTTTCCTTTTGAGCAATGTAGGTATCTTTGAGAGACTTAAACTCCTTAGGCAGTGAATTCAAGGCAAGATGAACCATATATCTTCATCTACATTCATTTCCAAATCCTGCAACTTAGTTCCAACATCAATCATATTCATGATATGAGCTCTCACACATCCTTGTCCATCATATCTCATATTAATCAACTGATTTAGTAAGGTACTTTTGATAGCTTTCTTAGACTCCTTGAATCTCTGTGCAATAGCTTCATAGTATTGTTTAGCATTCTCAGATTTGGGAATGCTACCTTTCACAGATGATGCCATTGACCTTTGCATAATTAGCATGCTCATACGATTAGCCTTTTCCCACTTGGCATATTTGGTTTTCACTGCTGCAGAAGCATCTGCAGCTGGTTCTTGAACAGGTTTTTCTCTAAGCACATAGTCATAATCAAGGAAACCTAAAGAAATCTCTCAATCTTGCTTCCATTTTTGGTAATTCGATCCAGACAGTGTTTCAATGGATTGATAGTTTGAAGGATTCAATGTAAACATATAACAAATAATAAATAACTATCCCCATTAAACTTTACTTAAACATTATCAATTCACACCTGTGGGTTGTGATTTGAGCATGTTCCTAAATACTGGATTTAGATTTTGAACAAACTTCCTGCACAAGTAGAACTTCTCATCTGTGGATTAAGAAGTTTTCTTGTTAGTCTGTTCAGTCCCTTCATCCATATTGTACCATCACATCTGTTATCAGTTTGTGTACTTACTATCTGTGGATATAAGTAATCACAAAAGGCTACCAGTTGTGATGCAAGTATAGATCAATTTTTCGATTGAAAATTACTCTTGCAACAATTAAGCAGCTATGGCTTACTTAATTTAAGCAATAATAATTCACAGTCTTTGATCAATAGTCTTTCAAGCATGATCGAGCAGATATTCTTGATGCCCTTGATCATACCTTATCACATAAGATATGCAATTGGTTAAAGTCTACATGCTTCATGACTTATGATCAAAATTTTATTTTAGCAGCAATTTTATATAAATATGTAGGTTAGATTAGAGAACAAGACCTAGTGCTTTGATACCACATGTAAGTTCTTTCAAGTCTTTGAATCTCAAATACTAACCTTGATAAGACATTATGAATAAGGATCTTCTTGGTTGTGAATAAGGATCTTCTTGTCCTACACGGCTCTTTATCTCTATCTCTGGATGGGGTGAGTTTTCTGTTATGAGTGTATTTTAGCCGATAGGGAAGGGACCTTATTTATAAGCATCTGTTCTAGTACCTTACCCATCAAAGAGTACTCGAACAAATTCTGTTTGCTTAGTAATAGGATGTTTTTAATCCATATTGAATTAGGAATCCTTAAGATACTCCTATCTCAGTGTAATCGCACTATTTGATTGAGTATCCTACTGGTATGAGGATTAATACTTCCTGATCAATTAGAGTTCCTCCAAACCAGATATGATTAGAAGACCACAACTTAGACTAAGACACGGATTTGTCTTACAATGCCAACCATCTGTTCGATGTAATGGTCCAAATAAAGGCTTAGCGGCAGCTTGCATGCATGTCTGTTCTTTTTTTATTATTTATTTATTCTTTAAAGTTATCAACCTTTCTCCCCAAGCAAAAGAAAAATAATAAAACAAAAAACAAAAAACAAAAAACAAAAGAGGAGGCCAATAACCCCCAAAGTCAAACATATTTCCCTCAAAGCAACTCAAATCCCCAACGCAAACCCTACCCACCCAAATAATTGAGATATTTAGTCATATACTCGTCGCTAGCTTTCTGCAAGAGCCTCGACGCTTCTTCAATTTTGTTCAACTGGAGTGAACTTGGACTTTTGTATTAAATTATTAATAATAGTATATAATACTGATTATGACCACGTGCAAGGCTGAGGGCACTTTGGCAACAGGTTCTGTGGAATTAGGCTTCATCAATTTTATTTTATTTTGCACTGGTCCAAAAACGACAGCGTTTTGGCCAGGGACTTAAAAAAAAATTATATGCATTGTGCTGCGTGCAGTAGCCCAGAAACACAGCAAACAAAAAGGAGTTTCGCTGAGGCATTTCCTTGAGCAGTTTGTGGGCACCTCCATGACAGAGCAGAGATACAAATTCTGCCACCTCCAAAGCGTTTTCCTGTTAAACTTAAATTTTTTTAAATTAAAGTAGTACATGTGTCATTCGAATAAATAGGGGACGTGGAGGGTATAGACAAATTGGGTAATATAAGTATTTAATAAGATTGTAAAATATTCATTACTTATTGACTTAGAGGACTGCCTGCCGTATGAAATACAGCAATACATATTTCACCAAATTCATGTTGCATGCAAATCACAAACGTTCTCCCTGTCTTATTTTCCACGATGAAAAATCCCCCCTTGATTATTTCTACCAACGATGGGTCGGATAAAACCTAATAAAAGTCAAAGACTGCCACACACAAAAAAACAAAAAAGCAAAAAAATTCAATTTCTAGATCTTTCTCTCATTTGCAGTCATGGCATGTGCAATACACCAAAAATCTTGTGGAAATCTACTTTTCTTTTTTGGATCATGCAGTCAATTTCCTGGATTCTAAGAAAGTCTTGGCGTTCATGTCATGAGAAGAAACAAAGCGAAGGAAAGTGGCAAAGTCTGTGTCCTTATAACGTGTAGGGTTGGCTTCGTCAATGAGTTTTGGTGATGGTCGAACCATGCTGTTGAATGGCAGGCTGTGCAATGAGGCCACAGAGATGCGAGACTTGCAGGAGTTGACAAGAACCCTGTGGAGTACGCTCTTGTATCTCCCATTGCTGAATATCTGTCCAATATTTTTACCACACGTAAAAGTCAAAATTTCATATTATATATGATTAATTTTGTTTGTAAACCGTTGAATCTAAAACATTAGGTCTTTTTTTACAATTCTTTTTTAGGAATGAGTTAACTAGGTGCATGCTCAACCAACACGTGGAGAGGCATTCTCATCCATCACATTCGAGACACTGTATACCTTGCAAATTAATAAGTAGGTGGCATGGGAGATAGAATTTTAAATTCGAAAAAAATATCTCGAATGCTATGTTAAACAACCACTGAATTCAAAGAAGCTTAAGTTTTACGAAATAGTCAGCTTAAATACGTATCAAACCCAGAAAAAAGTTTGTGAGACCCAAATGAGAAACTTTTGTAGATGACGGTATATTATCTGATATAGTGTCCAATTATAACACACATGATTAGACCGAGGGGTTCTCTATTTTGATTTTAGGGTTTCGATATTAAAAATTGTACAAGTGTTACATTTTGGTTGAAAATATAATACAAATACTATATCAGCATGTCACGTCTTCATGTTATTCTTGTTTATTCCTTTTAAAATAACACATTATTGTAAAATGAGAAAAGTTGCTTGTTCAACATTTATTGGTTAAATGTTTGAGATAACTATGTCACTATCATATGACTCATTGTTCACATAAGTGGATCTCATCACCTTTCTGAGAGAGATGTGGTTGAGTGTGTGGATACCAGCTTTGTAAATGAGATCTATATGAATTAGAATGTTATCATTCTATGTGTGGAATAAAATAAATTAAAAATAATAATTCTTTACTCTTCCAAAAATATCTGTGTATATTGGTAGCTTCTAAGTTTTATATAATGATTTGATGATGATTAGTATGACTTAATTAGGAAATCTTATTGGGATCTATGCAAGGATATGATGGTTAATTTGGTAATTACTGACCTCAAGATGATCACCAACATTGACAACGAATGAATTTGGAAGTGGTTCCACAGTTACCCATCTGCCCTCATGTTGTATTTGAAGGCCCTCAACTTCATCTTGAAGGAGAAGAGTGAGGAGGCCATAATCGGAATGGGGTGGCATGCCTAGTGTTAAATCTGGCTCAGGGCATGCAGGGTAGCAATTTGCCACAATGAGTTGGCTTCCATCTTCAAATTCCTCTATACTTCTGCTTTTTCTTTCAGCACCTTCTGTTGTTTCCTCCAATCCTAGGCTTTCCAAGATGGCCTCCATTAGCATTAGATACAAAAAATTTGTGCTCTTCGAGTAGTTCACGACTGCCTCCCTATATATATGCATGGTGGCACAATATATTAATGTGATCGCATTCAAATATTAAGCACTACACAGAGAGAGAGAGAGAAAGAGAGAGAGAGAGAGTCACCTTAAGTCCCCAGGAGAGGAAGGCCAAAAAGGCACAGTGTCTTCCAAAGGTTGGCAGCTAAGTTTCAGAAAGTCTCTCCAGCAGAACACTTTGTCATTGCTCTGGTTAAAGCTTGTTCCATACCTAGCCGGGGAAGCCATGTCCTTTGACATGTACTTTGCTCTCTCGTCGAAAGGGAGCTCGAAAAATCTTCTACTTACATCCACCATTCGAAGAATATCATCATCTTTGATACCATGGTTTACCAACTGCACACCAATCAAAACTTAATGATCAGGATTTTATTTTCAATCTCCTTACTTTTTGTATAACTAATTATGCATGGATCAATATAGAGTTTAGGGCATGTTTTAAACAAAATTCAATGCCCCGTTCAAAACCCAAGCCTGATCCGATTTAAGAAGCAGACTAAGATGACATGCATATGAACAAATACACACAACAATATGAAATAGATGATGTATACCAAGAACAACGCGCGAGAATGCATGTATGAAGTTAAATGAAGATCAACCTGAAAAAATCCGAATTCTCGGCAAGCTTTTTCGAGGGAGTGTATTGCTTGGCATCTATCTGAGCCTTGAAACTGAGTGAAATCAATAACTGGCAGCTTGAGGTTAAGGTTACCAGCATTGACCCTTGTGTCTCCCAAGTTGGGTCGTTCGTTGATGGGCAATATGTACTTGCTTGGAACTCTGGTCAGCCCTTTTTCACACAAGTGTCTCACTCCTTTCTGAAGGTATTGGATTTCTATTTCTTCATTTTCTGTGGTGGAGCTTTCAAGGATTGAACCCATTTCAAGTAACATATATTATAGTACTGACTAAGATCAAAGAGGGAGTTTGTTTATATATAAATACAAAGCAAAGAAAACTAAATGGCAAGAACCCCAAGGAAATTATTGGGTGGCTTTGGACCGTCAAGTTTGGGAGAGAGAGAAGAAAAGGGTTGGGTGGGGAGCAAAGGGAGGGCTGGAAGGCAATAATTTGAAGAATGATTTCAGAGGTGGTGTTCTACTTATAGGTAGAGGAACAATTGGACTAAATAAAAGTAGTAAATTTGTGAATTAAATGGAGGTCCCCATATGTATAAATTCCATTTCCTTTGTGCAAAGTGACCTTTGACCAAGTTTAGTCTGACCTTATACTGGAGCTAAAAGAAGCCGAGTCTAATCTTGAGGCGGTGGTGCATGACTGGTGGTGGGTGGTGAGGTGCTTCTACAACCTGCATGGCCCGCAGAGAAGAAAAAGTCAAAGATTTCATTTTCTAGGCTTTTCTGGCTTGGGCTAGCCTCTAGAAGTAAATCGATTTATCGACTTTGTCTTCCCATTATTCATTTCCCGACACTTGCAAGTAAATCTTTACGGTAGAAAAGTATGAGTCTAGATATATGATGACGCCAAAAGTAATGTTAGGGTTCGGTAAGAAGGTGACGACTTACCTGAAATTGATGATATCAACCGATGTCACCTCCATGTAAAAGATGTACAAATTATTTGTTTATTCTTATGCTATATGGATACTATTATTAACATAACTAATCTCATCGATAACTTGACACTAATGGAGTTTTAGTTGGATTGGCTCAAGTCTTTAGTGTGCTCCCAAGTTGTCTGGGTTCAAGCTCTCGTGGTACTTGTGTGTGTAAGTTTACCCCCTCCCCCTTCCTAAATTTGGAAAGAAAAAAAAATCCAACTCATTTATTAACCGTGACATCTTACTTAGCATGAGCAACATACATTTTGAACTAGAAAGTAGACTAATTAAGTAAGAAACCAAATTAACTCATCTCTCATACACTCTCCTTATATAAAATGAAAATTCACTTAATCTGGATGTTCTTGGAAATTTTGGCTAGAAGGAAAACAAAATCCTATAACTTTGAAAAAAAAAAAAAAACTCGACTTATTCATTATTCATGTTAGAAAATTATGTATATCATTTATCTATTTTTTATATATTGTCTCATCTTTACAAGTTATTCTTGCATGTCACACCTCTTTATTAGCAATGTAATTAATAAATATGATAGCAGTTTTTGTTCTTTCAGGAAAGGTATTTCATACTGGATGTCAATTATAAGCAGTTGATCATTTGTCGCTTGTTGCTGTTGCTGGTCATTTCTCATGCCTTTTTTAGGTAACTTAACATATGTTTGTCCAGGGCCTCCTAATAATATAAACCATTTCCATTATTGCATGCATGTGTCCATGCTTCAGTCTTCATGTTAGTCCTCCCCCATTATGTTGTTGACTTCAACTCTAATTGCATATATATATATATATATATATCATCATTCCATATAGGCATCAGTACTTGGGATTTTGAGGACCGACACATTTTCTTCAGTTTTTTTCTGTACTTGGCCGTTTCTCTTTGAATACAACTAGTAAAGTCATTCAAACCTTCTACTAAAGTTGTTTCAAATCAAACTGCTACGACTTTCCACTATATGGTATAGTTATTCTAATTACCAGTAGTAGTTTAAAGCCTTTGTTGACATCATGTTGACCTCACCTTTTTCCTCAAGTAAATTCCACCAATTAAGGGATAACACTTGCTTATCATATGTGATATCCCACCAAATAAAGAGTAGCTAGCCATGCCCCCTCCTATGCCTTCTCAATGCCCAAGACCCTAAATTAAAGGGGGCCATGCAAAGGACCCAGCCATCAATCAATCTTGTCTACTCCAACTTAGACTATAAAGGGAGCTCACCACCTCCAAGCAAAGGATCAGCTGCTACTTCCTCACTTCTCCAAGAGCTGTCCAAAGCTCTCCCAAGCTTTCTATATCTCTTCTACTAAAGCTCTCAAGCCTCTCTCCCCATATCTCTCTCATGTACAATGTAATCTCCATTTTCAAATACAAATACAAATACAAATACAAAGCTATAAGCTATAGTGGATGTAGCCCCATTATGGGTGAACCACTCAAACACTTGTGTTATGTGTGTGATTATGTCTTAATCCGTTAGGTACAAATTCGCCCATTAACATTTGGCGCCGTCTGTGGGAAACGCGGCATAGATCCATGTCGTTCTCACCATTTTGTTACTAACCGTGAAGCACCTTGAGCAACCAAGAGGTCCACCAAAAAATTTGTTCTGATTGGGGGTAGCCCCTCATCTCTTGGTCTGAACAAGGCCTGTGATGCATGAAGAATGCCCTTCTCTGTCACGACACACCCAACCTGTTGCTCCAGCCAAGCAACTATGAAGACACCCATGTGTCTCCTCTGCCAAAACTTTTCAAGATAGGTCCTACCATTGCTGGACTTGGGGGCTTCTCTCCAAATACAAACACTCGGTCGGCAACCTCATCCATTTCTCTAGGCATGATCAGTACCATGTGTCTTCCACCTCCTAAATTTCATGCTCCTTTGTGCTGGGTCTGAGACCATTCGAAGAAGATGAGAAATCTCTTCTCTCATTTAGTGATTTTACCATAAAATAATATCTAAACATAAATATCTAGGTATGATATCTCAACTTAATATCTGTGATGGGCTGTCATAACATAATATCTTATGATATTATATTGTTATTATGTATCAATACACGAACCAGGTTATGACCACCTTGTATGGCCGACCCGACCACCGTGGATGAGCGCCGACCACTTTGCATGGTCGCCCGCCACCTTGCATAGCAGACCCGACCATCGTGGATGAGCGCCGACCACCTTGCATGGCCGACCCGATCATCGTGGATGAGCGCCGACCATTTTGCATGGTCGCCCTCCACCTTGCATGGCAGACCCGACCGCCGTGGATGAGCGCCGACCACTTTGCATGGTTGCCCGCCACCTTGCATAGCAGACTTGACCACCGTGGATGAGCGTCGGCCACCTTGCATGGCCGACCCGTCACCGTAGATGAGCGCCGACCACTCTACATGGTCACCCTCCACCTTGCATGGCAGACCAGACCACTGCGGATGAGCGCAGACTACTTTGCATGGTCGCCTGCTATCTTGCATAGCAGACCCGACCACCGTGGATGAGTGTCGACCATCTTGCATGGCTGACCCGATCACCGTGGATGAGTGCCGACCACTCTGCATGGTCGCCCACCACCTTGCATGGCCGACCCGACCACCATGGATGAGCGCCGACCACTTTGCATGGTCGCCCGCCACCTTGCATGAGCAACTCGACCACCAAGCGAGGCGACAAAATGTGTTCATTTCCACTGACTACCCAGCTTCCCTTCTGTCACTCCTTGATTTCGACCAGACCTCACGATTGTCACCAACCTAGTCTCATTGCTGCCTACCAGACCTTACCACCGTAACCAACCAAGTCCCATGGCTGCCAACCAGACCTCTTGATTTCCTTCAACCCAATCTCATCTCTACCGAGCAGATCTTACTACTGCTGCTGACCAGGTCCGGTCGCTGCCGACTAGATCCATTTAACCTTGGGACACGGGGCAGCTAAGTTTGTTGCACCCATGCCTCTTCTCTCTCAAAGAGACTAGGAAACTCTCCCCCTACTCAGACAATAAGGCAACACGTGAAAGGAGAATGGAAAAACGGCTCAGCTCAGAACCTGCCTGCCTTTCTCTCATGGGGTGCCCCATCACTCTTGCCTAGAAGTCAGCTAGTAGCACCACCGTGCCCTACCACAGACGAAAGTCCAAATGGGCTTTATATCTTGATGTTGCCAGGACATGTGTGCTTTGCTCCTATCTCAGCCAGAGATCAAATAAAGAGCATAGGTGCTATTCAGTGAAGTTGCGTGGGATTGGTCAAACCACCGTCTTGTTACATTATCCATTATGATTGGCTTGGCACTCTCTCCACCTTGTCCCACCATGGTCAAAGATAGAAGTAATATTAGCTTCATATGTGAGCTCGGCTTGACCTCACCATCTCCACCTTATCTTACCATGGCCAAAGAGAGACAAGGAAAATTATATCACCACACTTGTGCTCAACTAAGGACGAATGATGACTATCTCGATGTCGAAAGTAAGGGATTACACATACCTATTATTATCTAAATTACCAATTAGTGTGCGCTATCATCGTACCATCATATCATAACATATATACAACTCCATTACATCGCCATCATTACATGGCATACATCGCCGTCATTTCATGGCATACATGGCAACCATGACACGACATACATTGCCATTATGACATGGCATACATCGTCATCATTGCATGGCATACGTCACCATCATTGCATGGCATACATCACCACCATGAAATGACATACATCGCCATTGTGGCATGTCATACATCGTCATCAAGTCATTACATACAACACCATCATCACAACATTATGTGATATTTGCTTGGCGCAGCCTTGCTATCTTTATGTGTGAGCTCGGCTCGGCCACACCATCTCCAATATGTCTCTCCATGGTTAAGGAGAATGAATATTATCTCCATACATGTGTTCGGCTCGGCCTTATTATATCTTCACATATGTGTTCGGCTCAGCCTTATTATCTCCATACATGTGCTCGACTTGGCCTTATTATTTTCATATATGTGTTCGGCTCAGTCTTATTATATCTTTACAGATGTGTTCGGCTCGGCCTTATTATTTTCATATATGTGTTCGGCTTGGTTTTATTATATCTTTATAGATGTGTTCGGCTCGGCCTTATTATCTCCATACATGTGTTCGGCTCGGCTTTATTATATCTTCACATATGTGTTCGGCTCGGCCTTATTATTTCCATATATGTGCTCGGCTTGGCACCTCTTTCACCTTGTATCGCCATGGTTAAAGAGAAGGAGAATTATCTCCATATATGTGCTCGGCCTCATCACCTCAACAGATATGTGCTCGGCTGGGCCACACCATCTCCAATATGTCTCTCCATGGTTAAGGAGAAGGAATATTATCTCCATATATGTGCTTGGCTCAGCACCTCCTTCACTTTGTCTCGCCATGGTTAAAGAGAAGGAATATTATCTCCATATATGTGCTCTGCCTCATCACCTCAACAAATATGTGCTTGGCTCGACCTCATCACCTCAACAGATATGTGCTCGGCCTCATCACCTCAAAATATATGTGCTCAGCTCGGTCAGACACTAGTTTTACTTGAAAGTCCCCAGCCAAGAAGCCATTCTAGATTGTGAACTTGGGGGGCTTCTGTTGACACCATGTTGACCTCACCTTCCCCTTTAAGTAAATCCCACCAATTAAAGGATAACACTTGCTTGTCATATGCGACATCCCATCAAACAAGGAGTAGCTAGCCATGCCCCCTCCTATGCCTTCTCAATGCCCAAGACCCTAAATTAAAGGGGGCCATGCAAAGGACCTAGCCATCAATCAACCTTGTGTACTCCAACTTGGACTATAAAGGGAGCTTACCACCTCCAAGCAAAGGATCAGCTGCTACTTCCTCACTTCTCCAAGAGCTATCTAAAGCTCTCCCAAGCTTTCTATATCTCTTCTACTAAAGCTCTCAAGCCTCTCTCCCCATATCTCTCTCATGTACAATGTAATCTCCATTTTCAAATACAAATACAAAGCTATAAGTTATAGTGGATGTAGCCCCATTATGGGTGAACCACTCAAACACTTGTGTTATGTGTGTGATTATGTCTTAATCCATTAGGTACAAATTCACCCGTTAATAGCCTTGTAGTCAATTAATGTGAGAGAATACAGTATTTTACCAATGACATATCTTTAATAATTTAATATCTTGCCATGCAGTACGTATTAGGGTCCATTTGCATGGAAGGATTCCAAATTCAAGGATTTAGAGGCCATTGTAAGATTATACTAGTGTAATTTATGTATGTCAAGATTTGAATATGAACAAAAAGAAAAAGAAAACAAGTGGATTTCAAATGACTCCTTTCAGACATTTCAAACATTCCAAATATATTACATCTAGTTATTTTAAATACATTGAATCTCATGTTTTCTAGTTTCTTTTTAGTAAATTTAGCTTTGTTCTCAAATCCAATAATTTCTTTCAAATACCTCCATCCAAATGGAGCCTTCTACTTTTTCCAAAAAGAAAAATTTATGCAGCAAGAGAGAGAGAGTGAGAGCTTCAATTGAGAGATCCCTCAAATAAGTTATTTGAGGGACACCCTTGTAGGGTCCACCACACATTGTATTTCAATGATCCGAACCGTCTAGTTTTTAGATATTCCCTCAAAGTTCATCTCAGCAAAAAATCACTTAAATCCAACACCATTTGACCACTCAATTAGATGGTTGTTATTATAGTATTCTCTTGAAGTACCGTCTTCGTCTATTTTGTTGGTGCCAACCAAATTCCTTAATAATTTTCAATTTCTCTAAGTTTTTGCAAGGATGATCTATGAATGAAGACTTGAAGAATAGATAATTTGGATCATTGAAAAAAAATTTATACGGGACCTTAAAGGGTGTCCCTCAAATAAAATTATTTGAAGGATATATATAGGATTAATGATAATGGCAAATTTGTTTGATTTAGCTAGAACAACATATGCACATCTTGTTTGAGTTAGGTATCATTTCCTTCTATCTTGTAGGAAGTTGTAAGAACATAGTTTTGCAGGGGTTATAAGTTTTCTAAATTGACCTAAAAAGCATAGAAGAGCTCAAGAGAATAAGGGGGCACTAGTGTGGTGTTGGCTAAAGATCCTCCTTAATTCAGTAACCTTACAATTAGAGAACACGAAGCAGTATGTTAAGGTACAATGTATGGTGTACCTTTGTATATGGTCTCTAACTAAATCGGAGTAACACTTGCTTGAATTCCACTCCAAGTCAAACGAGATTCAGAGACCACTATTGGAAAGGATTTAGGGAGGGGTTCAATCAGACAGTTCAAGAACAACTCTGTACTGGATCATACCACTATTAGGCCATCTCCAATAGTGGAGGTTAAAATATAGCCCACCCATGAAATATAGCCCACTATTTATAGTTTTGTAAGGAATAGTGATGGCCTATATTTTTACCGTCTCGAACAGTGCATGGCTAAATCAGTCTCCTCAATATTTTATTAGTTTTTAGTATATTCTTTAAATATATTGGATAATTTAAAAACAACGAACAGATTAAAAAAGATAATCTTCATCTCCCGGCATTGTAGGATGGATGAAAAAATTGTGGGAAATTATGTAGGTTGGTATTTATAGAAAGAAAAAAAAACTGTTTGAATATATATATAGGGGGCGAATCCGTGGCACTATGTTTTTAACACAAATTTTAATCCATTAGAGTTAAGCACTATTAATGGCTGAGATTAAATCTAACAACTAATTTATTATTATCTTTCTAATAATTACATTTATTCAAATTATTATTATTTTAATCTAATAATTATGAATTTCACAGTACCCCAAATTCTACATCTCCTTTCCTCCATGCCCAATGTTGGTAATCTCCGTAGCCTCAATGTGCTAAAAATCACCATTTTCCCACCTTTCATACCCAGATCAAAACAAAGCAATGCATATGGAGTTTGAGAAAATACCCGAGCGGACATGAGATTGTTAGGATCAGAAAACACTTCTCTCCACTCAAAACCAGAATGAATTTGGGGGACTTCCATGGGAGGGCAAGGTAATCATGCTCTTAGGTTCTTGAAATTTCATTAGGGATGATCGCAATTTATCTCAATCAATTGCTTTTCCGCTTTATCAGTAATCTTAATTTTATTTCAGTATGTAATAAGTTAGCAACTAAAGAGCCGTTGCTGGCTTTTGAAAAATCCAAAAGTCTTGCTTGCTTTTGAAAACAAAAAAAAGCCCACCCCAGTACTATCCTATATTTGGCCCAGCATATAACCCTTTTGGCATGCTGATTGTGTTTGGCCCAATAACATGGCACATATAGCCCATTTACTGGAGATGGATTTTGGGTGTGAAAGGGCCAAAAGTGAGGATATAGCCCTCTCTTGGAGATGGCTTGGAGGGCTAAATATAGTCCACCCATAAAAATTGGCCCACTATTTATAATTTTTTAAGAATAATGATGGGCTATATTTTTACCATCTCCAGCAGTGCAGGGCTAAATCATAGTCTCCTCAATATTTTATTAGTTTTTAGTGTATTATTTAAATATATTGGATAATTTAATTAAAGTACTATTTTAGACCCTATTTAAAATTTATTTTAGAAGACACAATTTTTTCGGATATGATTTTTGACATCCACGTGTCAGCATGTGATTAGCCCCCTTTTTTATTCTTTTTTATTTTTTGTCCACGAGGCACATCTTATCCTGATGTAATCCCAAAAAAAATTCAGATAGGATTTTTTAGTGCCACATGTCAGTACGTGATTAACCCTCTATATTTCGGATTTGATTATTTTTGTCCTTATGGCACATCTTATCTTCATCTTCAAATGTCAATTAAAGGGATGTTTTGGGTTTCATATCTCACACCTTCATCTGATTCCTCTCCAATTTCTCTCTTTCATTTTGTATAATTTGTCATTCCAATTCAATTCTGCAATGGATTTCAATTGGAGTTCCTATTCTAATTCCGAATTGGAAAACCAATGGGAGGAGAGGAGACGCCAACTAATGGAGGAGGATGAAGAAGATAAAGCCCGAAGGCGCAACAATGACCTTATGGAGGCAACCGCGATAGCCTTGGTGTGTGAGGTAATGTCCAAACAAACTAAGTGGGGTGGCTTTATTGTTGGTCATGCTAGCAAACCCCAACAATGGGAGACTCCTTACTAAACATTGATGAAGAACTACTTCAACCCTAATCAGGTGTACACCCCATAGGATTTCAGAAGCTGATTCCGAATGAGGCGCAATGTTTTCGAGGGTGTGCTACATGCCATCCAAATGGCCAACCTTTTCTAATGGCAAAGAGTGAATAATGCAAGTTGTCTTGGTTTCTCACCCCACCAAAGGCTAAATGTTGCACTCCGTATGATGGCCTACGCATCCTCGAATGATGCGATAGATGACACATATTGTATGTCTGAGTCTTCCTCCCTTGAGAACCTTGCTGAATTATGTCGTACAATTGTAGACATCTACAAAGATACGTACCTCTAAGCACCAAATTTGAAGGACATAGAATGGCTCCTACGAAAAGTGAAAGACCGAGGCTTTCCCGACATGATAGGATCACTAGACTGCATGCATTGGGATTGGAAGAATTGTCCAATCGGATGGTAAGGAAGCTCCAACGGAAGATCGAGAAAGCCAACTATTATTTTAGAGGCCATGGAATCGTACGATACATGGATCTAACATGCTTTCTTTGGGATTCCAGGAGCCCAAAACGACCTCACCGTACTCGGGCACTCACCTCTCTTTGATTCCATCATAGAAGGTGAATCACCCCAAAACAGTACTACGTCAATGGTCGTCAGTACAACATGGGTACCTTATTGAGACCCAAAGTGGGCAACTCTTGTCCAAGAAATTCCACAACATGTGAATGAACAAGAAAAGCATTTCTCTAAGAAGCAAGAGGGGTACCAAAAGGATGTTGAAAGGGCATTTGGTATTCTACAAGCGCGATGGTTAATCATTAGGGCACCAGAAAGAGGGTGAAGTCTAGAAAAACTGAACTCCATCATAATGGCATGCATGAATTGCACAACATGGTTGTAGAGGATGAACGAGATGCTTATATTGATGGTTATTCTGAAGATGATAAGGTTGACCCTATTGACCTCCGCAAATCTCACGGCCTGGTGCCCTGGGCCGAGGGGATCTGCGTCAACACGGGTCGTCCTTTTTTGGTGTGGTGCGTTTGTGCGCGGGCGTGCCAGCACGGTCTATCGTGCATGCAAGGATGGTGAGGGTGGATGGGTGGATGAGTTGCGCGCTTGTTTGAGTTTAACTTCTAATCAAAGCGATTGTGGTCGAGAGAGGAACTGATCTCGACCGTCGGGTTCATGGCCTGAGCTATAAGGCCGTTAATGGTGGATTTTTAGGTGGTGCTTCGGCGCGTCACTGGATTGCAGCGGTCGTATAATATGTGGGATGAATGGAAAAAAAACAAGGATGGTGCTCCGGCGCCTTGGAAACCAAGGGTCATATGATATATTGATGAATGGATTTTCCCACAAGTTGTCACTACTCCTAAGAAAACAAGTAAAGATACTGAAAGTGCATTACAGGAATATAAATGACATAAGGTAAATAACAGGAAAATATAATCTGCTTCATTGGAGGCTTGTGTTTGGTGTTTGAACCCTTTAGACGTAATTGGAGCCTGGTATTTATAGGAGAGGTCCTGAGAGGACACTAAGGCTGAAAATCTGCATGATGAGGTTGACCAGAGATAGTGGTTAGTCGAGCTGACGTTCGGGGACGTGAAGTATGGTGGTGTGACCCCCATAAATCTCGGTCGCCGCCCTGATCGTGGGTTCTGCGTCTTGGGCCTTGGAGGAGCATTTAATGCTTTGGTCTGGTGGTTGGTGGCTCAACCTCGCCAATTGTAAGATTTTCGCACCTAATCACCCTGATTTTACTCGCCATATCCTGACTTCAATCACTTCCCCTCTTCTCTTGTGCATTAAATGCTCTCGCATGGATCGTGGGTCCTCTACTGTAGTCAGGGGCGTTACTTCATTAAATGGAGTGTAGGGCCTCGATGCCACGTGGTGACGCCACTTAATCATTCTACTTTGGTCGTGCATTTGAGTGTTTATCAATTTCTTCGTTCATGCTCACCGTGGTCGTGGCCGGGATGGTTTCGCCTTCACGGCTCATCCCTATCCTACGAGAGAAATGAACAACAACTTGACGCGTTCGGCCCCCCTCCCCCTTTTTCTTTTTGGTGGGCGCCCTGGCCGAGAGGTCGCTCCTTCGGTCGGCCCCATAGGCCGAGATTTCTAGGCACAAACAGACCCAAATGGGTCAAGGAGAGCTTGTGCAAGAATATATGATGGCCATAATTTGTCGCAGGATCCAAGAATTGGTAGGATTTATGTGAAGGAATACATGCATCCTCATATGTCAATACGTTCTCGTACTAAAAATGACAACCTACAACGAGATCTTGTTGCACATCTTTTGGCTAAATGAGCGCTAGAGTGAAATTGTTTTAGAGTCTTTCTTTTCATGTATGGGGTTTTGTGGCTTGTTTTCTGAATGTGTAATAAATTGAGTCATGTTTGTGGTGTTATACAAAAATTGAGTCATGTTTGAGGAGTCATGCTTGTTTTTTGAATTTCTAATAAATTGTTTTTGAGTCTTTCTTTTCATGTTTTCTTTTCACTTCACTTTTATATTAGTTCTTTTTCTTTAAATTTAATTTTCCAACTTGCACTCCATCTTCAGTATTTTTTTTCCCTTTAATCGAGTAAGAAATTAAGTTTTTTTCCCCCCTTAAATATTGAAAATGGAGTGTAAGTTGGAAAATTAAGTATCAAGAAAGAGAAATAATATAAAAGTGAAGTAAAAAAGAAATTAATGTAGGGTAAGGATAGAATAGGAAAGATAAAGAACACAATTGATTAAAAAGTATTAAAAAGCAAAAGGGAGTGTAAGTGGAGAAAAGGGGAGTGGGGAAATTAGCTCCCAATAAAAATTATGTAGAAGGGTGTAAAGAGTAAGGATAGTATGTAAAAGGATGAAAATAATGTGGGAAATTAGAAAGAAGGATGAAGAGAATGTGGGAAATTATGTAGAAATGAGGTTCGTATTTATAGAAGAAAAAAAAATATGGGGATATTTTTTTTAATATAAAAAAACCAATTTAACGGCTTGTTGACGTGAATAATAATAATAGAATGCTGCTAAACAAACTCTAAAATTAACTGAGTACATCCTACTATCAAAGTATTTATTGAATTACTAATTTACCCTAATATAAAATGACCAAAAAGGATATATGGAATTGTGAAACAAATATAATTTTAATAAGTACACCTACTCACCATATTCAACCCCAATCAAACGTATGTAGAGAAGTTTCGTATAATTTTAAGGGCATTTGATGCTTCAAAGGCTTAGAGCTTCCTTACAAACATGGCGAAAGACAAGTGTTGGCGTTTCTCCATGTACTTGATTCTTCCTGATGCAAAAGATGGGCAGCCATATTTGAATGAAAAAATTTGTTCCAGTTTGACTTCTTAGCTCAACATCATACACACAATAAAGTTGAAGTGGATGACTTTAAAATCCCAGGGTTTAAATTTTTCTTCTAACTTGGAAGCATCCAAAATTCTCAAGGATTTCGAACTGGAGATGATGCATTTCACTAGTAATTTGACAGAGATGTTTGAGTTCCTTCACATATTTCAAAGAAAATCACAAGGATTTACAAGAATTAAGCCTTGAATTGAAAGAGCTAGCAAATCTGCTCCAACAACAGCTTACGAAATTAAAGATTTTGATGCGAACCCAAAATCTAAAAAGATGGCATAAAAGGAGAGACCTGGTTTAGGATTGGTATTAGGGTGTTGTGTGATAGAGTGTATTGAAGTGTACCATGGGTATTTTTGGTAGTTCAATAGGGTGTACTTAGTTAATTTTACATTTTGATTAAAATATTAAAGTGTACTTGGATCATACGGTAGTTAACTTTAGGGTTCGTTTAGCAACACTCTAATAATAATAACGGTTTGTTGACGTAGCAGCTTGAGAGAACGTCATGGGCTTTGCAGGTAGTGTCCGAAGAGCCGTTTGTTACTTTTGAAAAAATAGAATTTAATAAAATAAGATATAGCCCACCCAAAAACCATCTTACATTTAACCCAGCATATAGCCCCTCTCAAACTGGAGTGACAATCATGGGCCGTTTTTCCTTTCTTGGATTTCATGTGCCTGCCTTGGGCTTCTATATTAGAAGTAGAGGTAAGTTGGATCAAAGTTTTCTCTGGGCCTTGTCTTGATTGCCACATTGTAATCCTATGAAAGGAGAGGTCATTGAATTTTCCAAAACAATTTGGAATTTAAGTTTATCAAGAGTTTGTACCTTAGCAGATGTGGGTTTGGTAAGTCAGCTAGAGCAGTGAGCCCATCCCTTTTGTACCAAAGTTTGAGTCCCCCTTCCCGTAAATTAGATTAATTTAGAGTAATTTAAACTACTGCTTGTATTTGTAAATAAATAAAAAAAACTACCTTAGACTAATCATAATACAGGTATAAAAATAAACATTTTCAAAGTCCATAGTAATTTTTCAGGGATTGTTCAACGTGAGATACATAATTCATGCAAAAACCAACAATCAAGTAGATTGTACGTTTTCTCTATATAATTTGTTGGATAAATAAATATGTTGTTACATGATTTAGACACATTTTTAGATTTATTTATGATTATTTCTTTCACTTGATTTATTTATGATAATTTGTTGGATAAACAAAACAAGGACTGTCATGGAGTAATCAATCATCTAATCGAAGTACCTAGTCCAAACAAACAAAAGATATCCTATCGTGTTTTTTTAAAAATTTATAAATAAGTAATTATAAATAATTTTTTTAAAAAAAGGGAGAAATTGTAACTTGTATTTTCTATATTAAAGTTTTCATCACAGGATAATTTATTTGTATGAAAACAAAATGCAGTCTGATTGTCAACTGATCCATGAACATGGCGTGTGTAATAGGTTGTAATGACTGAGAGACAATATCCAACACAATAGGTGCTGTGGAACCTGCTAAATACTTTCCTTTTTGTCATTTCCTACATATATTCCTGCTCCAATGTTTGGTGATGAGGCATGAAATAATTAACTGAAGAGATAAATAATGATCATGGAGCTATCATGAGAGCTTGAAAAAGTCCAATTCCATGGATCTTTTTTTCCTCGAGTTTAGAAGATGACATGTATTTTGATATGGTACATGATTGGATGAGCCCAACTTATTATTTTTCCCTTTTTAATGAATATATTTTGATGAATTAATCTGTGAAATGCGTTGGTTGGTGTTACTGTAAGTTATAAGTTACTTGTAGCTCAATTAGTTAAAAGTATTCGTCTCTGTCTTTAACGGCTTAGAGTATCTCCGAGGGAGATATTAAAACACAAATTTCGAATTTAAATTCGATGACTTATGTGGTATTTTTACATATTGTAAACTTATATATGGAATATATTAATAAGAATAAAAGCTATTGGGACCATCAAGAATAAAATAAGCTGATGAGACTAATGAAAGCTACAATCATTAAAAGCTTGTGGGACCAGTACAAATAGAAAAATGAAGACTATGAAAATAACGCCTGAGCATTTGGACGTCAATTATAACGCCTTCACTCCAACCTTCATTTCCATGTCAATTTTGAGAGTTTGGAATGCTCTTATTTGTTGAAAGCATGCTTACCTATTGCCAGGAATGGGGGAATTCATGAATCGGGGACGTAGTAGGGATTAGTTGGAATTAGATCAACTACTTCCCTCAGTTAATAATCTCTTATTCTTAATTTTGAGAGCATGAGAAGTCATTAATTGGAATAATTTGAAAAGCTAGAATTAGAATAATTCTTATATATTCATTCATGATAAGTAAATATGTTATTAGTTCTTGTCTTCCCATATTGTCACTTGTATAATCTTATTACAAGTTTTAAAATAGTTGTTGCGCTAGGATATACAAGTAAGAATATATTTTGTAAGGAATTTTTTTTTTTTATATACAAGCAATATTATGTGAGTGCAAGAATCGAACCTAGAAGTTCAAATGCATGAATTGATACTTTTAACCACTTTGAGTTACAAGCCTCTTACTTATTTGAGAAAATTCAAAGTGGATGTTGAATATGTCTTGACATTTTTCTTTTATATAAACTTTGACTAGAGCAACTTATCTTAAAAATATGTGAAACTGGCCAAGCTAGTGCAGCAAGTTGTGTGACAGAAACAAAGACACATCTGCAGTGGAGTGGTTGACTGGAACAGTAAGTCTGGTAGCCTGAAAACAAAAAAGACTTAGCCATGGACTCTTAATTTGGTGTGTTGCCAAATGTCTCTATAATGCTTATATTCAAAGGCAATATCAATACGTAAACGTCCAACTCAGAAGGTTGAATTGAGTTATGGTTGGTGTGAACATTTAACCTAAAAATCAATCGAGAATGTGAAATACTCTTAATACGCCCTTCCACATGCATAACTTTCAAAAGTATTAATTGTAATCTTAAGTTTATTTATATTTCTATGCAACTTTCTAGGAGTGCAATTTCACATTCCAGGAAATTCTTTTTCTTAATTTTCCATCCACACCACACAGAATAACATGATGAAGTATAAAGTCTACGATGCTTCAATATTCCCAAGAAGCAAGATTCCTTTAGCCTTTCTTTCACTGACAAAATAAATAAATATATAAAAAAAAGAACAACACTTCCAAGTACAAAATGGTTGGTCTTGGGGAGCCCTTTTCTTTCACTTTTCCACGATTTTCTTTTCTAAGTTGTCATTTCTGTTTGATTTGCTTTTTCCTCTGGTCTTGTGTACCTTTTCCCAGTTTTGTTTCCTGGGATTTTGATTCCTTTCGGCATCAAAGAAAGCAATACTTAATTTGCAAACAATTGGTTGGATACTCTCTATTTAGGGGAAGAAAAAAAAAACTACGTAAAGCAAGGTTCTTAGTTATGGCTTTCACAACACGTTTTTTGGACGGTAGACTCATCTTTCTCTTGTTAAAGCTTATTCTCAAGTTCTCAAGCTACTTTAGGACTTAGGATTGTGGCACCATCATACTCTCCTGCACTTTATTTTCTACAGCGAGTACGATGTATATTTGTGATGAGTTCGATTGTTACTGGTGTATTAGCCCGTTGTAAAAGTACTTGTCGTTTGTTGTAAAATATATATATGATGGTACTTTCCTTTCTTTTCTTCTTTTGTTTGTTTCTTATTATTTTAACAAGGAATCCAATGTCCCTTTCTTTGGAGCCATTGGCTAAATCCAGGAAAATGGAATCCTTTCGCACAAAGCATGTGCCTTCATTTAGGGATTTTCAGGAAAGAACAGTGTACCATTTTCAAGTGGGGCCGGCCTAAAACACAAATTAGTTGTATTGATGGAATGAGATGGTTGGACAAAATAAATGAAATGGATGAATTTTTATGGTGCATTCATGAACCATACAAATCACATTTCCTTACTGATTTATTTCAATGATTTGTATTCTTTAAACCGTAAATTATACAAAAAAGAACAAGTTGCATTTCGTAATACATACACAACTGCGATTGAAAGTCAAGTGGAGAATTGATTGCTGAAAATTCAAAGCCTTGTAAAAAAAAAAATTAAAAAAATTTAGTTCTCCCACATGTTTGTAAATTAAAATTTTTAAAGTCTCTAACTTTAACCAAGTATATCATGGCTGAAATATTTTTTTTCCCATGTATAACATGCTTGAGTATCCAACAAGAAATACATCATTTACAACAATGAGTAAGTACACCTCTCGAAAAACAATTTGAGATATCACAAGAGTGCACATTCTACTATAATTCTGTTAAATTCAGAGAGACGAGTCAGCGGCCCACTACTAACAACACCGATATTGTCCCCAACTTAACCACCTACAAAATTCTGTGGGTGTGGAGTTTTATCACAAAAGACCTCGATGATATTAGTAGTGGAACCATTCATCATATATTGTATTTTACTTAGTCAAGTTTTCAATGTGGGATTTATATTCTTTCACAAATTCGACATAATTTTAATTTTAAAATTAAAGAATTCAAAAGCTTGTCAAAAAAATATAAAATTTTAGTTCTCCCCACATGTTTGTAAATTAAAATTTTTTTAGTCTCTAACTTTAACCAGTTATATCATGGCTGAAATTTTTTTTTTCCCATGTATAACATGCTTGAGTATCTAACAAGAAATACATCATTTACAACAATGTGTAAGTACCCTCTCGGGAAAAATAAAAAAAAGGGATATCTTATTGTCAAACTACAAATCAAGAGTGCACATTCTATCTTGATTCGACATAATTTTAATTTTAAAATTAAAAAATCATAATAATATATAAAATATATTTAAATATATAGACGACTATCAACCGTTAATGCAAAGTGTAGATTTTACTAAATCGATAAAAGGGTTAACGACTATTCCAAGCATTCTTCCACCATATAAAATAGTAGGCGTAAGGGAAGATTTATCAAAAGAATACTTTTTTCTGTTTGGGTAATTGACCCGAATATTAATTAATATTGATGGATGGCTGTTATATGTGCTTGCTCAACTCCCGATGGTGATCCCTTCCTAGTTTTGTCCTGGACAGTGACTCTGCTTAATCTTACGTACTGGTGTGATTGGACAGTCACAGAGTGTTTCTTACACTTTGAATAGCTAGACAACTCTAAAAGCAGAACTTCCCTTTCTAACCAACCCTCCCTTCTTACACGAATCTCTGGTACACTTTATCCTCTTCCTCTCTCTCTCTCTCTCTCTCTCTATCTTTTCGATAAACGATAGAATATGTACAAAATAATAAGAAGGGCCAATAAACCACAACTAAGTATCGAACTCATCACAATTAAGTTTACACATTTTCTCTTGTCATGATGTTTGAAATTTTTTATCGTACAAATATTATTGTTTTCAGTCCTTTCTCAGTTTTCCTCCCTGTTTTTTTGTACTCATATGCTTCAACGAGCAGCAGTGGGTATACAAAACAAACTTTAGATGTAAGAAATATAGCTGTAAACAATAGAGTCTGTACGGTAAGAAAATCCAAACGTCTGAATAAGAGAAGAACTATATATATATATCACCATCGTCATCCATATAGATTGAACCTAAATAGAAACCAATTCTACAAGACGAAAGCCTAGTTGATTCTTTCTCTCTCTCTCTCCCTCACAAAAAATTAAAGTAAGCCCTTTAATTATTCTGTCAAAATTATGAGACCAAAGAGTAGCTTATAATCTAAGCTCTCTCTTCTTGTGATTATTATTCCTTCTCCCTCAATTATGCATGCTTAATTTTATATAATATGGCCCGCCTGCCCCAACTTTTATGACAACTTTAGGACATGTAAAACTCAAGCCAACCCCTAATTTTCCCATTAAAATATAAGCATAAGATCGAACAAGCTGGTGTGTACATGGCCCTTGTTGTTAATGTTGGCTGAGATTGATGTGGCCTATCCTTTTGCATTTTATCTTAAATTATTCATCATTTTCCCAGATACTATTGGCACATGGGAATATATCCTAATCGATCTATATGCCTTAAATCAACCAATAATTAATTTTAATTATCTAATTAGTCCCAATTTAGCTTTTAATGAGCCGTCAGCAGCCAATTTCGTCTTTTGGTAAATTTTCATATATAAGAGATATTTTTCTTTTCGAATTCGAAAAAAGTGGAGATTTTCCCTCTTTTTTTATGAAAAAAAATAAAAATGTTACATGTATCAAATTCGTGACCACATCTTATTTACAATCCGAATAGTATAGTTGTAGATGATTTTTTTTTGTTTTTTTTTGTTAGAGTTCGATACGAATAAATATTTATTTTTGTGGTCTCTTTCTGAAAATTTTGGGCACTGCTGCTAACAATGATAAGGCAATTAATATTGGTTTTTATTATTTAGATGAGGGACATGGAGGTCAGTAGGACTGAGCTTTCAGTTACATTTTGAGCTTCGATGGTTAAGGTACAACATAACCATCAGTGATCAGTTGATGGTGTAAAATAGAAAAATAAGCTATTTATAGTATTCAGGCCACAGAAAGTTTACCGTAAATTTGAAAAGGTAGAAATCGGGAAATTATTGTTTGGCTTTTGTTACATTGCCATGAAGTATTTTAAATGAATGCGTTGAAGCTTAGTTCCATTTTCAAGTTATGTAAATTTAAGGTTAAACTGTAGCAGTAGTCTCTACATCGATTTGTTTTTTATATATTTATATACATAGAGAAAAACAATGATTGTATTCATAAATTAGGCATAAATACTATAAGCCACAATGGCTAGTAAAAGTACCCATAAAGGATTAATACAAAGATAGAAGCATAGTAACCACGCATGGTTAATCTAAATACATAGAAACACATAGACAACATCAAGCGCACAAAATGTATCCAATACTGGCCTCATAAGACAAAAGAAATTTGGGCATAAAGGATGCAAGCTTGAATAAGCCAGACATGAACCGCAGTGCATGAAACTATCAATACAACTATAACTGTAAAGGGAGCTATCCCAATAACAACAAGGCATACATGGGTAAAACTTTTCTAGTGGCCTGAGCCAACTAAAAAACTGAAATGATATGGCGAGAATCACTCTCGAAAATAACTTTTCTATAACTTCTCTCAACCACCATAATTTCCCCAAATCTAGTCCAATGACGTTAAGGACAAAAACTAGCAACTAACTGGCATGACTCTCCTAGAGAGACTAAGAACACCCAACAAACTTAACTAAGTTTCTGGAATTATAAGTGAAAAAACATAGAAAACTCATATAATTTCTGGACTTGATTGAACAAACCAACTCAAAAATACAAAAAAACTAAACCAACGCCATCAAAAGGAAAACCAACCCCTGCTAATCTTCCTCGAGACATGACATATAGAGCGTCACATAGTTACTCTAGGGCCTCAACACACCAATAAGCAGTGAATCTACCATGACCAAGCCGCAACACCTCAAAGAGTAGCCTCGCAAGATGAGGCACAACTAGAGCCAACCTAGATATGAGACAATAGATCTGCCAAAAGGATGAGCAGATCGACATAAGTCCACCAAAATTCGAAGAACACTGAAGATTTGAAGGGATCTGGGAGGAAATTACCCTAGAGTAAAATTAATATTTTATAAGCATTTTATTGAAGGAGGGTGTAGTGATGGGAGGTGAGGGAGAGGGAAATTACCCTAGAGTAAAATTAATGATGTGAATTGTTATTTGTCAAAATAGACAAAAGACAAACACATTGAATTATACTAGTATTGTTTATGACATCCCATATTGCACCATTCTTGGGATTGTAAAAGGGTACAAATCTCTCCGTCAGTCTCTCTCTCTCAGTCTCAGACACACAAAGAAAAAAGAAACTTAAGAAGAAAAAAAAACAGAGGCTGATTAATCAAGTTTATCGATCCCAAAGCCGTGTCAATCACTCAACTCAACGTGGAAAATGTCAAACGTCGGGTAGATCAACCAACTTCTTAACCAACAAACAACCATTTAATTACGCAACAAATAAGCCATCAAATGCTACCTTAATTATATGATTAATCTAAGTCATCTTCCTTCCTTCAACCCAACTCAAACAAGCAATCATCACACCGACCCGGCATCTACCATCTTCCCCCACGCAGATCATGCTTTTGAGTATATACAAAATTCCAAGAAGAAACAGCAGGAAGATGAAGAACATGAACCCAAAATGATCAAAGTCAAATTAATGAAAAACACTTTATTGAAGAAAGAACATGTACAAACAAAACAAACCAATTGGTTATAGTGGAGGAATGTAATTCATACTCTCATGAACATTGATGAAGGGCATACAAATATATATAATTCAGATCCAATTCTCTGAATATATAACCTGGAAATTCTCTCTTCGTCCCCAACCGACCGGCATGAATTTATCAGCCACCGTGTAATACAAATTATATCAACGTAATTTTCACGTTTTGGACCATACAAATCCCATATATATAAAACCCAGAAACCAAAAACTACGAAAAAAAAGAAGAAGAAAAACGGTGTAATAATTAATACTCCGTTCCGTTCCCGTTCAATTGAATTGGCACCGGTGGAAGCTTTGTTTATGTACAGGGGCAGCTCCTCTTGGCACGAGAGTTAATCAAAAAGCTCGATCTGAAAAATTCCTCGACCTCATCCTGGTTCACCGTCTCGAAGAATTGCAGCTTCCTCTTGCATGAGGAAGCCGCCCGTCTGGCCGGCTTTCGGGGTGCAGGCGGGCATGTAACAACCGTGGGAATCTTGTGCTCTTTGGATGTTGGCGTGCGGCAGTCATGAACGACCTCATCGAGAGCATCATGGTCATGGAGAGATAATGGTTGTTGGGCTTTTGGGGTTGAGATTTTGATGGTGAGGAATCTCGGATTTGGGAGGTCTTGGCAGAAGTCTAGACCAGTGGCCATGGTTGAAGATGAAGATGAAGATGAAGATGGAGATGGAGATGGTGAGGAAGAAAAATGGATTATATTTTGGAGAGGGGTTTTGGTGTGATGTGGGTTTTTTTGTGGGGCTATTATATATTTATGGTTTTGGGATGGGGAAGGTAAAGGGGGCTCATCACAACGTGTTAAAGAGTGGGAAGGCGTGCGTTTGAAGGTAATACAGCAGAGAGACAAACAAAGAAAGCTCATTGCTGCTTCTTTTATTCTATCTTCTCAGCTACTAGCGCTACAGTCC
Source organism: Prunus avium (assembly GCF_002207925.1). The sequence goes on from NW_018921817.1 coordinate 120,731, forward strand.
TTTAGGAAAATGACCCCTACCCCCTCCACTCTCTTCGTGACACGTTTAGTCCAGTTAAAAGATTACATGCGTTTTAGAAATAATTGCGGCCGGACAAATTTGGACACGTATAATATCCTTTTGTTTCTATTTTTGAGTGGCTGAGCTGGGAGGAGTGATTATTGGATATCCTTTTCGGTAATTAAATTTGAATTAATAACCAACAAGTATATGCAGGCAGCTTAGAGATGTAGGTGATGAGCTTAGGTTTATCACCATTTCTGTGATGTCAATTTCGATCTATAATTTCCTTTTTTGGGTAGTTATTTCATTGTTGTCGTTTCCTATTTATACTTATGAAAATTTTGGTAATGTGTTAATATCGTAATGAATACTATGAGTTACATACTTGGACCACACATGTTACTATTTTGTGCATTAATGTCATATTTACTTATCGGAAAGGGATATGAGAAGAAATAAAAATATTCTAATTCATAACTTTCTTGCAGTTACTAAAAATATATGAGTCCAATTACTTATTACTTACTTTCCCGGTTCCTAAATTTCCCGATTTCTTACTTTTTCGTTCTAAATAATCAAACATACCAAAAAAATAAACGAGGTAAAAAAATATATCCACCGAAGAAAAATGAAGGTACGTAATAATTAGGAATTTAATTTAGTTGTACGACAAGCTGTGAGGTTTTGTGGCCAAGGCCTTGCATGAATCAGATCTCATTCTCCTTGCTTTTTTGTGTCTTTTTTATTTTTATTTTTATTTTTCGCTTTTGTTTTGGATCGACATATTTAACGTAAATCTTACGTTAATGGCAAAAGGTCGTAATTCTAAAGCTTAAATTATAATCAACGCGCTCTGGAGGAGAGTGCATCCCGCGCTCAAACCAAAAGGTGGGTATGGCATGATATTCATGTTCATTTTTTGCTTTTTGGCTAACCGCACGATATTCATGTTCAATGGTGAGCTTTTTAATAATCCGCAATTTAATTTTGTTTTTTCTTTTTAACTAAATAGTAACTTTTTTTTCTTTCTGTTTTTCTATTTCATTTTTTAGGAGCAATAATATTTTATTAAAGACAATCAAAGTCGATTATAAAATACGACATCCGACAGTCCCCTATGTAAAGCGAAACGTACCAATCAAAGTGTAACTATATTTGCAGTTCAAAAAATATGGCCAAAACCATCCCCGGAGACTTCTCGCAACCAATGTACGATTAACATACTATATTATCTTTTTAACTTTCCAAAAAGAACTGAGATATGAAAAAAAAAAAAAAGAAAAAAAAAAAGATGATATTAAATTAAGACTGAAAAACTGCAAAATCGATCGAACCGATCAAATTTTTGCCAACACAGTGCCCAAAGGGAAAGAAAACCGATCGACTAGGCCGATTTTTAAGGATGGACAGACTATTGCGGTTTTGAAAACCCAGAACCGACAATATACTGCATCGACCGACTTATATATAATTACTTAATTAAGTATATATTTTAAATTATATTTGTATTAAAAATAGCCGTTAGATCTAACGGTTAGGATTTAAGGATTGAGATTAATCCAAGCCGTCAAATTAATCTCACTCAACCTCATCTTTCTCACTCTCATATCAGACTTTTCACTCCCTCATTAAAAAAAAAAACCTACACATCATCTTCTCTTCTTCTCTATCTTGTCGCTTGATTATTGCCATCGACCATCGCTCCCCATCGACGAATTTGACCTCTCTCATCATCTCAGTCTCACCTCTTTGTATCTCAGTTCTCATCTCATCATCTCATTCACTCACCCTCTATTCTCACCTCTTAGTATTCTTTTTTTAAGTTATGGGTTTGCTTTATTTGTAGGATAGTCGAAGATGACGATGAGTTTAGTTGTGGTGGCGATAACTGGCCAAAGATGACCGCAGTCGACTAACACCGAAACATTTAGTAACAGTCTTTTGGTGGTTCGGGGGCTGTCATGATTTTAGCCATACCGCACCCTTTTCGTGGGTATGCGATTTCGTCATTTTGAGTCAATTGCCGAACCGAAACTACTCCTATGTTCAATAATGAAATACATCGAAATACAACCTGAAATACATCGAACACGTACAAATATATCTCATTTCACTAAGTTTTTTTTATTTTACATATATTAGCCTCTCCGCATGCGCTTTCGCGCCTACAAGAGGTTTTTTTTACAATTTTAAAATTTATTTTAGAATTAAAAAAGAAAATGGGTAGTTGTGTTCCATAAAAATAGGATCCATTATTTGATTTTTCTTTTAATTTTAATTTTGTTAATATGAAAAAGTATGAAGTTACCATATTATCCTCATTTAATTAATAATTTCAATTCTTAATATTTGTATTAATCAAAGGAATTTTTTGATATTTTGAATATTTTACTATTCTCTACCTTTTACTTTATATGTATATATAGATATCAAATTTCTTGACCACATAAATCAAAGTGAAAGTGCTATGAAATACCTATCTAAATTTGGGGGTGCATTTATTCCAATTTACAGACAACATCTTTATTAGATATCATATCATACAATGCCTATGTATAAAAACTAGAAATAAAACTTAATAAAAACATGGCGCTTTTGGCCACGAAATCGTCAACTCTTTCAAATATTTTATCTTTCATGGTGGATGGAACCTACCAATATAAGTAGCTTTTAATGATAATAAAATAATTTTTTGTTTTGGATTTTTAGGACTTGAAATTTTGGCCCCATCTTTGTAGAGTGCCTTGTTGGCATGTTGTTCTTTCGTTTTGGCAGACATGTTGGCATGTTGCTCACTCACTTCCACCATGTGCGCGTAGACATGAAGATATATATACAGCCTAATAAAAACACATCAAATCATCTCTCTCTCTAAAACGCTCAAAACGGTGCATTTTATATAGATATAAATATATATAGCAGCATAGGATACCATGTAAGAACCTTCAATACGCTTATCTACCGATACCAAAAAATCTTTCGTCCCCAAAAAAACCATCTACCAAAAGATCTCTCTCTCTCTCTCTCTCTCATACCATAAAAATAAGAAATATAAAATATAAAAATATAAAATATAAAAATATAGAAATATTAAATAATAAAATAAAATAAAAGTATGGATTAGATTACCAAATACCAACCTTTTATGAAATTGCATCTTTCCACGTGAACTGTCCCCTCCCTCTTGCTTGGTTTTCACCGTCAATCATTAGCCTATAAACCAAACGTATTTTTATAATCACAAATTAACATGCAAAATAATATTCCTTTTCACCACGCGCCAGATATTTCCAAAATTTTAATTCATTAAAATGATATGGTGCATGATATGGTTCATGTATCTTAACAATTCAAATTCGGATGAACTTAGATCCAAAATTTTGTGTTTTTATTGTTGGTTGTTTGTAGGTATTGTATAAGTTTTTATGTACTACTTGTTCTTTTGTATAAGTTTTTATAAATATAACTTTGATTGGTCGAGCGGTTGAGTTTTGATTCTGCCTCATCGAATATTGCTTGTATAAAGAGAAAATCGATACTCCTAATAATCGCCTCGTATATTTATGTAATTATAAATACATTTAATTATTTACAATATACATCTATGTAATTATCAAAGCTATGGAAGCTTTATCGTGAGGTAAACCAGACAACAACATTCCAAATCTGACCTCGTTCATCACCACTTTATTCTTCATGTCAAGGTAAGGATATATGCTTAAGAATTCCAGTCTTTATCTCCCCTTTTAGTATAGTATTATACCTTTTTATATGTACCCATATGTATATATATAGTAATACGCCTTTCTATATATATACTTCTTCTTTTTTATACATGAAATCAGGGTTCTTTCTTCTATCTAATTATTTTTCGTTTATTTAATTAAAGTTAATTTATCGAGTGCTTTTGACTGGATTAGAATTTAAAACTCCGGTGGTGATTTGTATTTCTCACATTAATGGAGTGGTTATTATTTATAAATTAATGGAGTGGTGATATCTGCTTTCTTGCTTTGCTCAAAACGGGGATATGCGATTATTTATAAAATGATTTATCCATGGTCGTCATCTAAAGAAGGGGAAAAAAAAAAATTAAATAGAGAAGAGATAAGTCAACTACTGTCCAAATGATTTTGGAGATCGCTACACCATGGTTTAAGTATTATATTTTCTTTTTTGAAATTGTTTTACTCTAAGTCTATGACGTGGCAAGCTAGTCCTTTTCTTTTGGGGGTGTTTGGTATCTTATTTAAGTAAGCTTTGATTTCTCTTAAAAATAAGGAGTTCTAAAATTCATTTTGTATGATTCAAAAACTTGTTTGGTATGCAACTTGAAAACTGTTTCTAGAAAATGCTTCTAAAGAAAAACATATTTTTTCTGTTTTGAAGTGTTTATGTATTTTTTTTAGTTTGGGTTTTCAAAACGGAGCATAACAAGCAGATTTTTTTGGGTCTTGGACTCAAATACTGTTTTTAAATTTAAAATTTTGGATTCAAGTAGAATACCAAAATGCCCTTAGCTTGCCACACTTTTTACTCGTTGTGTTCATTTAGTGTTTTTTGCATGTCACATTGGTTTTTCTTTCCCCCTTTATGAGGATTATTAAGTATATGTAAATTCTCAAATCCTTTTTTTTGGAGAACATAATTTCCTTTTAAATGAAAAAAAGAAACTATCAATTACCTGAAAATATTTATAGTCCTTATGCATTGCAGTTGTATGAATACTTCATATTAAAGACTAAATTTATCCCATCAATGAGGTCTAGTCCAGTGTGAAAAAAAAAACTAAAAATCCCAATTACTAAATAACCCAGAGCTATTAGCGGAGAATTTGTTAACAGCTCAAAATGACCACCTCAATGAGATTTCATCACTTGTATGGCTTAACAGCTCAAAGTAAGTCACCAGTGGCTGAGCCACATAGGCTCAAGCACCTCCCATCGCCGGAAATCCCCATGGCAACCGCAGATATTAACCTTTGCATCTTTGGTTGGCTAGGCAGGAATGCCAATCAGGTGTTTGTGTAATTTTCTGAGTGAAGCTTGTCCTGCGTGCTGGGTATCAGGTAGGCACGCGAGGTCTTTCTATTTTTTAAAAGACCTAGCCAAAACTACTTCGTTTTAGACCATGTCACTTGAATATTTTGAACTTGTTTCTTTTCGTTACTCCTTAATTCACTCTACCCTAAAGAAGGGAAATAAGAAGAGATTTGATCCTAGACCTCTTATAGCAACAATAAGAACATTTATGCTTTATTTTTGGTCTGACCTGAGCAGTTCATTTGAAAGCCATAGATGTTATTTTCTTGAAAACATTATTTGAATTGAAAGACCCATGTATATGTCATATGTTATCATATCTAGAGAGTTTAATCATCTTCGGTTTGTAACAAAGAGAACAAAAGGAAAAAATGGTGGTTAGCAGTAAGAAAAAATGTCCCGCAATCCTTAGGCCTAACCATGAATCTAAAGGGAATTAGTATTATTTAAAGTATAAGGGTATTTTTGTTGTCTGAATTTTTTTTTGGAGCTTTTAGCTTGTTAAATATTGCCCCTCCCCTAAAATATTCATGGCTCCGCCACTGCTTCCCACCATACTTGAAGACTGTAAATGGAAGTTATGTAATTATGTCTTGTAGTAGGAATTTTTAAAGCTTTGTGTGTGTGTTGTAAGTAGTGGAAATGGTAGTGTTCATGTTCAGATTTAGGAGTTTGATTTAGTTATCTTTGCATATCCCGGTAGTTGGAAATCTAAGGGGATGTTTAGTATCCTATTCAAGTTGGGAACTCAAAACTTTGATTTTTCTTAAAAACAAGGAGTTCTGAAATACAATTTTTAAGATTCAAAAACTTGTTTGGTATCCTATTCAAATAAGGAACTCAAAAACTTTAAAAACAAGGAGTTCTAAAATCCATGTTTTAAAACTCAAAAACTTGTTTTGTATCCAACTTAAAAACAGTTTTTAAAAAAAACCAAGAATCTTAAAAACAGATTTTTTTTATGTTTTCAAGTATTTGAGTGTTTTTGTGTTATTTTTGAGTTCAGATTTTCAAAACTAGATCTACCAAACAAATTTTTTGAGTTTTGAACTCAAATTCTGTTTTTGAGTTTAAAAAGCTGGATTCAAATCCAATACAAGAAGTTACTGAAACAGACTGAAGACTTATAATTGCTTGTTCATGTAAAATACGAGCTCACCTCTTTGGATTTAGTTTCATTTTCGATCAAACACGGTTGCCACAGAAAGTTTGAAATTTTTGCATATAGTAACGTTGATTTGAATTTTTTTGCATATAGTAACGTTGATCAGGAGGTAGTTGGTAGAAGAGCTGATGCCATAAAAAAGAAGAAGAAGAAATGTGTTTACAGATGGAAAGATGAAGAGATGTTTGAGTCATGTCAAGTATGGGAAAGGAGAAAACCAGTCTAATGAAAGACCACAGAATTAACCCAAGTGAAATCACAAATTACTCTGGCAGGTACAGAACTCCTTGTTTCACTCACCAGTAACAAAAACTGAAACTACACTCTTTAAGTTCATTCAGACCAAAATTTCACAAAGGCGTCTATAAACGCTTTAAATACATCCCAAAGTGGGTTACCTTCTGGTTTTGCCGACTTTTTAGATCTCCCTTCCCATGATTCACTGCCAAGAGAAACAATTGACCAGGCAAATTAATGATCCTAAACAATAATGTTAAATTGCCTAGTTCTGTAAGTAAAAAACAAGCACTCCGTTGGTTTACAACATATACTTACAGATTAATTCTGTCTAAAGTTGGGCTGCTTCCTTTCTGCAAGCTGCCGCTGGATTGAACATCAACTTCGTCTTCAATCACAAGCACCTCTTTGGTTTTTGACAGCTCGCTACTACCACCGGTACCATTTCTATTGTCCGTATGTAGGCTATCTGGAGCTTTGATAGCCTGTAAAAATGCAGTAACAATAGTTTGAAGCTGAAATTTCTACTCCGACATGATTTGAACAAAAGCAACTATTGTTAAGAGAAAAAGAGAATTCTGCACTCAATATGGTATGGATAATTGAATCCTTACTATCAATCTAAGAGACAATGTTGAAGCAAATTCCAGCCAGCAGTGTTAACATCATTACTAGAATTAGACTAACAATATTAAAATTGAGGGCACATCCAATCATGAATTGCAAGAATGCAAATACATGACCATATCGACACTTCAGTTTTTAATTATATATTAGTAATTAAGAGAACAATTATGAAAAATCTATAGACATTCAAAATAAAACTACCTTAGGCCCAGCAGTCAGCTGACTTTGTTCTAAGATCTCAGATGTTGGAACATCTTTATGAGGTGCTTTGACATTAAGGTCTGTGCTTCCTTTTTCATGCACAATACCATCGTTAAAGGTTGAGCAATTTGAGCTTTCAAGTGATGGATCTCTGGCATTTCCTAATGCTTCCTCATCCAGTGAGCTGGAATTGTTCTCAAGCAATGGACTTGAAAGATTCTCCTCTACTCTATCCTCGGTAGATATAGCCAAATCTGTTACTTCTTGTAACCTTCCATCCAAGCTCTCACTTGTCCCACTAGCCGGCTTTAATGGAAATGTCTCCACTATCACATCTGCTGCTATAGGAGTCACTTTAGACCTAGATGTTTCCTGAACTTCTTCAACATTCTTCTCTGCTTCCAAAGGTTCAACGGTTTGTAGTTCTGTACATGTCAGTTCCTCAGTTTTTTTGTCTTTCAGATCTACCTGGTTACCATTGATTAATCCATTGTCAACCATCTGATATTCAGGCCCAATGCAATGCCCATTATGAACTACAGATTCTTCAGCAACTTTCTTCTCTGTTTCCACTGGTCCTTTTACTTGTAACTCTGTACTTTTCAGTTCAAACTCTTTGTTATTCACTTCAACTTGAGTACCATTGATGATTTTCCCATTGTCAAAATTCTGACGTTCAAGTGTAGCTAAATGCCCATCCGATGTGAAAACCAGTTCTTCAATTCTACCCTGATTTTGATTGGAGATAAACTGAGATTCATTTAATGATATTGACAGAGTATTTGGTGGTTCTGTAGCGATGGAACCCAATGGACTTTGTTCCAAGAAATGATCAATGGTCTGCTCCTCTGCAGTAAACTTAGCAGGACCCAGCACTCTATTTTCCTGGATTATATCTCGGACAATCTCTCGTACAGTGTAGAAAGACCCGCCAACTTCCTTGTGGGTCAGATTAAGTGATGGGAAACTCCCATTGTTTAGTTTCTGATACCTGTAAGCAAGATCACTAAACAGGTTGCAGTTATCTGCTTCCTTGAGAAATTCACAAATGGAAAATAGATATTCAAAAATCTTACAACTAAGAAAATACAACAGTAGCACTATTATATCCTAATAGTCCCTCCAGCTTATAACAGGGAACAATACTACTGCATATACCTATAAAAATTGGTCCAGCTAAACAATATTGCAAGTACGACACAATCATATGTTTTATTCCTATGAAACATCAAGGTTACTATTAGTTTTTCATGTTCATTGACCTGAACTCGAGAAACATAAAAACAAAAAGTCCTTAAAAGAGTGGTCAGACAGAATAAATTATCTTTATTCTTACAGGTAAAATAAAAAAAATATCAAAGCACTGTACGTCAAAGAATTTGGCTGGCAATCAATTGGAAGGAAGCATATATCTTCAAAGTTGATCATAAGCTCATCCAGAAGCAATAAACACGGATCTAGAAAACAGCCCATGACTTAAAGACATCCAAAAGCAGTGGTATCCTGCTGAATAAGAATAAAGTAGTACCAAAAAGAAAACAATCATAATGGATGAGAGGTAATGCTTGGTCAACAGCTTCCAATTTAAGATAATTTAATACAGGAATATAGAATTCATTCTTATTTAATTATCCTGTGTAAAGGGTCGGGAGAAGATCAAATTTATTACTGGTGCCCATAATCTTAGTAGATTTCTTCAGAACTATATTGGTTAACAGATTAGTGATTTTTACATCCTTTTTCTCAGTAAGTTAGAATGGTAGCAATTTTGAACAAAGAAACTATAATCATATAATGTGATTACGTTTTTATAAAGGATTCAACCATTGCCTTCCTCTCCTCCTTTGAACGCCGAATTCGGGACTTCCTTCCTTCAGATTCATTGTTTTTAGCCAGGGCAAATGTACGCCCTGCCCAGCCACCCTTTATAGCATGCATTACATTCACAAAGTTCGCCACTTGTGAAATTCAAACCTACACGCAGGTAAGCTATGTGAGATACAGAAACATTGCATTTAAAAATATCTAATGAACAAACAGACACTAACAATTTAATACAAAAAAATTACATAAAAAAAAAATTAATCATTTGCCACTTGTGAAATCTTATTTGTATTTTGGATATTTGGATGATGTCTAAGTAATTAAAATAAAAGATCAAAACAGGAACTACAGGAATACTTATGTCTCTCAATCACAAATGGTATCCAACATGCAAATGTCCAAAAATTTGGCCTTCTAATAACGAATCTGTTTCATATTTTAACAGAAGGACAACATTATTAATAGGAGGAAAAATGCTCTGAACAACAATGGTAGTCAGGAATCATTAAAATAAAATAAATTCAAAGACAAACAAAAAACAAAAGAACTGATTGAGATACAACAAATCAAGTAGTAAGGAAAGACAAGTGAAGCCAACACTGAACTTTGAAAAGAACCAAACTGGAGAAATATATAAGTTTTGGGTAAATAAAGTTTCAAAGATATACAGTGATGACTCATCATCACAATCACCATGGCTCCTGAATCATGAGTCTTACTTTCCCTTTCAGAATAAAACGACCTTGAATGTACTATTATTATCAAATCCACAAGCACATCAGTCAATACGGAAAGCTCAAACAAATCATGGGTGAAGAAAGGAAAAGAAAGAAAATCTTATAACACCTTTATGCCATTGACTACAGGGAGATAAGGGGAAATATTAATGTCGAAACTTACACAAAAATTTCTTTTGTACATGAACAACAAAAACCCCAGCAAATGAAACCAAAAGTTGCCCCAATGCTTCAGGAAATTATCATGGATATACCAGTAGGGGATATGGCATGATATGATTTGCGTGCAACTTGAAAATAGTATAAAAATATGAGTATTAAAACAAGATCATAATATAGAAGTGTAAGTTCACTTTTCAAGAGTTATAAACTCTGGTTTATTATAATTTTGAATTGATGTTTTGAGAGTTCAAAATACAAACTTATTTTGTTTCCTACAATTTATTTGAAACTTGGCAAAACATACAGTCACCAACAAGAATTCTCGCCTAAGAGGCTCCAACAACCCAAAGAAAACGGGGTAAATCATAAATAAATAAAATACACAATAATAAAGTAGCAAAATGAATCTTTTCTTAAATCAACCTTTGAAGAAAGCGTAACAGCTCACTGGTCTAGCTCCATGGATTTTTGAGTGCAGAGAGGCCGGAGAAGTTAACCCAATGATGCCAATAGGGGTCTAGCCCAGTGGAAAAAGGGCCTTGACTTGGAGACTGGAGGTCTTAAGTTTGAACCCCCATGGCATCTTCGTTGTGTGTGTGTGTGAGAAATCCCCCTCCCCTCTCTAGTTTAGACTATCGCTTGTACTAAAAAAAAAAAAAAAAAAAAAAAAAAAAAAAAAATCAACCAAATGATTTTTAAAATAGCCGCAAGTTAATATGGGCCAGATTTTGGTAACTAACTGAAGAAATAGAGCATCAACAACATATACAAAGAAACATAGCATGTGTGTTTTATGTGTGTGTACAAAAGGGTCGCAGTTTTAAGCACGCAAACAATCCAAAGACATCAACATCAAGAGAAGCCAAGAGCAACCCACATAAGAAGAGAGATACATCAAGAAAACCCAACAATAAAAACATGAATTTCAGAGAACTGAAGAATTTAAAACTGCCACAAGATATGTGTAAACCCAAACAGACTAATTACAAAAGATGGCGATAAAAAAGCAAAAATCTGGAAATGAGGGTCAGAATGAAGCATATAAGAATTGGGAAAACGAAAGAAGCACAGAGAGTGAGAGAATTACCTGAACTGAGGACGAGAGATTAGGTTTCGGGGTTTTTCAAAACCCTACTGCTACTACACAGCGAGGCTGACTGAGAGAGTGAGTAAGAAGCCAAAATGGAAATACAAAATAAATAGAAAAAAACAAAACGACTGTCGAGTGTTGAGTGGCAGCATTCTAATTGGTAAAGCTGTGGGAGGGCGGGAGGTGTGTAATTATTTCAACTTGAGCGGGGGGTAAATGGTAAAATCACAATACTCATCGGGTCGCACCCGACCCGACCACCATTCTGCAGAGGGTAAATGGGTAATTAGGGCAGAATAAATACCTGAGTCCATTAGGTTGAGCCCAGGACAAATTAATGGAAGGCCTGGCCTGCTTCATTTTCCCCCATTTTTTCCAATTGTTTGACTGATTTGTAGCTCTCACCTCTTATTTTCTTCTCATTACAAATGAATGGCTGTGAGAAAACCACAGCACCATGGAGAAATAAAATCAAAACCCACTTTGGAAGTTCACTTGGTTTTATTAGTGGCACAACCCAAGATTGCAAATTTATCTCTCTCGCCTTTTCAATCTACTCTCACAGTTTCTGGGAATTTCGCAAACTCAGAATCAAACTAACAGTTGTTGTTGGAGTTCAGGTATGTAACCACATCTCTCATAGTTGTTGTTTCTCATTTAAGTTTTCTCTCTCTAAAGATGAAAACTATGTTGAAATTTGTATAATGACAACCTTTATGATCCTACTCGTCCACAGGATATACAATTCTGGGTTGTTTCTCTTTTCCTGTAAATTTCATGGAAAATGCAAGCTTTGGTCACTTGGCCTTCAAGGGGTGAAACCTGGGCAGTGCCCCAGTTAGGCTTTGAACTTGGTTCTTCTTGTAAATTTAGTTCTAGGATAAGAAGAAAAAAGATGTGGAGTCTTGGTTTTCCTGTTTGTTATGGTAGAAGTGGTGCTGTATTATTACTTTCTAGCAATTCAGGGGCTATTGGGGCTGAGGCTTTTAGTGGAAGCTCAAAATTCGATTATGGTTGTGGGTGTTTTTTTGGGTACTCCAAACTTAAACCTGCTCGCATTTTTCAGTCTAAGAAGCGTTCCTTTGGTGCTTCGTTTGTAGTAGCATGGGCATTGGAAGAACAAGCAATTGGGAATGACATTGTTATAGAAGAATCCACATCAGAACATAGGTTGTCAGGGGAAGGTGAGAGTAAGGGTGTTGATCATCTAATTGTGGATGGAGCAGAGGGTGGTGAAGATAAAAATGAAGTAGATGTAAGAAATCGAGGAGCGAATTGGGAGCAGAAAAATGACAAGATTGATGTGCGTGCGCTAGCATTGAGCTTACAGTTTGCAAAAACAGCAGATGATGTAGAGGTGGTTCTTAAGGACAAGGGTGATTTGCCCCTTCAAGTATTCTCATCCATGATCAGGGGTTTTGGAAGAGACAGATTGATGGATTCTGCATTTGCTGTTGTTGAATGGCTTAAGAGAAAGAGTGAAGAAACTAATGGTTCGATTACCCCAAACTTATTCATATATAATAGTCTTTTGGGTGCAGTGAAGCAGTCTAAACAATTTGGAGAAATGGACAAAGTCTTGAGTGCTATGACTCAGGAAGGGGTGGAACTGAATGTTGTAACTTACAATACTAAAATGGCAATTTACATAGAGCAAGGACTAAGTACTAAGGCCCTTGATGTTCTTGAGGATATTGAGAAGAAGGGCCTGATTCCATCTTCAGTATCCTATTCTACAGCATTGCTGGCTTATCAACAAATGCAAGATGGAAATGGAGCTTTACAGTTCTTCATTGAGTTCAGAGAAAAGTACCATAAAGGTGATATAAGTAAAGAGTCTTTTGAAGACTGGGAACATGAGTTTATACAGCTTGAGAACTTTACAAAACGTGTTTGCTACCAAGTGATGCGCCGGTGGCTTGTGAAGGACGATAACTTAAGTACCAACGTTCTAAAACTTCTAGCACAGATGGATATTGCTGGGCTTCCACTCGGTCGGGCAGAACACGAGCGCCTTTTGTGGGCTTGCACCCGTGAAGTACATTATATTGTGGCAAAAGAATTGTATAATAGGATAAGAGAAAGGCATACTGAAATAGGTATATCTGTGTGTAACCATGTAATTTGGTTGATGGGGAAGGCTAAGAAATGGTGGGTAGCTTTGGAGATTTATGAGGATATGTTGGACAGGGGGCCGAAGCCAAATAACATGTCATATGAATTGATAGTATCTCACTTTAATGTTCTTCTGACTGCAGCTAGAAAAAGAGGAATTTGGAGATGGGGCATCAGGCTGCTCAACAAGATGGAAGAGAAAGGTCTTAAACCTAGAAGTAAGGAGTGGAATGCAGTTCTTGTTGCCTGTTCCAAGGCTGCAGAAACTTCTGCTGCTGTCAAGATTTTTAAAAGAATGGTGGAACAAGGTCAAAAACCTACAGTACTTTCTTATGGAGCATTGCTTAGTGCCCTTGAGAAGGGAAAACTCTATGATGAGGCCCGGCAGGTGTGGGAACATATGCTTAAGGTTGGTGTAAAACCGAACTTGTATGCCTACACAATTATGGCTTCAGTTTTTAGTGGACACGGAAAATTGAATATGGTAGATACCATCATTCATGAGATGGTTTCATCAGGAATCGAGCCAACTGTTGTCACGTACAATGCCATTATCAGTGGGTTTGCACGAAACGGTTCAACCAATGCTGCATATGAATGGTTTCAGCGCATGAAGGATCAGAACATTTCACCAAACAATGTTACATATGAAATGATGATTGAGGGTCTTGCCAATGGAGGTAAACCAAGGCTTGCATATGACTTATATTTGACAGCTCAAAATCAGGGCCTTGACCTCTCACCAAAGTCTTATGATATAGTTGTTCAATCCTCACTGGCTTCTGGAGTTGCTATTGAGGGATTTTTAGGGGCTCGGCCACCGGATAAAAAGGAAGAAGCGCAAGGTAGAAAATCTTCTACCCAACTTTCGTAAACTCGGCTATTCCCAAATGAAGTAAACCATTTGATACTTGATAGCTAGACAGAGGAAATATATGCCCTAAACAGATCAACCAATGAGAATTCATTCCCATGAAATTGCTGTGACTTTCAGTTCATTCCATGTACAAACACCATATATAATTGTCTGTGAAGTAACTTTGTACCAGCCTCTTTGATCTCAGGTCGTCTGCTGCTTAAAACATGGATGTTTCTTTTTCCCCTTTGTAAACAACAAATTAGAGATATGCTCAGGCATTTACAGGAACTGCTAGAATATAGTATGTGCTATGTTAATGCTATTGGAGCTCAGAACTCTGGACGAATATGAACAAACTCAATATAAATGCACAAAGCTAAATCATTCTTCAACCGAAAGTGAAGGTGTTCTTGTATCTTGTTTGTCCGCATATTTGTAATGGATGAAAATTTGAGTGCTTATCTGAGTGGAGATTTACGACGTTGCTAAACCAATTGCATGAAGATCGATTTTTTGCTTAATGCCATTGCTATAGTAAAATACAGCCTTACGAGTTCACATGTTGCATGCCAGTTTCTTGTCAAAGAGAAACCTAGCTAGTGTTTCTTTTGAGGTTGTGATACATCCTGATGTTTCACTGAGTTGTATAGGCTGATGCCCGAGCAAAGAGCCCGCCGCAGAACCCATTCACCACTCACACCCCGTCACCTTAGTGAGACCTTATTTTCAAGTTTGGATTACCATTGTCGATATAATAACATGGGGCAAGAGGGCATTCAATTCACTGATGTAGGAAAATTGATGCATTTTCTTCCCCTACATCATGTAATCACCTCTGTCGTGAAAATTGATGCACTACACTAAATCTTGCACAGTTTGTGTCTGTTAAAAGAGGCATGTATTAGATTAGTTGGGTCAAGATCAACACAACATGATTATTAATCTCGTCGAGTCTTCTCAACACGAACATGCCACTATTATTACACGTGTAACCAAGATGACATGAGCGATTACGTTCAGTGTACGAAAAAATCAAAACAAGAACCGCCGAGAACTGCTTTATTTTAATCAAAATTTCCTATCAACATTGCCAAAAGAATACATGATGTTGTCAATTGTGAAAAAGAATTTCAACGAATGTTTGTGTGTACTGCTCAGAAACTTGGTAGCCTCTGCCTCTGTTTGTGTATACTGCTCAAAAACTTGGTAGCCTCTGCCTCTGTGACTTGAAACGTGTAAACGCCTCACATGCTAAGTGAGCTGCAATTGCTGGAAAAGCTACCGTCTTCCACCCACTTCGAGTATCTATATATTCAGTCAGAGAAAAAGACCTACAAAATTCCTCTTTACAAACCATACTGTCGCCGTTAGAAAGAATAAATCGTATCCTCAATCCTCGAGAGTCTTCTTCTCCCACTCCCAAGTTGACGAGTTCAGTAACCATATCGTAATTCTGAGTGTGACAGAATTAGGACTAGACCATTTCAACTACAACTATAACCTTCCTATCCTCCAAGCGTCTTTTGTTTGTATCCGTACTTCATTCTTTCAAGTAATTTTTCTTTTGTTTTCCTCTTCTTGTCCATCTTTAGCCTGTATCTCTCTTCCCTTTCCCTCTCATAAATTCCTTGCCAATGCAGTTCCCCGGTTAGCGGCCACAACCACTTCTCCCTTGGATGGTCACCATCATCTGCAGCTTCTGCTAAATCTTCATCCATACTCTTCAGTAATGTAGCATTGAAATATTTTGCCCACATGAATGCTTGGCGTTGCTCAAGTGGGTGCTGCTCCTCCATTGAACCAGAGATAGGATCTAAGTAAACTAACTTTCGTGCACTATGATAAGCCCAGACATTGACAAGGACTTCTAATACCCGACAGTAACAATGTTTTTGCTGTTGATTATTAAAGAATGAGTGAGGAAAGTCAAACTCCCAGTGCGACCAGAAAAACTATACCTAAAGACCTACATGACATACCTCAAGCTCCGAAGAACCCAACAAGCACATGCTTTGTCCGCTGTTGTTGGTGTGCAATGCATCCAGAGAATCAACAAACATCCTGTAGTTCAAATACAAACTTTCAGTTATAATACTCTCATAACTAACCATCATCAACTTCCTTTAGTGTTGAGGGCTGCGACTGAATAAAACCAAAAAATGTTATTAGATTTCAGATCCTCAGTAAATTACCGGGAAAACATTACGAACTCAAGGAACGAATGAGTTGGCATCACCCAGCTATGCAACGCAGACCAGTGACCACCATCTTCTGGCATGGGAGGAAGAGCTTCTGTATTATTTGGCAAGGCATACATCCAGCGAAATGCATGTTCAAAAACATTTCTGCATTCATTTTGGGTGGAAAAAAAGTTATGTTCAAGGAACATCGATCTTGATGAATTAATGAAATCAAACTCATGATTATAGGACCAAGACAAACCCAATCAGAATTGAATTGTGCAAATATGAAACCTTAAGCACCCAATTAATACATGGGAGTGTCTATGAATGAACATTTTGTGCATGCTCACATTACGAAACTGATGGCCCATCTTTTTGATTCATTGAAAAAAAAAACCTGTATTTGAGTATGCATACCTTCCTTTTTTTGCTTGACAATATTAAAGAGTAGTTGGTAAAAAACTTGTTTTCATACATGATTTTATGAAGCTCAAAACAAAGCTAATTGTGTGGTTTGGTCTATTAATCCAAAAATGTATTATAAAGTTATATGAATGCTCTAGCAAAAAAATATGGTAATACTAATGAAACTGGAATCATTTGGTTCTAAGTGCACCATTGGCATTTGATGACGAGGCAAGACAGGAACCTCATATTCTCATAATACCAGCCATAAAATCCACTATTCAAGAGGATAATTCTTGTATAGCACAGCCCTATGTGGCCACCTTCCCACCCACTGTGAGAGGTGGTCGCATATGGCTGCCTCACCAAAGAATTTCACGTTCAAGAGTGTATCTCCTAAAAGCATGGCATCACATTATATTCGCAACCCATGAAAACAGTGACAGCTATAAGTCACCCAACCCAAGTTATGTGTGCAAACAACACTAGCTCAACTAATATTTCATAAAACATACCTGCAATGGCCCCCATTCAAGATGTCACATGCGGACCAAAAAGTGAGTGCATCTTTGCTTCCCGTCACCCCACCATTCATGTTCAAGCGTCCCCAAAAGTACATCACATCACCTTCCGTGTTCTCTTGTATTGCTTCTTCCAAAACTTTTTCAGCTTTCTTGGACAAAGAAACCTGCTTGGGGAAAACAATGATGAATATGATGCGAAACTAAAGAACAATGCATGCATTGTACACACATACATTTTCTTTTCTTCTTTTCCTTTTCTTCAAGTATACGTGCATATATACATACAGTTGAATCAGGATATACCAGGTTCAATACTTGTGTTGTAGCTGATATCTTTCATTAGTACATTAAAGTTGAACTATAATTTTCTTTTATTTTTCTGTGACACCAAAACCATTCCAAAGAACCGACAGGTTTGTGTGAGTACATGTATGTATATATGCATATAAATATGAAGTCCTAATCTTATAATGTCCTCATGTTAACAAAAGGACCAAATTCTAATTCTTGCAGTCCACCCCACAATGTGATCCTTTGATATGGACCATGCATTTGTTAGGTTCCCTGATGCAGGACGCATATGACCTAAATTTATTAGTTTCCTAGATTCTCTAGTTTTCCCAATTCTAGTAGGATTTCTACTTTTCCAGATTTCCAGATTTCTAGTTTTAAGTTTCCTATTTTATTTGGGTTAGGATTTCCCTTTAAGCAAGGGATTTTTATCCTATTATGTCTAGGTTTTAGTTTGCTATAAATACCCCCTTGTAGTTGTTTAAAATTCAGATTTGAATGTTGAGTAAACCTTTTCCTAGAACTCTCTGATTTCGTCCCTTCGATCTATATTTCTTCTCCTCGATCCCCGATATTCTTCTTTGTTCTACTGTTTCTGCCCTTTATCTCGTCTTTTCGATCTATATTTCTTCTCCTCGGTCTCTTATATTCTTCTATGTTCTATTGTTTAAGTGCTTAATCTAATACCTACGGGCTGTACTACATCAATTGGTAATCAGAGCCTTCCCTCCCTTTCGCTTGCATTTGCTCTCTGCCATGGCACCCCAAACCGTGGCCAACCTTGCGGAACAATGTCATGCGTTCCAAGACAGGGTTTCTGACGACATCGCTGGCATAAAAACCCAGCTCTCCAAGTTCAGCACTGACCTCAAAGAACATCGTGCGATGACGGACCTCGCCTTCGCCAAACTCCAAGACTCCGTTCAGATGCTTCTCAATCACTTTCGGCTTGGAATGACTGAGCCTTCTTCTACCTCAGCTGTGCTCTCAAGTTCGTTTACGCCGCTGCCAAAAGGTGGCCTTCTTCCCAATCCACCGCTGGATCAAAAACTCAAGGCCAAGCCACAAGGTATTCC